>MU223579.1:870882-927153 GCA_018584345.1 Thuja plicata
TGCCCCCCCCCCCCCCTTTCTATTTTTAGTTTTTCACTTTTTTTTTCCGAGTATTTGACAAAAATCTTTGAAGAACTTGTGCTGTAGTTTCTTACCATTTTGATCTCTGTAGACGTGGTTAAGTCACAGGTGCCAAATTATGCCCTTGGCTGGAAATCTCGAATGCTGATTTTCTCAAATACATGACAAATATATGTTGCTTTTGCGCAGTAAAGTTTTAGTTGATTCTTTCATTGCCTAGAATGACAATGGTTGAATGTCAACACCACAGATGTAAATTTTGATGTTGTTCTATGCTTAAAAGAATTTTCATGGTGACATAAATAAAACTCCTGCATATGTTGCTTATATCATTTTGTGTCTAATGGATCAACATAAATAAAATATTAAGATAAATGGGATCTGCATCTTTAAAGGAAAATATGTAGCGTCTATTATATGCAGTAGGCTTCGTCCTTGGAGGGCATGGAACAGTTCCATTATGGCTAGCAAATATGTTAGGTACACATTATCGATAGATGGTTTGGTAGTTTCAATTACTGCGACACTGTTGACTAACCACAACTGCAACACTCAAATCAACCAAAATGACATGCTAAAATTTGCAATATTACAATCTGGAAAAGTGTTTCACAAGGATCTAAAATAGATTTATTTATTGAAATTGGCTTATCACTTGCAATACACCATGACTATTTTAGCAAGAGAAAATAAGGACATCACAGAAACAAGGACATGAAGGTGAAATAGAGGCCAAAGGCAAAATGAACATAAATTACTTTTAAATTTGATTCACATTGTCATGTTAATTATCATGTGGGGGAAGCATGTTGGAAACTACATTGGGATAAGATGCCCATTACACCTAAATGAACCTGGCCATTTCTCCTCTGGCAATATTAATGTTGTGTGGTTATAAATGCAAAAGGTGAATACTAATCCCAACAACAAGAGTCTCATACATATTTTATACATATTTTATATATATATTTATACATATTTTATATGATAATACATAAATTTTTTTTTTTTTAAATGCCACAGACTGTCAAAATTTTGACACAAGGCACTTAGCATATCGACGCTGATGCTATACAATCGACGACATGATCAACCATTGTTCATCGTACTTTCAACACATGACACTAAGCATATCGACGCCGATGCTATACAATCGACGACATGATCAACCATTGTTCGTCGCAATTTTGACACATGACACTTAGCTTTTCGACGCTAATGCTATACTCTCGACGCCTTAATCGAGCAGAGTTTTTCGACATTTAGACTGACATTGGTCACCTCGGTGGAAAGCAGGGTCCAGGCTGGACCAAACATTTCAACACATCTTTCATCGATAAATCTACCCTATTTGTGTCGAAATACCGACAATGGTTTAGTGTGACGTAAAATCAATGAAAAAAGAGTAGTGGTCATTTTATAGACCAATTGGTGTCTAAATTTTGACAAATCATCATAAAAAATAGGGCTAAAATTTACTAGTGCTACCATCTAATAATGCATAGAAGAGGAGAGAAAATAGGTGTAAGTTCTTCCACAAAAAGAGGGATGGAATCCTCAAACAAGAGTGGTGGCAAAAAACAACCCACTAAACTAGGTTGAAGTGTCAAAATGGAATCAATGCCTAATAGACTCCTAAATGTCGACTGCTTTACATGAGAAAGTGTAAAGTAAGAATGAATGACATAGTAGGCTTAATAAGACTAAGTGTAATTAAATAAATAAATATGGTAACAAGAACCATTCATCTTAGTATGTATACTTCTAGGAAGATTGTCTTATGGCTAAGCTAGATTCAAACTGAAGGATATTTTACTTACTATCATTAATTAACCTTTAACCATCTTTAATTTATTAATGTATATTTATTTTTCCTTCAAGGATGACTAGGATGGTTTTAATTAGCATATCATTTTAAAAATTATGCATGGTGGGTTTTGAGAATCCACATGGAGTAATAAGAGCATCATGGATTAGCCATTTAAAGTATACATAATTTTTTCATCTTTAATGACATGATAAACCTAATCTATAGTAAAGATATTTTTAGGTGTACAATAATATTAGCCTAATGTAATAGACATTTAAAATTGATAATGTATCCCAATTGAAAGTTTATGGCTAAGCTAGATTGCTTATTTTTTCAGTTCTCTATAATTTTCTTGTGCTACGATCTTAAAAAATACCTCCCAGGAGATACAAAGCCAAAAGTGTGAAAGAGTTTCCTACTCGTATCAATCAACACATATATTTTTTTAATCTAATTTGGAGTGTTGCATGATTATTCTAGACTAACATAAGTCACTAGTTCTAGTTCTCAATCATTATTCTCTAGGATTATCAAATTCTATTTGGTGCGTAAAATAAACTTGTCCCTCTTCTTTGATATAAATATAAAGTTTTTCATCCTCTCCAATATCAACTTGATCTTAGCTCTTCTCCCTAATATCATCTTAAGGAAGTTGAATATCCTGTCTACTATCAAGTATTAAGATGGAAACTTATATGTAATTTTAATTTAAGAAGCATAGATATACTTTCCAATGTTAAGTTGAGGTTGGACCTTGCCTTTGCTATATGCAGGTAGTAGAAAATATATAGTTGAGATGATTCAAGCGATGTAGTGAAATAACAAAAAAAAAATCATAATTTTTAATTTAGTTAGTCTATGGCGGAAGCATAATGATCTATCTCACTTTTCAACCAAGAAGGCAACTCAAATCATACTTAATGTAAAATCATGATTTTTTAGATTTCCTCTATTGATTTTAAATCTATTTAAACAATAAAAAATAATTTATCCCATAAGAAAAAATTATTTTTATAATATTTTTCATATATTGTATTTCCCTATTATTTTGCATGGAAAATTCTTGTCAGACATTGCATCTCCGCTGGATTTCCGGTTCATAGGCCAGCTTGGAAAGGCATTGGCCTCAAGACTTTGCTCATTATGAGAGAACCTGTTCATATCCAGGGTACCTTCGTCATCAAGAGCATTTGGAAAGCTTGGGAAGCTATTAAGCCCTGGCTTCGATGGGATGGGGATGCTTTCCGCAATGGGCTCTCTTTTAATCAGTAGAGCCTCTGGTGGTCTCCTCTGTTTTCCATACAGGGTATACCCTTGGCCAAAACTCAAGGGGCTTGTGCTCTGCAATTTTTCAAACGTGGCATTCAGACTCCCAAAGATCTTTTTTCCAGAGTCTCTATGGGGCTCAGATCTTGGGAAGATATGCGGGTTCAATTTCGGCTGGCTCGTTCTGATCGCCAGACTTTTGATCTTTTGATCTCGGCTATTCCTACCAATTTGCTTCATAAGATTGGCATTCAGGCTACTAGGACTTGGTGGAAGGATTGGAAATGGTATCCTGCCACGCCTTTCAGCAATTACAAGCCAAGGCTTGGTTACAGGTGGTTATCCCCACATCTTTTGATGGTGGATATCCTTAACCAGAGATGGCATCTTCATTCATCCACTTCCCACTGGAGCTCTCATTTTCACACCATCTGGACCGCTATCACTGAGCCCAAGATGGCTCTTTTTGCTTGGTGACTTTTGTTTCAAGGTCTCCCAGTCAGTCCTAAACTCAAACATCTGGGGGTTCATGACCCTCGATGTCCTTTTTGCGGTCACCCTGAGACCTTTTTGCACATCTTCTGGTTCTGCAGGAGAGCTCAACAGTATTGGCAGTGGATTCATGATTTTTTTAAGCCTTTTTGGCCCGAGCCTTTTTCTTGGCATATGATTGTCTCAGGAGACTCTCCCAGACTGCCCTCCAAGTTTACCTAGATTTGGCATACTTTCAGGATGGAGATTTTGTTTAATATTTGGAAAGATAGAAATGCTGTTATTTTCTCTCACAGCTCTCTTGATACGAATGTTGCTTTGTTTAACAAAGATTGTATATGTAATAATGTTATGATGCAGATTCAAGTTCAAGCCAATAAAGTGGCTCTGGAAGTGGCTCACCTGCAGGAGCTGCTCAATCATTGGGGCAATGCTCCCTGCACTGTCGCTCAGGTTCTGCTGGATGCCCTTTCTACTGAAGGTATGCCTCCCAGAGGCCGCCGCCGCAGGCACAATTCTTCGGCGCACCGCTCACACACTCCCCGATCCCAGGCTCCTCGTCACCACTCCTCGAGGTGATGGCGGCCCAGCTCGGCTTCTCCACCTCCTCGGCCTTCTAGGTGGTCACCGACGCCGGCACAGTCTGCCCCTCCTGATGCTCCTGGTGCTCGTCGTGGTTTGGATTGGCCTCCTGCCACCTCTTCCAAGTATCCCCGCCTGGCTCTTGCAATCTCCCCGCCCAGGGCGGATGAAAAAGGAAAAGAAAAAGAGGATGATGATGGTTGGTCGCTTCCCGACCTTCCTGTCAATCCCACTAAGCCGTGGGGATCGAATGATAAAGATCCACCACCTTCTGCTACTGCTCTTGCTGCCTAATGGCTTTATGTTTTTTTGATGAATAGTTTTCATTTCTGGCTCTATCGTGTGAACTCTGCGGGGTGATTTCTATGTCCCCCGGCCCCTTTTTTGTGGATATGTAACTTTAATATTTTTCAATAGAAAAGGCACTATTCATCAAAAAAAAAATGAGCTATAAATGATATTTTTTCATAATTTGTCAAATAGAGATCTTTAATACTACTATATAGAGTATCAGATTTTATTTTAATATTTATTTGTTGGATTCAAACACATATTTTCCCACAATGTATATCCATATTAATTATTTTGGTTTGAACAAATGCATGGTTATGAAGTGTGGTAGTTCTTTTCTATTTTTTGCCATTTTTTTGTGTATAATATATTTTATTATGTTTGATAAAATTTCTAAATTGATTAAAATTAGAAAATAAATATTTACTGTAATACCTATACATTAGAGTAAGATATACAAATTCATGTTATGGAAAATGTAGCTACATTGAACATATTTTATCTAAGAAGAGGTTAACACGTAGAACAAAGGGAGATAAAGTACCAAATATGCACCTTCTAATGAATTTTCTCAAAATTGCCTCCACTCATAAACTATGTGACATCCTCACTTTATATAAATTGTAGTGTATCACTAATGAATCCTTGGAACTTAGGGGAAAAAATGTATCAAGTTATACATAATCATAGTTTTTTAAAATCATACATTTAAGATACTATTCATAGATGAACAAGGAGCTCAAAAAAGGGATTAAATCAACCAATTTCTTTGTGATTGTGCACTAGCAGAAGTAGATAATATCACTTCCAAGAGTTCCTAGTCACCCAACTATGTAATCAATATTGTACCCATGGTTCATCGAGTTACCACAAGAGCTTAGTTCAATTTTGAAAATCTACATCTAACACTAATTTGGTCAAGGGCACACAAATGCTTAAGGATCGTGTATAATCTATCCAATTCTAGGCTCATTTAAAAGCACCAACCAATGTGTTCCTATGATAATATATTCACACACTATATCAATTCACCTTTATCCATATCAAGCGATCTATACCAAATATGAGAATATATTGAAAATACCTTAAAAAAAACCCTTGAAAAATCCTTAAAAACACAAACATTTCAGCCTCCAATTCATATAAGTTAAGCATGGAAAATTTGCTAAAGGATTACCAGAAACATCAATTTGTAGGTGTAGACACTGATCCACAAGCCCTAACAATGAAGAACCAAGATTTTGTTCTATAGGCATAGATGCTAATTTATAAGAAGGCTTGGCCTTGGGAGCTGGAAGTCTTAGAATTATTTGTCGACCAAAGATTAAGAGAAATTGATTTCTAGGTAAAGAAGTTGAGTAGTGGAGATGTTGATGATCAACCTCAGACATACCAATTTGATAGGGTCAACCAAAAGCTATGTAAGACATAAAATTAACTTATCCTTCTGAAACATGAGGCTAGCATAAATTATATCCCAGGAGTCATAATTACACATACTTAATTATAACATTATCCATTTGAGTCCAATTAATACAAGTACAACTAAAATGAGAGAAAATTGCACGATAAAGAAGATGAAGTAGCCTCTATATACACACACAAACTCATACATTGGACCTGAAAAAATGATTTTTCATGCTACCCTACCATGTGGCACCTGTAGGTCCATTTGAGCATGCTCGTGGAGATAGTCAGACAACCCAAAAAAGAAGCAATGGACACAAGTGAAATAGGTTTACACACACATCAAACAAGTGCATTCATGACAACATAGAATCTTACCAAAATTTAATACACTTCATGGAGAAGGGATAACACAAAAGCATATAATCCCCAATTCCACTACTAAAGAATCACCAAGCATTCTCTCATAATGATGAGAATGGACAACATGCGATATCTAACACTTGATGTACA
Source organism: Thuja plicata (assembly GCA_018584345.1). NCBI lineage: Eukaryota > Viridiplantae > Streptophyta > Pinopsida > Cupressales > Cupressaceae > Thuja > Thuja plicata. The sequence continues at coordinate 877,265 of MU223579.1, forward strand.
AGATTACCAAGTTCTAGCTAAGAACCAACCACCTACAAGTATGGGCATGCAAGCATACCTCCAATTGGATCTCTACTCATGTCTATAAAAGGCCATAGACACTAGAGTGTCGAGTATATAGTATCATCAGATGTGCTCATAAGATTACACCATACAAAGCCAATTACTCTCTCATATAGACGAGAATGGAGATTCGACAAGTCCTATCACTGCATGGGCGAATATATCCCCTATGCCATAAAATACCACTCCATGGTAGGAGTACCTTCCCATGTAATCCATAGCCTCATGGTAGTGCTCATGACATACTTGAGGAACCTTATTTTTTTACTCAATTAAACAACCCCCCAAACGTGATTGTGAAGTGTACCACTTATGGGCTAAGAACATGAGTGGAATTGAATCCATGGAGTCACTCTAGAACCTAACCATAGGGTTATGCAAAGTTAAATTCCATAATCCCACAATGCAACAACAACCTCATTAGTCATTTTTTTAAAAAATTTTACAATACAATTTTCCGACCATGTTCATGGTACACTCAATTGTGTTCAACCAAGAGTATAGGTCCCAAAGTGATCCCATAATAAAACTATAATTATAATATTATGATTTCATATCTTGATATCTAGTTCAAATCCTAAAAATAAAAAATTTAGTAGTGCCTAACTTGGCCAAAAATAATTATGGAGGTCATCGCCATTAATGGACCTCAGAAAAGAAAGAAAAAAATCAAACTTTAAATTTCAAAAGTCTAGGAAAACCCATTGGTTCCAACATGTGCAAGATCACAAAAATAATACTTAAGTAGTATTTTAATCATAAATGAAGAGATCGGTGGCATAACATTGTAAAAACCCTTATTTTCAAATACAAATATGTGGAGAACCCAAATATAGCTCAAATTCATTAGAACAAGGCACAAAGATGATTTCAATCATCCAATAAATAATTTTTAACTCACAAAAATAATTATAATGATAAACAAGAGAGTAATAAAGTTCTTACCTCAAAACTTAATGAGAACTTTGAATTTGAAGAAATCTCTAAAGGCGGAATGAGAGGAAATGAAATCTGGGTAGCCGGTTTCTAGTCAATTCCAATCACCACAAGAAATTTATAATGAAAACAACAATAAAATCCGTCACAAACAATCTCCTATTTAGAGCCAAAAATTAAATTTGAAGGATAGAGGGTTTCAAAAGCCAAGAGAAAATTAGAATTATAAAGTGTTCAAAAAAAAAACTCCACATTTCAAATTAAAAAATTCTTTTTAAAAATCAATGAAGTAATATAAAAACCCACTTAAACCAAAATATAAAATTAAACTTACAAAATCCCAAAATTAAATAAATTATTTCATTCTCATTAAATCAAATACTCATAGGACATATTTTCCAATAAATAATAAATACTCATAGGACTTACGGTGTGCAGCATTCATCAATTGATTACTGAAATGACATGTGAGCGAACTCTTCTAGAAAAATGACATGTCATCTAATTGCTCCAGACTGATTCAGTGGTCATCTCGCAGTTGATTGCTATGTCAGCAATTTTTTTACTTATGGTTGGTCGGATATTACTTATACTTGTGATGTGTTAACGTCTAGATATGGTGGTCGGATTACGTGTACAGCTACTGGTGATTATAGGGGCACCATCACCTTTAATGGTGCCCACCCACTGCTGGTTAAGTACAGAGATATATCTGTAGTGGGTGGAACGGGTGATTTGTTATTGTCCAGAGGAATTGCCACCTTTTCTACCGATGCACTCGAGGGAATTGCTTATTTCCGGGTCAGAGTTAACATAACACTCTACGAGTGTTATTGATAATTACAAACTAAATGGAGAGTAGAATAATGTGCTGAGCCGTTTGGTAGGGTTATGGTGTCGGAAATAAGTCATATAGGAATTAGCAATGGATTGGTTAAATAGTGATTGTAGTAAATGGAAAGTTCTATGTCATACAATTGTTTAAGATGGGATGTTGAAAGCAAGTTACATTTGGACCAGCAATAGATTGGCTAAAAGGGGACTAGTAATCTGGTCAACAAAACACTCCTACAATAAATAAAGTGCTTAAGTCTCAGTCCTAGTCAATTCAAATGAATTGTAGTTCAATATATATATATATATATGCCGTAGGTATTTTCCTTTTGGAAAGCCCTGGCCTGATTTGTGCATCCAACGGCTGAAGCTGCTGGAGATGGCAATGACTGTCATTGAAACAATCTTGGCCGTCCGTAGAATGCATTTGTTTTTTTTTTTTTTGCCATTTTACACGTGTGTTTTTTTTTGCCACTTTGCACTCTGTTATACGTTTGTTTCCTGTTATCGTAGTAAATGATATTCTTGAACCATAGGTCATGCATTTCCAAAATTCGTTCACGTTTTCCTTGCAATGGAAAATCTATACACGCCAAAAAAAAGGAAGTTATGATTGTGCAGTTCTTAAAGAAGATAAGGTTTTCTATCTATAACGTGCAAATATCCCTTCCCTCTCAAAATATCTGAATAACACCCTCCAATTTCACCTACAACTAGCAGCCCTTGAGCAGGCAAGTTGCAAGTCAAATTACATGCTGAATAAAATGGATTTGTCTAATATAGCATTTCGCCACATTTTGGAAATGCATGACCTAATGGTTCCATTTTAAACAATCTTTCCAAATATTAAAAAACAATTAAATCTGATAAATCATAAGAAATGAGGAAGGACTAGCCTGATACTTAAAGAACACAGCCAACTCCTCAAGGGGCTATAAATATGGAGGCCAAAAAGCAAAGATGTCGCCACCTAGACAGAGAAATCCCAATTCTTTAAATTTTGGTGTCTTTATGCATGATCGTGATACATTTATCTTGTTCCCCAAGGCCATAACTCTCAAAAATCTTCTCATAGAGAAAATGTGATTCTCATTGAGAAGATGTGCTTCTCATCAAGTTCATATGCAGATTCAGAATCCTCCCTGCTAAGCCAAACACCTTTAACTGGACCGAGCCTCTATGAACTTATTCTTTCATACTAATACTCAACATTCCAATTCTGAATGTTCCAATCTTACATAAATTTTGAAGGACGTATATGTTAGAATACTTCAATCGTAATAATACTTAACATTGCATTCTTACCTGTTACCAGTATACGAGGGAGCCGATCAGTTGGCTTCGGCAAAAGGGAACTGCGCAATCCTCCTACTCCCGCATTGAAGGTGTGTTTAGTTTCAGATCCAAAGACATACGTGACTGTTATTTTGCAACTTCAAGAAAGGATTGCATATCCAGAATGTCTACATTCACTTTTTTTAAAGCTTCAAACATATGCGCACATTGCTAGGACTTCTCAAACAAACATGGGTATAAAAAATTTACTAAGTTAGGTATTATTCGAAAAATGACAATGAGAACGACTGCATGTCAGCAATACTGAAAACAACAATCAAATATTTTCCTAAGATCAGAGAAATAATTTCATTCCAGTGCTTGTTGCGACTTTTCTTAATATGCTCATCCATGCTCAAGACGTGGCTTAGCATTGTACACATGACCACCTCTGCATGTAGGGACTTAAAACACTATTAACCCCTAGCTTTCCCATCAGACAACTGCCTTTACACGTGTAGGTTTATAGATAAATAAGAGCACATAAACATTCACGATGTAGAAGTACATATCTTGCGTGTCTTATAAAAACACCATTTTGTCAAAATTCATAACTGATGTTTTCTCCTAGAATTTGCTTCCACCAAACTTCAGAATTTGTGCCTACTATTTTGTCAGACAACAATCCTCTATCATTGTGCGTTCTCTTCCATCTTAATACTAAAAATAAACCACTGACCATCTGCAGCCACAAAGTTAGCCAATCGCAGTATAGTAAATACTATTTGATTAGTATTATACATAAAACTCATTCAACTTAACCATCTCAACTTTGATGGAGAAAACAAAGTTTTAAAAAACTGAATCATGATTGGTTGCCAACAACAGTCGGGATCAATTCCCTCATCCCTAACCTCACCCTGAAAACCATTTAACATTGTGAACTCTAACAGGGAAGGACTACTAACATTAATCTCTTTGAGATGAGAACATGGCGTAAGATCTCCCAGCTGACTGATCAATTGGCTTCCTGCAATGTCAATGTCAAGATATTATAATCTAGTGAGGCTGCTTAGCTGGGGAAGCTTTAACGCTTTACCTAGCCGTCTTATCTGAAGCCACACCAGGTTTAGCAAGTTTTCCATCCCGTCAAGTGCTGAAAGCACTCTGCAATCGTCTAATGCGATGCTTCTTAGAGGGTTCATCTGGCTCAAGTCAAGCTTGCTCATATTCTGCACACCTATGAGCTAAAGCATCAATCAATTTTGAAGTTGATTAGAGGGGATCTTGAACGGTCTTTGATGCATGCATTCCTCCAACCTAACTGATTCAAACCCTGCATAGTCATGTGAAATTAAACTGCTTGTGCTATAGTTGTCGCCCTTCCAACACAACCATTTCCCCATTTCTTTTGCTTTCCTTTGACCGAACTCAAAATGCAGGTCATGTATGTGAATTTCAGGCTCAAATTCTTTAATAAACATCTTCTTACATAAATCCTCAACTTGAAACCACTTATAAATTAAGCTTTCAACAACTTTCAATTGAAACAACAAAAAAACAAATTTAAAAGGTTCAAAAGCAAAGATTCAACTCACTGCTTTCTCGATAAACTCAATCTCATTGTTGCAACGTATTGCTAGTCCACAACCTATGCTAGCATCCTCCCTACCCGTGCCTCATTAAAGGGGATCAACAGGGGGATCTATCACCAATATTTATTTATTATTTAATATTGATTATTCAAATCCATATGAACTTATAATCTTCTTAATTAACACCAATTAACTAACATAAGCATCTAGGTATTGTTTGACAATGGTGTGATGGCTAGGAGATATCAATGAACATCTTCGTAGCCTATATGAAACCTTAAAAAACACTTAATGTAAGAAGCCATGAGCCGAATTTACAACATCCATGTGCAGACATAAAGGTATAAGAAAGGTGTCATGGAGAGATGGATGGATAGAGATAGGGAGATGTGTCTAAATGGAGAGATAATGTGTGTGTGTGTGTGTGTGAGGGGGGAAACATAGGGATAAAAAGAGCGAGGGGTGCAGAAGAAAGAACAAGATATAGTGTAAGGATATACAAAGAGGTGTGGAGATGGAGATTGAGAGGAAGAGGTACATGGAGAGGAGAGAGGGGGGGAGGAGTGCAGGTGAAAGATGTAAATATAAAAAGAAATGAGAGAGGGAGAGATATAAAGATAAAGATATAAGTAGAAAGTAATAGAGAGAGGTAGAAAGGGGGAGATATATAGGAATATAGAGAGATAGAGAGATGACAAGACATAGAAACATATAGAGGGAGAGTGAGGATGGGGAAAAACAGACAGAGAGATAGAGATAGAGATAGAGATAGAGATAGATCGAGAGGTAAATATAGAAAGAGGTCTGGGAAGATACAGAGGGAGACATAGAGAGGTAGAGATAGAGAGGAAGAGTTATCAATTTATTATAAGGAGATCTATAGAAGATGAGGAGTGGCAAACAAAGGGACAAATACTTAAATGACCTTTCCATAACTCTATGGCGTTCCCATTGCACACTCTAGTGCGATTGCTAGTGTGTGTGTGTGTGTGTGTGTGTGGGTGTGTGTGTGTGTATATATATATATATATATATTGTGCGTGTCTTATTTTTGTGAATATTTAGAGTGTTTTATTTGATGAAATAAACTTTAGAGGTTTGAAATATGAAAAAACTTTAACAAAATTTATACATGCTATTGTGCATGGATTTTTATAATTAATATGAGAACCAATTTAAAAATGGTACATCATTTTTTATATAATTTTGAGATAAAATATGACAATTAAAGCTTAAAGAGTAATATTGGCTTTTATGAGGCTAAATATTTAAATGTTATCTCAAAATTTATTCACATTAATGAAGGCATTATATTTTTCCATTAGTATACTTAGAGAAAAACATGATCTACACCATCGGTTTACACCACACCGATAGACAGGGCACTGCACTACCCGGCGACAAGCTTACCCGACAAACACTGATTAAGTGTTATTCGATGAAAAAAAGGTAAAGACAGGGCACTGCACTACCCGACGACAAGCTTACCCGACAAACACTGATTAAGTGTTATCCGATGAAAGGATACCCAATGAGTAACAACAGTGCAACCCGACGGAACAAACAAAGAGAGGAACCTGATAGATAGAGGGAACCTGACAAACAAGTTCAACAAAGGAAGGCTGACAAACTTCAAGTTCAAACCGACGACCAAGAACCAACAGTCAGTTACATCCCGCAAAAAGTGGATCTGATTTTTCACGTCAGATAAATTACTGAAGTTGTATTTATAGCTTCTTGATTTTCTTTTAAATCCATTATGTGCGGAGGAAGCAATGTATTTACTATTTTTTTAATTAGTTTTACTATTTTAAAACATGCAAACTAAAGATCAAGGTCAAGTTGTAAACCTTGGATCTAAGAGTTAACATTGTAATGCGTGAATTCCAAGATAGGTCAAATACTTGTATAAATACATGCTCAATCCATTGAGAATAGTTGTTGTTTAATGAAGATAGTAGCCACAAAGAGCAACTAGAGACCAGACAGAGAATTCATGCAGAAGTACAGAAAAAAGAATCAAGTCAGTTTCAAGAAAAAAATAGAGGATACCAACAAGCAAAGAAAAGGTATTCATCAATCACTTAAAGTGATATTATACTTCTAAGAGCTTTAATGGATCTGTAATTAGCAATTATAGATTGTATGTAGTCAAGTCAACATTTGTACTCATTCTAACAAGTGTAGTACACTAATAAAATCCTTTCAAGAAAGGTGGGCTTAACTCTCCTATTGTAAAATCTCATAACTGAGGGCAAACTTAAATCAGTGTTGCTAAAGCTTTTAACAAAGTAGATCTTAACAGATCTCCACCTTAATACTCCTAAAAGGGTAGATCATCAGAAGTGATCAAATTGTAAGCCTTAACCGGCTCCCTTCTATTCTACAGATAGTAAAGTTTTGTGGGTGCCATCCCCACCGCAATTTTTACTTCTTAACAAGATTTTTCTATGATACCATATCTTGTGTTATGTGTTTATCATTTTCATGAATGTTTCTATGAATACTGTAAACCATTAAAGATTATGAATGAACAATACATACATAAGAAATAACAATAGTTATGGTTGGTAATGCAACTTAATATATGATTACTAATAATGAATCAAGAAATGTGTTAAAAGTTTTAGAGGTACTGATTCACCCCTCCCCTCTCAGTACTACTTCCCATTAGTTCCAAAAATTGGTATCAGAGCTAAGTCACCTCTTGGAGTGCTTAAAGGCTTAAGAGAAAAGATCATACAATGGAGAAGTACAAAATTGATAAGAATATTGAGAACAAAAAGCTTGAGATACAGATGTTCTATGAACAGTATAAAAAAGCTAGAATCAAGATGAGAGAGCTGCTGGATGAGATAAAAGGTATGACTACCCAGAACAAAGAAAAAGACTATTAAGAAGAAGAGATTCCAAATTTCTTTGAATCTTTAGGATCAAATGCAAGTAATACATCATATACATCAGAAGAGAACATCAAAAATCTAAAGGAGATCAATCAACATCTGATAGAGAAAATAAAGATGTTGCGAATTGGTCAAGAGAGCTAGATGGTAAGAATGATTGATGTGATGAGTTCTGCTAGACAAGCTGAAATAGAAAGTCCACACTTTCTATTGATGACAAAAGGAAGATTACAGAGAAACTACAAGAAAACGAAATGAAAATTCAAAGACATGCTGAGCATCACCATGATCTCACAAATTAGATTATCCTTATGAGTCAAGAAGCAAATAGAATAAATGTGGAACTCATTGAATGAATACAGATTATCGGTGAACTAAGAGAAGAAAATGAAAAGCTAAAGCATGAGGTTAGAATTCAGCAACAACATAATGAGATTATCAGAAAGGCTAAAGAAAGAAATAAAAGAATGGATGACTTCCTTGAAGGAAAATGAATAGTCAACAACAACAATGGTATAGGCTTTACCAAAAATAGAGAACCATCAAATCAAGCAAGCTCAAAGAATGTCTATGAAAATCCAAGACCAAGAAAGCTAACATGAAAGCACTGTGGAAAGAAAGGGCAGACAATAAATGTATGCAAAGGTAAAATGAAAGGTATACCTAAATCTACAGCTACATCTTCATTCATAGGATTTTGTTATAAATGTAACAAAAAAGGACATAAGGCTAATTAATGCAAGAGCAAGATAGAACAACCAAAGAAGGAAAACTACATGGAAAAATATTGTCCTACATGCAAGATGAATGGGCACACATCTAAAGAATGCTGGAAAAAGAAAAAGAAAGCATGGAAGCCAAAAGGTAAATAAGTTCCTTATTAACCAAAGAGAATCGATAATCAATATGTATGGGATTAAAACACTTGGACAAACTGTACAACATGTGGTAGATATGGTCACATTGCTGCAAACTACATGAGATCATGGATCAAAAGGTCTAGAGGCTGGTCAAACCCCGGAATGGCATGCTTACACTGTCATAAAGTTGGTCATCTGAAGAAAGATTGCAAGGACCGATTGACAGAAATAAGCACATATCCCAATGAAAACACCATTGAAGATATCTGGAGGGCAAGAGACAAAATGTGGATAAAAGCTTCAAGCAATGATGAAGCTGGGACAAGCAATGCAAATGATGACACCCCATCCAATGGATCCAGTGACATGACCAACCCCACTTAAGCTGAACAAGTAAGTATGGAACTGCATTACACTAATTCATATTTTACAACAGTTCTATTATAAAATTGATAGAAAGTCAAAATCTGCATAAATAAAGATGCATATTATGTTACTTGTTACAATTCTGAAAAATCAACCCCATCAGTATAAACACTTACCCAAAATCATCGGTGAACATAATGATGAGATGTTTACACTTACTAGAAATTGTCAGTCAACTCATAAACTGGCCAAATTGCCAATGTAACCTGATGCCCATCCGTAAGAAAGCAAAGTTCAAAAGTTATCATGACAGAATACCAATATCCGTTGGTAAAAGAAAAATGGTTAACATTGCCCAAAGTATCACATCATCACCGACAATTATTTAAAAAGTCTGCCCGACAAAATCTGTCTTCATGTCCCGATGAGTCGTTGAGCATTTAATGCAAAGACTTAGGTCAATAAGTCTATAAATAGTCGACGGGACAACTTCATTTTTCACCTGCGATTTGAAGAGAAAGTAGAGTGAAAACAAAGCAGAAAGTAGAAGCATCCCTAGATCAATTTAGCACATAGCAAACAGATCTTTCATCACTATTGTGAATTAAAGTAAGTACCAAAGGCACTGAAAGATCTCTATCATTGTTTTATCAAGAAATCCCTAATTTCTAGAATACCCTAAAAACTTGAAATACAATGGCAACTACCTCAAGAACCTCTAAGATCAAGAATGATAAGAGGAATGTGGTGATGCTGATCAATAACAGTACATGTGTAGAGCCAAAGTATAAGATCTGCCTAGAAATTACATTGAAACCTGATGAAATCGACACTTTTTTGAAAATTCCACCTAGGGTTTTGCTCATAAAAGATGTTAGGTCTTATATTCACTGCAAGATCTCAGAGCTAGGTGATCTTGAAATGGATGAAGCTTATAAGAAGTTGTGTGATGTCAAAGGAAAACTAAAGGAAGAGCATAAACACTTAGAGGTCAAAGGGTTAACTAATGCCCTACATTTCCTGAGGGAATTTAAAACATAATGGATAAGGTTAGTCTTGAGCAGAATGCATGACAATAAGCTATGGCTAGACACACCTAAGCAAATAACCAAGGATGTTCTTCACATTGTCACTGGTTATCCAATAACTGACAAGCCTAGGGCACACGAGCATCCATCAGTGAAAGAAATTGAAAAACTCACCAATACAGAAGGAGACAACAAAGGTCTCAAAGAAAACACAATCACCGATGAAGAACTCAAATTTGGTGCATGTGTAGTTGGGTACAAAATATTCCAAGCTAACAGATTGAACAACATTTCTACTACATCAGTAAGCACAGGTTACAAGATAGTAGCCAAAGGAATTCAAATGGATCTATGTGAGATCCTGTTAAAACAACTTGATAAAAAATATGATCAAAATCAGGTCTGCAAAGACCAACACATGTAAGTTCACCTCACTTATCATGTGCATCTTTTTCTATTTTCAAGAATACTTTCCTTCAGTAGGAAAAGTAGTATGGGACACTACCAAACCGGTAACCCAATAGATTAGTGAACTAATTAATTCACTAGGAGACAATTTTGAGTTTGTCATGTCTACTTACTTCCTTGAGTTCAAGGAAAAGATGATGGAGAGGACTAGGATTCCCGAATAGCTAGTTGAAAAAAATAAAGATGAAATATGTTTTATGGCAGACACAAATCTCACCCATATCAAACTGGTTGTACCAAGAACAACCTGGTTAGCTCCAATGGATTATAAGATCAACATTGATCAAGATACAAGTGTAATTGAGGCATTGATTAATGAGCCAATTGATAAGAAACAACCAAGGTTTGGAATATAAGAAGAGGCCAAATCAAAGATAAAACAAGGCCTAGAAATCAAAAAGACTATAAACAAAAAGGAAAAAATGGTTAAGAATCTCAAGAAGATTCTGTCAGTAACAGATGAAGAACTAGATCAACCAGAGTCAATCGATGAACATGGTACCATCGGTGAGGAACAAGAAGAAAAGAAATCAAATTCTGAAAAGACTCAATCTGATACACCTCCACCTCCTGCAAAGAAGCAGAGGATAAGGATTCAAATTATAGAAACCTTTACAACACCCCTCAAGTAAGGACCTACATAAGGAGGAAACCAACTAAGAGAACAAGGTAACAAACTATCAAAACAAAACCTCCAAAGAGGAGGAAAAGGTTGGTTAGGACAAAGGCTAACATAGATGACACTAAAGATGATGAGCCTGATGTAGAAAAGAAGAACTTCAAAAATCAGATAGTGGATGAAGCTACCAAATCCATTGCTACACATGAAACACTGACTGATAAGAAGATCAGATAATGGGATACACTAAACCCAGAGGATTGAAATAAGATACAAGAGATAGTCATAAATTCAATGATCAAGAGCAAATATGCACCTGCAAAATTTGTTAGTCAAATACCTAAAGAGTTAGGTAAAAGGATATACCAACAATGGTCATATGCCCTACAAACAGAGAGAGAAGCAAGGGAAATGGTACTTGTGAGATTGATGCCTCCTAAATCTAAAGTTAAAGAGATCAAAGAAATACTTAAAAAGCACTCATGAAAATTTGTTTCAAAGATAAGAGCCTACAAAGTGCTAGAAAACAAATTCATTGATATGGATACTATGACAGAAACTAAATGGAGACAACTCCTAGATCTACCAGTAGATTCAACAAGTGGTGAGAATCAACAACTTCTCACCAACACACCTCACAAAGAAAAGGAGACAGTAAATGCAAGTCCTCAACATATTGCTCTGTACAATATTGAAAGTGAGAATGAGCTTATTAACATAGACACAGTCATGGATGATATTATCGAAGATATCACTAACTATGACTCTGACAAATATCTGAAGAAGAAAGATGATGTCCTATTTATCACACTTAAGGATCAAGAACAACCACAAAGCTTGAAGACATTAGATCATATAATAATTGATATTGCTAATGAGACAGTACAAGACACTTAGGTCTTGCACTCAAAAGTACAAGACCCTGCAGAAGATACACAAAAAATATCAGGATGTCACTACTGAAAAGGCTCAAATCGATGAGTAAGACACCACTATTGAAAAATCCCAAGCTACAACTCAAAGTAACATGCCTGTCTTAATAAAGGCAATAAACATACTAGAGGGTAATGATGGATCTAATGAAAAGGAAACAAGCACACCCGAGGACAAGGGTGATGGAGAAGCTAAAGAAACCACTGATACAACTGTAGAGAAAGCTACAACCAATAATCTGAAAGATACTTCTAATGATCAGAATAAGAATGAAATTCAAAAAGAAATAGGGGACAAACCAATAGAGAAAGGTGAAGAAGAAAAGAAGGATGAGATGGAGAAGAAATCAGAAGCACATTCTGTAGAAACACCCAAAGTTAATGAAGAGACATCTTCACATAACTGATAGGTTCCAATTGAGAAAAAGACACAAGAAGAATCCTCTACAAAGCCTTCACCAATTCATTCAGAGAGAAAAAATGAACTAGCTATGGTAGTTCACACATCTGCATCCCCTCAAATCTCAAAGAAGAAGAAAGGAAAGAATAAGAATCCAATAACTCTAGATGAAATCATTGAGATTCCAATCTGTGATCCAAGAACAATGGATCCAACTACATTGACAAAATATGCTAATCTCTGTGAAAGAAAAGTTATTCAAGACAAATTAAGGAGAGCAGCAAAAGAGGCCAAGGTACTAGAAGTAGCAAGAGGAATACTTCAATAGATTGTACCTGATATAGATATTGATCAAAGAGCTCCAATGCTTGATCAACTGGTCATACTCACATATGCAATAACATCTCAAAATATTGATGCTGAGAAGGTTATGGAAGAGAGACTTGAACAAAAGTATGAGTTCAAGGTAGCCGAGAAAATAAGCTAGGAAGTGGCACTAAAAAGGGTCAAGCTATCTGAATTGGTAAGTACAATTGATCCAATTATATCAGAAGTTGTTACCTTAATAAATAAATTGTGCATTTTAGATCAACTCACTCAGGAGTATACTGACAGGATAGAAAAAATAGATGCTGATCTTAAGTCTAGTGCACAAAGTATCACCAACACAGAAGAACTTAAATTGCACAATGAAAAAATCATACAGGCTAGGAAACAGAGACAAGACATACAGTTTGCAGAGATGAAGTACAGAGATGAGGTAAATGAGCTCCAAGTTAAGCTCTTACTGACACTTACACTCCTGCAACAACATATGACATAGGAAAATACACTAATTGCCACCTCGGAAATGTCTATCCTCGACAACATTTATGATATGCACACAAGGCTAGAGCTACAACACATGGAACTAGAATAGTTGAAAGAACAATGGGATAAAATGCTTGAAGATATCAAAACAACCCATTCTAACATATTTGACACATTGTAAGTTGCACATTTTTGTCACAATTTTGGCATATTATAAGTTGTACATTTTTGTCATCAGTATCAAAGAAAGGGGGAATTTGATATGTTCATTCACCTCAATTAAAAGGAGGAAATCATATGTATAGTAAAAGAAAGGGGAAATAATGTACATACAGAGAATGAATAGTATACATGTACATATGCATACACTATACAAATGCATACAGTCAGGGGGAGTCATATGATAAAAAGGATACATACATGGTGTACATACTAAACTCTTCAGTATTATGCATATATCAGTTTTTGATACTAATGTCAAATTAGGAGGTTGAAGACGTTATATTTTTCCATTAGTATACTTAGATAAAAACATGATCTGCACCATCAGTTTACACCACACTGATAGACAGGGAACTTCACTAACCGACGACAAGGTTACCCAACAAACACTGATTAAGTGTTATCCGATGACAAAAAGGTAAAGGAAACCCGACGAGTAACAACAGTGCAACATGGAGGAACAAAAAAAGAGAGGAACCCGACAGAAAAAGGAAACCTGATGAACAAGTTCAACAAAGGAATGTTGGTAGACTTCAAGTTCAAACCGACGACCAAGAACCGACAGTCAGTTACATCTTGCAAAAAGTGGATCTGACTTTCCACGTCAGATAAATCATTGAATTTGTATTTATAGCTTCTTTATTTTCTTTTAAATCCATTATGTGTGGAGGAAGCAATGTATTTACTATTGTTTTAATTAGTTTTACTATTTTAAAACATGCAAACTAAAGATCAAGGTCAAGTTTTAAACCTTGGATCTAAGAGTTAACATTGTAATGCATGAATTCCAAGATAGGTCAAATACTTGTATAAATACGTGCTCAATCCATTGAGAATAGTTGTTGCTCAATGAAGATAGTAGCCATGAAGATAAACTAGAGACCAGACAGAGAATTCATGCAGAAGGACAGAAAAAAGAATCAAGTCAGTTTCAAGAACAAAACAGAAGCTACTTACAAGCAGAGAAAAGGTATTCATCAATCACTTAAGGTGATATTATACTTCTAAGAGATTTAATGGATCTGTAATAAAAAATTATAGATTGTATGTAGTCAGGTCAACATGTCTACTCATTCTAAAAAGTGTATTACACTAATGAAATCCTTTCAAGAAAGGTGGGCTTAACCGTCCTATTGTAAAATCTCATAACTGAGTGCACACTTAAATTTAGTGTTGCTAAAGCTCTTAACAAAGTAGATCTTAACAGGTCTCCACCTTAAACTCTTAATAGGGTAGATCATCAGAAGTGATAAAATTGTAAGCCTTAACTCGCTCCCTTCCATTCTATCGATAGTGAAGTTTTGTGGATGCCATCCCCACCGCAGTTTTTACTTCCTAACATAAGTTTTCTCCGATACCATATCTTGTGTTATGTGTTTATCATTTTCATGAATCTTTTTATGAATATTGCAAACCATTAAAGATTATGAATGAACAATACATACATAAGAAAGAACAATAGTGATGGTTGGTAATGCAGTAATATATGATTACTAATAATGAATCAAGAAAGGTGTTAAAATTTTTAGAGGTACTGATTCACCCCTCCCCTCTTAGTACTACTTCTCATTAGTTCCAACAATTAAAATTTTATTTTCAAAATAAAATTAAAATTAAAGTTATCTTAAGTGAAAATGTGTTAAAATTCTCATGCTTTGGCAATAAATTATAATAGATAAATGTTCTGATTAGATAAAGCAGGAAATGGACCGAACCCAACATCAAAGTAACATCGAATCAAAAAATACTATCTAGAGAGAATTCACCAGCAGTGAATTCTAAAAACTAAACTAACCAGGAATAGAACTAGAAAAAGAAAACATCAAAGCAACACCCAAGACCAACACTAAGCACTAGGAACGAGGAGACCAGAAAAGAACACAAAACTCCTCTGTAACCCTGTGACTACTTGGTGAGCTCCTTCCACTTCTCAATGAAGGGGGCACGTTTAGGAGGCTGAGCAGAAGCAACATCACCAGAGGCAGTGTCCTCTCGAGTCACCACTTGCACACTATCCTTCCTCTTCTTCCGCTTCATATTTCTTTCCTCCCACTCTACTTAGATGTAACTGATAGAGAGGTTGTTCTTATCCAGCACACTCTTGTTGTATTTGGTCAACTCAACTGATTGTTTCTTGAGTTGGGATTGGTTTTCCTTCATGTTAGCAAGCACATTAATTTTTTTTTTTAATTTTCTCCTGCTCGGAGGGGACGTGGTTCTTCAACTAAATGATATGGTCCTTAGTAAGCTTCCAATTGTTTAACTTCTTCTCAAATTCATCAACAACCATCCAAAGGCTCCCATCTCATTTTCCCTTAGTCCAACCCTCAACCTTCCTTTGGGATTCTACTGCTACTTTAGGCTTATCAATTTTTTTCCTGGCTATCTAGAGCTAGAGAATGAGCCAATTTCTCACAGATTTTTGTCTATTAAGGTCAATGCACAACTTGTCCACTTTTCTACCCATGGAGTCCAGGTCATATGAACTAGCAGGGGAAGTACTTTTGGGGATCAAAAAGTCACTGGATAGCAGAGCTGATATCTTTGCGAAGGGGGGAAATCAAACAGAGAGGGAGAGTTAGTGGTGGAATTCTCTGGTGTCCACACAGATTCAATGGACTAAGAGGAAGTTGACTCCTTGGACAGGTCAGTTGCGTCTTCCTTGAGCCTCAACCATCATTTAGTCAAGACCAACAAATTTTCACTTAGCTTTGTGGACATGTTTCACATCGGTAGAGCTAGGGGGGGGAGCACTTGGATGAGCTTTGGCTTGAGTCTAGATAGGGATAAACTAAGGATAATTCAGCTCAATCAAGAGAACGGGACAAGGGCCAATTTGAGATTTATGGCTAAGGCAGAAACTATATAATCTCAAGATGAGGCCATGGTAGAGAGGAACCCCATCCTTGTCTTTAACCTTTTCCATGGATTGAGTTAAGAAAGAAAAAAATCTAACAAGGAAAGTTGAATTTTATGCCTCGATGAAATGGTTTAACATAGGAAATAAGTGGGAGTGGAAACATTTGTATCTACCTTCCAAAGTGATGAAATTGATTAAGATGGACGCAATGATCTTCCACTCGCCATTGTTATATATATTATGAAATAGGTGATTATTTAATGGTATAATCATTTGTAGCCCTATTTAATAATGTGTGATGAGTATGTTTACTTTTTAGGGTTAATATCATAGTATAATGAGTGTTATTTTTAACTATTTTTTACTATGAAGAGAACATTTATACCATAGATAAGGTGTTATTTGTTTATACATATTCCAATATTTTGTATTAATACTATCAATAATTTTAGATTGATAAAATGGTGGCCTTTCATTTATATTCACTTGGATTTTTAATAAATGATATGATGAAAACATTTAGAAGTTTCAAAGTTCTAACTTTTACGATGCATATGTCTAAAACGTGAAAGTCTTGAAGATACCTCTCAACTAAAAAGAAATTATTATCTTATTATATTTTAGTTTTACTATCTTCATCACACCCCATGCAATTCCTCATTGCATAATGCCTCTACCTTAGTTGAAAATAAAATTTCTACATAAGCCTCAACATCATTCCCTCTGCCTTGTAATATTCCTTGTCATATTTCTAGACTGAATAGTCTATTTGGTCTAGTATAAATGTACACTGCAAAGAAATCTATGCGACATGCACTCATCCCATGAATTTGGAGACATGAAGGTGGCCATTTGGATATTTCACCCCTAATGTAATACCTCTTTCCACCACCCACTAACATTGACAATCACTTAATTTTCTTTCAAATTCATATTGGACTCCATTTTGAGTCTCTTTGTTCTCTAGATTATCATTGACATCTTGGAAAATATTTTTGCACTTCTTCATCATTCAAGTTATGATTAACCCACTTTTATAATTATCATATCTCTTTTTCCATCTTTCGTTGTTTCTCTACAACATCCATTACATACCAGTGTACTATCATCTTTATCCTAGTGAGCTTTGTTTCCTTGGCATCGAATAAGAGTCATCTCTCATCTTAAAGTCACTCATTTTCATTAAAATAAGAATATCAATAGTATATTTATCATTGTCTTGAATCCATTATCATTGTAAGCATTTTTATTGGTTATCCATTATCCATCTATCTATTTGGATGTCCATGGAGTTGGAAACATAAGGGATATTGGATCTTTCGGATGAGACCTCTTAAATAGATACCCCCAATTTTTTTTTTTGTGTGTGTGTCTAGGATGGTGGAGCGTATCAAGGTGGCATATCAAGAGGTGTCTTCAAAGTGGGTTGTAAAGAATCATCTCCTTTCTTTAGAATGGTTTATTCATATCTTATTTTCCCTTCAAGTTACTTGGAGTTAATTTAATTTTATTTCCATTTAGTTAGTTATTATTCTTGAATGTCTCTAGGCTTCTTCTATACCCTTTTTGTATAGGGTGCTTGTATAACACACTAGCATCCTACATCTCTGTTATTTCCCTAAATTTATAAACGTTACTAGAATAGTGAGTTCAGAGATTTGGAGAATTAGTCTTGACTAAACTTGACTTTCTATTTTCAATAGCCAAGATATTTGTATCTATTAGTATCATAGATTTATTTCCATTTATTTAGTTTATCTTATGTTCATTTGAGTTTCAAGTTCAATATAGTTAGTTAATCTCCTCGATCACCCTACCTCACTAAAGTGCTAGTTTAGTGAAGTGGTACAATGGCCAATTCAATCCTTAGGATGCTATCGATCTTGAGGGTGACAAATTTTTTCTCCAAATTTTGGTTAACCCAACATTAACTAGTCTCTCACTTCATTTGAGTGATATATATTTGTCAACATGGTACTCTGATCTTTCCATGCAACCAAAGGATGCATAAGAATTAAGTATCGCATACCCCTCTAGAGGCGCTTATTATGGAGAGGCATTCTTCCTTGTACATCCTAGCATAGATCAGCAAATATTTCATAATGGGTATATTGGTTCATCTCATGGGTAGCATGGATGTTATCATGGAGTAGGTACTCCTCGATAATGGGCTTCACCATGTGAGATCAAATGAGTATTAGGTGACCATCATAACTTTAGACACGCTATCTTTTTCCCTTTGTATTCTACCACCTTAATGGTCCTTAGGGGAAAAGTTTGATCTCTTTTGAATAAATCTATGTAGCCCCTAGCCAGTCTCTATGGGAGTTTTCCCCTCGATAGTTCATAAGTGTCTCAAATTCTCCCATGAGGATACTATCCATACTATTTAGGACACTAGATATAAGCCCCTGATATTTTTTGGTGGATTTTTGGTGGACCATTTTTAGCCTAATCTAATAGGGCCCCTTCTTTCCTCACAAGATTCAACAGTTAAAACCTATAACATAGATAAGATGGGTGGTGCAGGAGCACCCTAAGGTCTTTAGCTAGATCTTTGAACATTTTGGCTTCTAGCTTAGTTTGGCTAACCATCTAAGAATAAGGACTAATTTATGAAGTTCCTAGTGTGAGTTTGAAGTGTGGTTAGTGTTAGGAAAGGTTAGGGTTTGATGTTGTTAAGTCTAGTTGATTCTAGCGCTCTAAGACTTAGAAGTCAACTCAAAAGTCAAAGGGTTGACCAAAGTCCCAAAGTGGGAATATTTTTAATTTTTTAGTGTTTTCTAGTCATTTGAGGTCAATTGGTAATGTTTGGAACCAATTAGGACACTCAAAATGTGAAAATTGTCATTTTGACAAAAAGTTGTCAAAGTTGTCATGACAACTTTTAAAGTTGTAATGACAACATTTCCTAGTTTTTAGGAATCGCCACTTATGGTACCCAAATCCTAACTAGAGGGTCTAAAAATGTGGGATAGAGGTATATAAGGTGTTTCCAAACCTAATCTGACAGTTAGAATTCATTGTGTACAAACTGGTGTTTGAAAAGAAGAATTTTATAATGTAATTAAGTGACAGAGCCAAAATCCATGACTTAATTGGATTGAATGGATTGAATCAGTGATTGGATAGTGTCTGCAATGTAATTTCTAAGTTTTGTGTGGCATTATTTTATTAGATTGTGCTTTCTGATTAAGCTTTGTTTAAATTATTGTGTTTTGCAAGTTCACTGGCTAGTTTTGGTCCAGTTATGTAAAGAAAGGGTTTCTTTGGCGTTCCCGTGGTTCAAACTCCATGAAAACTTGGAATACATGAGAGCCATGTATATAATTTGTACACATGGCTTGTGGAGTATGTGTGTGTAGGGGAATCTTGAAAATAATCATGTCCTAGGTGAGTAGTAGCTATTCTGGCTAGGGTTCCTGAGCAGTACAACAACAATGGAGGTTGCAAGATGATTGCTATGTGCCAATCAGTGTTGGAAGAGTGTAGGGGCATGAGGTGCAGACCTTCTGATGGAAGGAGAAGTTCATATAATTTCACTGGATCATTGAAAGAAGAACAATAAGCCAGACTAGTCTTCATGCCCTAGAAACCCTTATTTTTAGGCATTTGGCAAATGTCCATTATATGGACAGTGTTGAGACTAGAGACCTAGAAAATCCTAAAGGGGAAGAAAACCCACAGAGAATATGGGATTTTTTTCTATGGTTGTTAAGGGATTTTAGGAGAGAAATCACCTTTTCTATGTTTTGGAGGGCTAATAGGCCTAAAAGGGCTACAAAGCCTAAAAGGCTTGATTTTAGAACCCGTTTGGAAAATGAATGGCAAGTTCATAAAATTGAAACCTTAGGGGTTGGTAAAAACCTAAGGGGAGTAGGGAAAATAATCCCTAAGATTTTGACACCATAGGAGTGGTAGAAGGATAGTGGAACCATGGAAGCAAGAAATCTATGGAGAGGAGTATAGAGAGGAGTTAAAATTGGTGGAGAGTTCCTAGCGAGTTTAGGGGATTAGGAGAGTATCCTCTAGTTAGGGTAGAGAAGAGACCCTAAGGAAGTCTAGGAGAAGGACTTGGAGAGAGCCAAAAGGATCTAGGAGAAGAACTCCCCACCAAATTGGTATTAGATCCATTTAAAGGCTTGGGAGTGGATTGGTGCATGTCAGATTGGAGTGAATCCATAGGTGAGAACATCATGGTAACTAATCCATAGTTCGCCAAGTATTTTTCAGAGAAACAAATAAAGAATAGGATTCTTGAAGAAGCAATGGAGGAAATGAAGATCAAGATGACAGAGTGATAGAGACTGCCAGCAATTTGAGAGAAGAAATGCATGAAGGGATAGACAAAGGAAAGAGACTAGTATAAGAGGAGATAGAACCAAAGCCTGACCCTCTTCTACTAGAGGAACCATTCCTCAAAGCACTGATGGCATTGAGTGGAAAGGATCTAGAAGGGATACGAGCATTCTCTGGTAAGATAGACACTGAAATTGTTATGGAATGGCTTGAAGGGATGGAGAATCACTTCGAGTGTGATGCAATTACAGAAGCACAGAAGGTGAAGATAGCCAAATAAAGGCTAAGAGGGAAAGCACTTACATGGTGGAAGTTCTTGCAGGAAGAAAGAGAGAAAGAGGGCAAGAAGCCCATATCCAATTGGAAGACAAAGGTGGCAAAGGTGAAGGAGAATTACCTTCTGGAAGACTACGACATTCAATTGCATAAGAAAAGATAGAACCTTAGACAAAAGGTCCTAGATGTGCCAACCTATATAGAGGAGTTTCAAAAACTTTGTCTTAGACCAAGGATCTAGTGTAACACCCCAAAATTGGCATCTTGCAACCCTAACCAATTTTGTTTCATTTGTCACTCTTCTAGATCATCAAAGTCCTATCATACTAAGAAATTCTGAGTTTTGACTGACTCTACTCGACCTAAGTGTCAAATGCAAAAAATCCTAAATCTGCATTAGTCATACATCATGTTTAATTCCTAAATATCTATTGGCTAAGAAAACCTTATGATTGAATTAATTTAATTATAAAGTCCTAGCACTTTAATTAAATTAAATTCATCCTCTTTAGCTAAGACACATGAAAAAGGAATTAAATAATATTTAATTATTAAATAAATATCCTCATTTCAATAATTGAATTTAATTATTCAGATAATTGAGAAAAACCTATTTATGAGGTCATATTTATTTAATTAATTGAATATTCTCTCAAAAATCTTTCTTCGGTTCAGAAATAGAATCTTTGAATTAATTATGCTTTAAAGAGAAAGAAAACAATTAAAATCAAATAAAATAGAATTAAATCAAAGAAAGAAAACAATTAAAGCAAAGAGAAAACAATTTATTGTATTCTTTTAAATAAAGCTTTCTAACTTAAACTGGCTTTTCTATCTGTTTTATTTCAAAAAGGAAAGTTTCTATTCTGATCACCTCTGAGTCTATAAAAGAACTCTCATCTCTCATTCAAAAGTGCCACTCACTTTCATGCATTGTTAGAATACTGAATTATTGCCACATTTCTTGATAATCTCATATAGAATAATTTCATTTTGCAATAGATTACTTTCAATTTCTAGAAGAATTGCATTGAAATCATATCTTAGATTAATCTCACATCTTTCAATTCTTAGAATAATTGTGCATTGCATTGCATTCATGGAGAAAAATCCTTCATTCCTAGATTGGTCTATGGTTGTGAGACTCTCATTCTGAGAGCTATTTCAAAAACCCCATCTAGATAGAAGGCAATAGGTCAAATCATGTAGGCAGACAGGATGAATAATCTCATATTCAGTCTTGTGTATCTGATGAAGAAGGACTATGTTGAACTGTATGGTGAGTTAACAAGGCCAAATTTACCACATACATTTCTAGCACCCACCGTGGGGCAGGTACATTCTATTCTGGCCTCATTTCATTTTACTTTTTTCATTTTTTTGCATTTTGTCCGTACTTTCGTATAGCTCTGTTCTAGCTTCGCGCAAACTTTCTGAGCATCTCACGTGAACTTTCTAGTTCTTCGCATGGCTTTCTGCGCTTCTTCACACGATCTAGTATACTTTATCACATGAAATTACATACCAGAGCTTTCATTTTGATATTTTATTGCCTTAGTTTTCTAACCACCTGCTATTTTCTGACATTTGTGTTTCTCTAATTTTATCTTTTAAAACAGCTTAACAGTGGTTTGCAGGATGCTGAGATAAAGAAAAAGCCATCATAAAACTTCTAATGCATTTATTACAGGATGTTGAAATGAATGAAGGCATTACAAACTACTAATGGGTTTATTGCAGGACATTTGTCGAAGACCTTGCGTGTTTTCACAAATTCTTATATCTATTTTTTAGTAGTTAAAACACACTTCAGTTGGTGCTTAAAATCAATCATTGTCTTGCGTGATTGAAGTGTTTTTTAGATTGTAATCCTAAGAACTACATGAACTTATCCTCTCCCCTCACCTTTATGGATCTTGGGTGTAAGAAAAATTCATGTGATTCTTCTAGAGTGGCTACCTCCCGAGAGCTTTAGCAGAGCTAGTGAGAGTGGATGCCCATCCAGTAATAGGCTAAACCCAAGCCCTTCCAAACTGGTATACAAAAAATTCTATTGTGATTATTGTCACAATAGACAGGTGTGAATTCATTATGGCAACCAAAATCTCCTCTAGTACCCTAGTGGTGCATTAAAGTCCTAACATCATTAAGGTGAAAGCCTTTCTTTGAACGGATTGGGAGAGCCCCTTTTATTGGGAAAATGACTTGATCAAAACCACTTGAACGGATGTCCTTACTATAAAATGTTGTTCTAGTTTCCAAAAACCCTCTATCTATTGGCATGGAAGGTCAGAGACCAACTAAGATGCCCCACATTTTTATGGCTTTTAGTATAGATAACAGCCCTTTGGGAAGCAATTCCTTTGGGGTTCGAAGCTTAGTGTGCCTGAGAAGTGAGTGCATATGTAAGGAGGAGCTCGTGCCTCCAAGCTTCTAAGTTATCCGCTAAGAGTAAGCATAGCTAAACTTTGGTTCAAGTGAGGATTCAACAGATACTGTCCTGGCTATCCTAGGATTGTGATGTTCTTGTTCTGGCACTACAAATATTTTGTTTAATGTGTTTTGCATTGGTGTATCATTTGAACAACCGAAACTATCATCACAACACACAAACTGGCAATCTTGAACATGTCCAAAACAATTTGTCACTCAAACTATCTGTCAGGAAATAGTACAATTTTATCTTGGGAAACGCAAACTGATCTCAACTGTCTGATTCTGTAAACACTCATTTGTCAAAATTTGCATAGTTTCACGTGACATTTCCCAATCTTCGCACCATTCGGTGAAAATATTCATGTGATACACTGAGAGATATCATGTGACATTTGATAGCAGTGCTTATATTCTGTCACATTCTCTTCTGCCTGTCTGGTGTTATTCTTCGCGCGAATACTACAAATTTTCACGCGAGTTGGTGAGAATCTTCACGTGAAAGTACATTTCTTCACGCGAGTCTGTAGCATTTTTTCCAAAATAGCAAGCTAAATTATGTCAGTCAGGTGTACTTTTGTCAAATCTGGTCTCTGATATGGATCTATTTTTCTGCCCTCCATCTTTACACAGTCTAAAACTTGGTTTCTTGGGTTGAGAATTATGTGATTCTTGCATAAACTGGCCTCGTCTCATGTCTTTTTGATCTCTTTTCATCTATGTCATCATGCCTTGTGTCACAATAGTCATCTCTTGGTTGTTCTAGCCTCATCTCTAATGATTTGCACCAAGGATACTTCACCTTTTGGCATGTTCTATGCAATTACCTTGAGACAGTTTCACGTTTGGTCCTAGTTCACATCTCTTGTTCAAAACTTTGTCTATGACTGTCACAACTCTAAGTGGCAAAAAATTTACTTTGATCAATCAAGACAAATCTGTGCTTTCCACACTATTACCAGCTACATATAGTGAGGAATCATCTCTATCTCGTTCTCTAGTACGTCGACCTGACAATAAATGGTCATTTCCTGTGGATTTTAGTTGGGTTCAAAATCCTTTGTTCTGAGAAGACCCAAATTCAGAGAACACTCAATCTTTTCATACCAAGTCTTTACACCTTGAATCCTTGCATTTTGGCAAGATGGTAGATCATAACCAATCAGGTGGTGACATTAGCAGAATTGACCTCTTTAAAACTTGGGATAAGTCTCAATCTCAAGACCCCCCTAACGATGTAGAAGCATAAATAACTCAAGAAGAGATTGCACAAGCTCGTGCTAACAAAGATTTATGTAAGATGATGGGAGTTCTCCTATCTAAGGAGAAAGAAAAATACATTCTTGAACTAGCCAATCAAGGGGCTAAGTTACCCTCTAATTATGATGTAGAAACACTTGTTGAGAAAGAGGAAGAAATTGAAAATTCCCACTTGTGCAAATAAATGCAAACTATGCAAGAGAAACTCTCTCAACTCTTGAAAGAGAAAGACAAACCCATTACACAATTCACACTAGAAAGCATCTGTCCTTCCCCATTTGACAAAGATCTTTACATGCCTCCTTTTCCCAAAGGAGTTGAACTTCCTAAATACGATAAATACTTGGGTGCATCTGACCCTCAAGACCATTTGAGAGAATTTGTTGCTCTCTCCATGGAATTCATACATGACACAACCTATCTCCTATGTCTTTTCCCACGTAGTTTGGGCGGGTCAGCTATGGAATGGTTTTCTAGACTACCAACCGACATCAAAACTTTTGATGAAATTGCAAATTTATTTCTACAACACTATTCTCACAACATCCAACATCCATTTCATATCCGAGATCTTTGCAACTTGAAAAAAAATATGGGTAATCCTTCTTGGCATTTCTCCAAAGATGGAGACAAATTTATACACGATATTCTCAAAATACCCAAATCTGAAAAGTTGGACATCTTTCTCGATAATCTTCTCCCCAACTTTGGGTATCAAGTATAGCTACAATGTCCTCTAACCTTTGATGACATGATTAAACAAGCTATGAGAATCAAGACATTTATGATCAAGAAAGGAGAATTGACCTTGCACAAGGAAAACAAACAAGGGTCTTCCTCCTCAAGCAAAGATAAACCCAAATTTCCCAACAAGAACCAAAATGTTGTGAATGATGGCATTGTAGACAATGTGACTCCTAAGCCTTCCAAGGCTGCCTTTAATCTCACTACAATGATGCAAGTGACCAAAGCCTTTGAATAGGCTACGACAAATTCCAAACTGAGTACTTTACAATTTTCTGGACCTAAACCTTGGGCTCCTAGGCTCAAGCATGAGTTCACTCCTTTAGGAGAACCTCTTGAGGCAGTTTACAAGACTCTTGTGGACAACCATTTACTCACTCCATTGGATAATTCATGACCTTATGATCCACAACCAAGACCCTCTTGGTGAAATGAATCTGCCTATTGTAATTTTCACCAAAACAAAGGTCATAAAATAGCTACTTGTCTTAAATTGTGGCATAAAATCCAGGATTTCATCGATAGTGAGGTTATTACTGTGGGAGGTCACAACAAAAATTCTAATCACCAAGATTTCAAAGACCCATTTCCTCCTCATGGAAAAGGTGAATCATCTAAAGGAAAAAATACTGATGCTAAGGTCAACTATACATACACCAATAATGACAATGTCATTAATATGGTTGAACCTGTTGATGTTGAATATTGTAATGCCATCATTCTCAAGGGGAGGGAAGATACTTCCAAGTCCAAAATACCCTTCATTTTTCAAGGGTCTACACCTCAGTCGTTTGAACAAGGATATTCTCAAGTGAGTGCTAACGTTGTCACTGGATCTCATGCTTAGATCATCCTCAAAGGCCCTGAGCATTCTATATCTACATCATCTCAACCTTCATACAAAGCTAAGGTTGAATTTCCTAATAAAAATCCCAAAGTGGGTTCCTCATCTAATGCTACCAATTACAACATTCTTGATCAATTGCAATATACTAATGCTCAGATAACTATTTTTGAGTTCCTGAAAATCTCCCCTGCTCACAAGGAAATCCTGGAGAAATCCCTCACTGAGGAAAATGTCCCAAAAGATCTTGATCTCGACCGGTTTTAATCCATGGTAGGTCACTTGACCTCCTCACATTACATGTATTTCTCTGAGGAAGACAACCATTCTTTGAGTCACTCGCATAATAATCCTCTGCACATTAAAGTCATGATAGGTCCAAAGCGTGTTAATCGTGTTCTCATAGATAATGACACTGGCCTCAATATTTTCTCTGCTAGTTTCCTTACTGAGTTAGGCTATGGCGAAGATTGCATTGATGCTTGCAAAAAGATTACTATTAAAGCCTATGATGAGGAAGAATGTAAATCCAAGGGGTTAGTTGTTTTGCCAATAAGAATTCGTCATGTTAAATGAGATGTTATTTGTCAACTGCTTGACATTCCTTTGGCATACAATATTCTGTTAGGAAGGACATGGATCCATGAAATGCAGGCTGTCCCTTCCACATACCATCAGTACATGAAGTTCCCATTCCAAGGATCTTAAGTGACTATACCTGCTAATACACGTTATGATTGCAATGCCCTCACAAAATCTGCTGACATCTTTGTGCCTACCAACAGAGAATCTATTGAGCTCCTTGAAAATAAATTAAAAGAAATGGGAAAGAGTTTGACACTCAAAGAACTAACATAGGAGGATATCAGATTGAACCTGTTCTATCTATTACATCTTTTCCTTTGTCTCCACATTCTTTTGGGAGACCTTCTGAGAGCACTAAGCCTTCTACAGTTCCTCCTCCAACAAAGTATGGTGGTACCTTTGTACAAGCCACAGTACCATTAGAAGAAGAAGCTGAAAATAGAGCTATCAAAGCTTGGATCTATAAAGGAGAAGACAATTATGAACACAATACTCCTCCTTATGACATAAAACCTAAGAAATATGGCAAATGTATATCTATTATGCAACATTTTGGCTATAAAGGAAATGGTCCCATAGGTGTGAATCATAAGGGCTTGGTTGCACCACTTGACACTATTGGTCACAAAAATCACGACTCTACAGGTATAGGCTTCCAAAAACTCATTTAAACTGGGAATAAATAAGTTTGTACCTCGAGAAGATAAACAACCAACACCTAAAGAAATACCTAAAACTAAAGAATTTAAAGACAGCTCTGATGAGGATACTTTTTCTTATCCTATTCCTCTAGACCTGGCAGCATTATTTGCTGAGCTAGATAACTTTATACCGTGTGTCAGTACAGTAGACATTCATAGCGATTCTGATACCACCGCTTAACTTGCTCCATTAACTTATGAGGAATGGAAAAAAATATATACTCCAAATCCTGATCATCAAGGTGATTTATACATACCACCACACTTTCAAGAACATTTTCATTATACAAGAGGCAGCTTATGCTACAAACACTATTGAGGTACCTAGGTCAATAGGTGCTCATCTGACCATAGCAGAGGTGCTAGGTAGAATTCATCCTAACTGGGGACAAAGAGTTGATTTCACTCATGTTCTTGATATGACACCTAATGATGAAATAGGCTCTCATGAATATGAGTTTGACAGCTTGTCATAGGCCACTTCTGACAGAGATACAGATACAGCTAATGCATATGAAAACCTTCTCAAAGTAGGTGAAGGGTCTAGTGTACGGTCACATGAGTCTGACTCCCTAGATGTTAACATTTTGTCTACTATGGTCGCTAGGAATCAAAGGAATTTGACTATACCTCTGGATGAGATCGCTTTAGGTCTCAACTATTGGAAATACAATAATGGAAAAGCAAGATACTGAGAGGGGGGTGAATCAGATCTTGAAAATTAAACACTTAAAACAAACTAATCCATATTCATATATAAATGAATCTAATGTAATCTTAGATAGCATCCACACCATGGAATAAATAACACATAACACAATAACTTGGTAGCCTAGAAACCCAAATAGGTAAACCTGGGGTGGGGATGACACCCACAAAAGTCTCCACTACTGCAATAATAAGGTGTACCTATTAAGGTTACAATGTTTAATTACAAAATGTAATCTACCCTGTTAGAGGTCTACAATCTACCCTTATAAAGGATTTGAACTTACAATGAAGTAAGCACTCTGTTAAGAGATAAGGAAAGGTCTACTAAAACCACTCTGTTAAGAGATTTTCACCTGATACAATGATTATAAATTCTCAAGTATTGATCCTTCATTATGTACCCTAATGCTAATGATGGATCTCCTCTTTCCAGTACCTTCTCTGATCTTATAATCTAATATAACTTTACTCTGTTGTTCACTGTGTTATGACTCTACTTGATCTTTGCTTCTTAACAAAATAACCCTCTGTGCATTTCACTTCAAAAATGTAGTCACTTAGACAATTTCTCTACTATCGCCTCACACACACTTACAAAATAGGGTTTAGAAGCAATTTTAATTATACCTATTTAGATCTGATAGCGAGATTTGGATCAATGATCAAGATCTGATACCCATAAAATGATGGTATTACAATTAATGTTTTACAATGAGTCATGCATAGGATAAAACAATTAAATGTATAATTAACTCCATAGAAGAATATTAAATGTATACATAAGTCAACCCAAAAAGCTTATAGAAGTCGGCCAGATCACTTAACCTTGAAGTTTATATCATTCCAGACATGTATACAAAAACTGTTCTGCTTGGCACTTGACTATTCTATCATTTGGCATTTAACATCTTTGTTTCTATTAGGCTCAACAATGTAACTCAGCTCGGTAATGTAACTAGGCATACTAAAAACTGCTCAGCAAAGTTGCTCAGCCTTGCATAGTTTTAGCTCGGCCAGAGTGATAGCCAACTAAAACTGCCTAACTGAATGACTAAGTGTTGGTCACTACTCATCAACAGAACTTAGAGATTAACAATCTCCCCCTTTGATATTAGTGGAAAAAACACTTATCATTACAGTTGTTCATTTCATCAAAAAATATTGCCTAAGTACACTAAGTACTCCCCCTAGGAATATACTCAAAATACTTCATACAAAAAGTTTACATGCCTTAAAAATTTATCAAAATTTATATACAAGTGTACCTGTGTTGTACTGATGTATCCTTTCATACTTCCTTACCAACTTCCTTACTAACTTCCACCTTGTTTTTGTCACTGATTTCTAGGGGGGTTAAGTTGTACTTATCCAAAAACTATTTATGAAGCTGTAGGGTGGATTCAAATGTAGTATCCTAGCTTTCCTTTGCAACCTTCATAACTTCTAGTTTTATTTCTAGCTCAGTAGCTAGACTCACTAAACTTTCTGCAGTCGATAGATTTGCACTTCTTTGTGATAATTCCTTTGCTTTTGAAAGTTCCTTCTGTATTACCTCCAAGTGAGGCAACAAGCTTGTCTGATAGTTATCAACTTGGCCCTTATTTGACCATCTTCAGCCATAAGCTCGGCTATTCTCCTTTGTGCATTTATCAACTTATTAAAATGTAAAGAACTAGAGGTAGTATCTTTACCTAAAGTAGTACTAGTTGATCTCAAATATAACTGTAGCTTCTCAACAAGTTGTAGATTATCCTTTGTGAAAAATTCAACATGACATAATTTCCTATACAAAGAATAAACATTGGCTGTAACTTTCTCTAAAGTTTCTACAAGAATAGAAAGTTCAATCTGTTTTGTTGCTATCTCTTCTGAGATCTTCTCTAGAACTTTGCTCTCAAATATTCTCCGAGACCATTGCAAAATTTTCTCATTGCTGTTTATGTCCTCATCTGTTACCTTCTGTACAATGGTGACTAGCTGATCAATGATTGGAGCTTGAGGCATTTCATCCTCTAAGTCAAAAGCCTTTGCAAATATGTCTCTGATGTCATGCAACACCTATTTTTGCCTTTGTTCTATCTTCAACTCTTCCTGTCTCTTCTTCCTCTTAAGTAACTCTTGAAGAGTCCCTATTTGTTCAAAAGATACCTCATTGGCATTCTATTATGGAATGACAATGACTTCATCTAATGTTACATCTAGAATCAGAGACTTCTTCTTCAAGATTTTCTTCTTCAATTCTGGAGAACTTATGCTCAGCAACATAATATCTTTTCCCTTGACAGTGTCAATATCCAATGCCACTTTCAATTCTATCAATATTGTTTGGGGGTTCAGCATACTCCTAGTTTTAGAACCAGTGAGAGTGGATGATGCAGAGTGTGGTAAATCAACCAACACTTCCATTGCCTCTTTTTCTTTAGGCTTATCAACAATATCTGTTATTTCTATTCCACTATCT
Organism: Thuja plicata; assembly: GCA_018584345.1. Lineage (NCBI taxonomy): Eukaryota > Viridiplantae > Streptophyta > Pinopsida > Cupressales > Cupressaceae > Thuja > Thuja plicata. The sequence continues at coordinate 907,750 of MU223579.1, forward strand.
AAAATTGTCTTCACAACCTCTAAAATAGGTGGATTCTATGAAGTTACCTCTTGTTCATTTGTTTGTTGTTCCCCTTCACTTTTATGATCATTGACAACTTCAATTATTTCACCGGATGCTATGGACTTCTCTTCTTTAGTATTAGTTGCCTTAATAGGAGAATCAGTGTCTTTCCCACTCAGAATCTCTTTTTCCTTGGCATACAAATTACTTGGATCATCAACTATATAATCCATAGGACTGTCTGCTGTCAGATCAATAGAGTTTGTTGAAACTAATGCATCCTTGGTCTTGTCATGTTCAGTGGCAATTTGATGTTTAGCTATCTGTGGTTCAGGGGTAGCCTTTACTTCAGCTTCTTTGGTCTTTTGATCAGATGTCCCTTTACCAAATTTCTTATCTTTTGGAACGATCAGTCCAAAGATCTCTTTCCAAATCCTTGTGCATTTGTGTACTACACCTTCTATGTCATTCTTAAGAACAACATATCCCCTAAGTTTTGGTACAAACCTATTCTTGTACTCCTCAATAAATTTGAATCTTTGCTTTGAGGTTAAGTCAGGTATCACCTGGGCTAGTGTTCCTTCTCTTATCTGTCTTTTTGTGGACAATGCAAATTCCCATTTACTTGATAGATAACCATAAAGTTCATCTGGCACATTATTTCCTATCTCTGTAGGAGTTAATTTGAAAGTACTCATCATGTCCAAGAGTGCTTCCTGTATTTTGTGCCTATCTTCTATCTTCAACTTGTCATACTTTATGAACTTGAAAGTTGATAACCCTGCTGAATTTCTCAAAGTATTACATACCTCATCAATGCTTGCTGGTTTCTTGAATTGTGTTGTAGGTATGTTTCTTGGTTCATCAGTTTCTATCTTCTCCTCATCACTATCTATCTACAAATTCAATTTCCTTCTGGGTCTCTTTGCTGGCTTACTCAGCTCAGCCTTAGGAGCAACCTTTCCTTCCTTTCCAGAACTACTTTCTGCAAATTTTCTTTTACCATACACTTTTGTTTGCACTTCTACTGGGGAAGTAACAGTAGATGCTCTTGTCCTTGGATGATTAGCTACAGGAGGTGTAACCTTGGTTTTGGCTTTGCTTGGCTTGGTTACTATGACAATTGATGGTTTCTTGCCCTTAGCTTTCCTAGTAACCTCTTCTGATGCACTGACTTCCTCCTCTATAGAAATATCCTCACCTTGTCCAGTGGTCAAGCCTAGAGGTGCATCCTCTGGTTCTTCATCACTACCCAAGCCAACCATTTTCTTCAAGTTTTTCACAATCTTCTTTCTTTTTCTCTCCATAGTTCCCTCATTCAAACTTCTAGAAATTTTAGCCTTGGCTTCATCAAAAGTTCCAAATCTCTCTGTTGTAGTGTCAATTGCCTAGGCTAGGAGTGTAGTGATGGTAGCTAATGCTTCATCAACATTGATTTCATATGGAAATGGTTCCAAGCATGTTATCCTAGGAATCACTGCCTTGATGTAGGTATTATCTGTATCAACTAGAAAACAGATTTCCTCATAGTGCTTCTCCACTAGTGACTTAGGAATCCTAGTCCTTAATCTCATTTTCTTCTTGAATTCTACAAAATAGCTTCCCATAATGCTCTTGAAATTGCTTCCTAATTTCTCTATGCATTCACTAATCTAAACTGTTATGGGTCTATCTTTTTTCCAAACAATATTTCCCAGTGTAGGAAATGCATCCTGAATGTAGAAAAATATACAAACTAGTAAAGAACCAAACTTACATGATGAGCTCTTAGCCTTTCTAATTGATGCTAGGTTCTTGGCTAACTATGTCTGCTGTAGCTCAGCAAGATCATATGTGTGACTCTTCTTCACAATTTTCCATTCCTGATCAACTGCTATATAGGGAACATTGTCCAATCTGCTGGATTGATAGAAATTATGTGCTATTACCCTTACTCCAAAATCAAGTTCTAGGTTAGTAATTGTAGAGATAGTCATACCTCTGTTATTCCATACTGCTCCAGTGTTCAATGTGATTTCTTCTTTGTTGTTATCCGCCATGGTCCGCTTTTCATTCACTATAGGATATCCAGTCACCCAATGAATCATGCTTCTAGTGATCTTGACTAGTCCATTATCCAACCTCATGCTCATGTCATGAACTCGGCTAAGGATAACCTTGATCCATTCATCTTTGAAACCTTGGGGAAAATCTAGGGCACGAGTTAACCCCTTTTTGGCTAAATGTTTGAATTCTGCCTTCAGAACTCCATTTTCACACAATTTTCTATAGGATTTCCTCAATTCATTATCAACTACTTCTCCAATTTTAACCATATAACATGATCGAACATCATGAATCATAAGTACCTTTGGTGGAATGGATGAGAAGGCTCCCGTTAAATCACTCTGTATCACACTTTTAGGAACGGCTCAAAAGTTGAGAGGTTCACATTCATCACTCCGAATCAATTGAATTTTTTCTTTTTCTACCTCCATACTCTTGGCTAGTGCAGAAGAACTTGCAACCATAATTCTAAAATTTAGGGTTTGAGAGATGGAAAATAGAATACCTCGATAAGTAATGCTTCACACTGTTCTATGTTCACTATTTACTTTAAGATTGCTGATGGCACAGTAATGAAATCTTTGTTCCTAGCTCCATTAAGATCAATTCCGCAAATTGCTTCAATCGCTCCGTTAAACAGTAAAAAATTGCAAGGTAAAAATGAAATGTCGACTGTTCATCTTTTATAAGAATTGAAGGGTTAGGGTAGGTGAGAATTGAATGTTTTTCCTGTTGAGATAGTGCAAGCCAGCTGTCCTCGGATTTAACACAACTTGCATCCTACTCAACCATCATGAAACTTTACTCAGCCAACAAAACTCGGCAGTCACTAAAGAACTCGACTTTAGTGTCCATGATTGATGCTCAACACCTATAGTGCAATTTTCTCATCTCAGCATTTTGTTTTCAAAACATGTCCTGGTGCATCTTAACATATGCAAATATGGACTTTTGTACATTTCATGTTGGGAACTGATGTAAGATAAGAATTTTAAATACAGTTCCTTACATACCTCATTTTCTTAGTTGGAGATGATGTGATCACCTAATCCATTGGATTGGGTGACCTCGGCTGCATTAGCTTCACTGCTGCATGGTTCAGACTTCTTAACTCATGTCTTGTTCATCTCTGCTCTAATTTTATCAACTGTAGGAGTAGGTACTCTAGTCTTGCAATCTTTCCTTGTGTGACCAATTTTTAGACAACAGTGACAAACTAGGCTTCTATTCATCCAACTTTTAGATTTTCCTCTGAAATGTGTCCTTATGTAGTTTTCTGGAACATGTCCATACTCACCATAGTAATGACAACTATGTGTTGGTAAACAGATTTGTCTTCACAAAACACCTGCACAAAATGACTTCTAAACACCCAAGACTGAAAGACAAATTGCAACACAACAATTGGGTCACTTCACTATTGAAAAGCGTAAGTGCCCTCTGAATTATCCAGGTACAGCTCCTTGTGTAAGATTTATAATGAATTAACTAAACTATAATCGGTAATGCTTTTAACCTGAAAGCAATAAAGGTTTACAAACATCTATTCGTAAACATGAGATAGATGCGAAGAGGCTAATTAACTGAAAAGAAATGAATAGAAAATGCTACAAACCTCACTTTCCTAAATTCTACATTACAGAAAGAAGCTAAGAGAAAAAGATGAATGGTTCTGTTCAAATACACAAAAAGCTATAGCACAAACTCCATAGATGATCATGTTGATGATCAGATGTAATAGATATGCATTCAAAGGAAATCAATATCATTCAAAGATAAATATTAATCAGAAAATGAGCATCTAAACTCAAAGTTTTAGTATGCTAATATTCTCCTTCTTTGAACACAACAAAATAACAAAGATTCTATTGTTCCTGTACACTAATCATTATTTGAAAATAAAATCTCTCTTTCCCTGCATTACAAACAGAATAAAATTATATATCCTTCCCCTAGCACAAAGTCTCTTGGGTAAGGCGGAAACTGGAACCTGTTCTTAGTCAAGCCTTTCACAACTAATAGGCATTGATCGACGTCATTCAGTTTTCATAACTGAATCTTGAAAATGTTTTCCTCTCCCTCTCTTTTTATCGGCTTTATATATTTGTACATGATCTATAAAAAATCATTGGATATCCTATCGTTTGGAGATGACAAGATATGTTTTGGGGCCAATATAATGTTCATCAAAAACATTATAACTTTCTTTTATTTCTTCCATGTCACCATTTTTAATTTGAAAATCAATGAGGATCATGCTAATATCATGACACATGTCTCATTCCATAAGCACCATTTCTATATTGCTGGGGATATTCCTTTAGAAAAACATCTCTTGATACTGCCCCTTTAATTGTCTTTCGTATGTAGATGTTGACCTTTATTGAAACTCCTCTCTGTGTCTTCGTTGAATTAATTAGTGCTCATTCTCAACATTCGGTTCCCCTTTTCTCACCGTCAAAATCTGCTTGAACCACCATTGACACCTATTGACATTATATCAAATAGTTGTCAGGTGTCTGACATGATGAATATCTTCCTACCCTGTGAGTTCCTGCCTTATATTCATGATCAGATCTAAGGAAGGCACGTCGATCTTAATTTAATTGTGGTGTGATCGTGGCTTAAGCTCGATGATGAGGTCTGATATCATTCTTTCTTACTGAGCTCCATGTGCTTATTGAGCCTGAGCATTCTATCAAACACTTCACATGCACTGTGGACCGAGCTACTTTGTTACGGGCCTATCGTGCATTGACATTCTGTCAAACATTTACCAAGTATTCACCATGCTCGGTAGGGAGGTGGGAACCTACTCCAATGAATGAAGACCGGTAATTATTTGCTTTCACAGATGGGTGACTAGGGTTGAGAACCTGTCAAACATTTTGCATGCATCGTTCATATTTTATTAGGCTCGTTGATGATCCATTTTCCATGGGTGTTCACATTTGAGACCAATAATTAAGCACTTTTGACATCACCCAACCATCGAACTGGTGGCTTTGACTGTGGTACCTGACTGTAGAGGTACTGTGGTACCTGACTGTAGAGGTTAAGCTACACCATCGCCAAATGTTATTGAGATTGTAGATTGTGTAACTTTTGATCTTATTGTGATTGACACAATTTGTGACTGACCTTGTGCTCATGCCTTTTATGACCATTGGCATTTCCTTCTTACCATGTCTAGTGATTTTGATATTGATGGTTCTAGACACAGGTAATTCTTTTAGTTCAGCTTCGACACCCTCAAAAATCCTCATCATTGATTACCCGAAACTTCATGCTGTTAGAGGCGCCAATAAAATCCTATTAGTTTTGAGATCTTTCGAATGAAATAATTATGTGAATCAGCAATGTTTGAGCAAAGTCTTTGTAGTGCTTTTACATGGTGGGCTCAAGGATCACATTAGAGAATCTTACCAGTTTTATGGGAAATCAAAATCTTCCATCGGGCTTGATACTAATGAATTTCAAATCTAATTGTGTAATCGGTCCCATACAAACATGAAATAGTCCACTTGTTCTGTAAGCTCCAAACAACTCAGTGCCTTCCAATTATCTGTCAAATTCTCTATTTTATGTGCATTGTAATAAACAATTACTTCTATCTCACCACTGATGTAAGTTTAAAGGTAGATGTGGGCTTATCAAGCATTAAGTTTCAATACAAGTATTGAAGTATCCACTCAAATCCTTGGACCATACTACTAGATCTTATCTCTATGAACTTGAAATTTGATGTTGAAACTGTGGGTCTTTAAACTGATGAAGCCTGCTGAATTTGAGTTACGTGGATTCTGAACCTTGAATGTAGCTTTAAACTGCTTAATTTGGAATGAAATTTCAAATTCAAACTACTTAACTTGGCCTTGAAATATTTGATCTTCTGTATTGATGGACTTATATATTTGAATTGACAACTCATTTTCTTGGAACCAAACTTTTGAAATGAAATCACAAGACATCTCACAACACTGAATTCATCAAACCATATTGAAGTAAGATGAATTAGAATAAACCATTTAAACCTGCTTTAGCAAATTGAACCACTTGGAAATGCTATGAACTTAGTTCAAAGATGTTCAAGACCCCAAGTTGAAAGTTTTATTACTGGGGTCTATATGGGTACCAACATGGGCTCTAACTGTGGGACTATTTTTAACACAAAAATAGAGAACTCCAACAATCTCTAGGAAAAGATAAGTGCCTTATCCATTGGGCGAATAGAGTCACTAAGAAGAGGAAAACTGGGAGTTGCTTGTAATGCGGGTGGAGTGGGAGCAGGGCAAACAACAAGCCAAAACTGAAACACTCAAACTAGCAGCAAGCTGAAGCTTGAGAATTATTCCAACTACCACTACGCACAACAAAAATATATTTACAATATTTACACAGGTAGGAAGATCCTACCGGAAGAAGAAAAGGTAGGAAAAACTCACACATAGCCATTTACTGGTGTAGAGAAGAATGAGCCTTTCCTGAGCAGTGGGATGTACCTTAACAAAATTTGTTGATGTAGCCTCCATTTAGGAAACTCCTCATGGAAAGGTAGTGGATTGATTATGTGCAGGGATCTCATGAACACAAAATCAGACCCGAAGAGCCATCTTTCATTGTAAAACTCTATATCCTCCACAATCCTTTCCAAATTATTCTCCAAATAAGATTTTGGACCATGTGAAGAGAATTATTTTTGTCTGAGAGATTATATAAAACTGCACATTATCTCTTTCTCTCCATCAAGGAGAGCATCATTCAACACCTCAACCGAGTTATCCACAAGCTAGAAACTAACTTTTTTATTCCCTTCTTTCATCAAGGTTTCAGCATGAGAATAAATCTTGTCAACATATTGTCCTACTTCATTATCAACATGAACTCCATTTATAGTGAAGCCAGATTGTTCTATGGGGTGGTTGTAGATTTCTAAACACAAAAAATCACCTTCAGTTATATTTTCAACAGAGACCAAGGTTTCAACTTCTGGTTGGATATCATTCTGAAATGTTTCATTGACTGAATACTCCAATGAAAGATGGCTATCATCATTTTTAAACTTGGAACTTTCTTTGAAATTAAGAGATTCCATATCTAGGGTGAAGAAGGGTTGTGGCGGCGCCACAGAAGGATTTTAGAAATCCTACTTCCCTTGCCAAGTCTTTTGTAACTTCTCTGATTGGGTTATCTCTAAATGGTGGTATAAAGATAAAAATATCTGAGATATCTTCACTTCTTGCTGGAACCCAATCTTTAAAAACTTCTAGATATTTCTGAACTGCCTCATGGTATTCATCTTCAATAGAGCCGCCAACCTCCATCCTCGGGGAGGTACCTTCAAATTTTTGAGAAAAGAAAGCACTGAGACTTTGATTCCTTTCCCCAGTAGTGTCAGCAAAAATCTATTGGTAAACAGATTTGTCTTCTCAAAACACCTACACAAAATGACTTCTAAACACCCAAGACTTCTAAACAAATTGCAACACAACAGTTGGGTCACTTCGCTATTGAAAAGTGTAAGCACCCTCTGAATTATCCAGGTACAGCTTCCCATGTAAGATTTACAATGAATTAACTAAACTATAATCAGTAATGCTTTTAACCTGAAATAAATAAAGGTTTACAAACATCTATTCGTAAACATGAGATAGATGCGAAGAGGATAATTAACTGAAAAGAAATGAACAGTAAATTCTACAAATCTCGCTTTCCTAAATGTTGCACTATAGAAAGAAACTAAGAGAAAAAGATGAATGGTTCTTTTCAAATACACAAAAAACTATAGCACAAATTCCAAAGATGATCATGTTGATGATCAAGCGTAACAGATACGTATTCAAAGGAAATCAATATCATTCAAAGATAAATATTAATCAAAAAATGAGCATCTAAACTCAAAGTTTTAGGATGCTAATATTCTCCTTCTTTGAACACAACAAAATAACAAAGATTTTGTTGTTCTTGTACACTAATCATTATTTGAAAATAAAATCCCTCTTTCCCTGCATTACAAACAAAATAAAATTATATATCCTTCCCCTAGCACAAAGTCTCTCGGGTAACGCAGAAACCGAAACCTGTTCTTTGTCAAGCCTTTCACAATTAATAGGCATTGACGGACATCATTCAATTTTCATAACTGAATCTTGAAAATGTTTGCCTCTCCCTCTCTTTTTATCAGCTTTATATATTTTTACATGATCTATTAAAAATCATTGGATATCCTATCATTCGGAGATGACAAGATATGTTTTGGGGCCAATATAATGTTCATCAAAAACATTATAACTTTCTTTTATTTCTTCCACATCACCATTTTTAATTTGAAAATCAATGAGGATCATGCTAATATCGTGACACATGTCTCATTCCATAAGCACCATTTCTATATTTCTTGGGATATTCCTTTAGAAAAATATCTCCTGATACTGGCCCTTTAATTGTCTTTCGTATGTAGATGTTGACCTTTATTGAAAATACTCCCTATGTCTTCATTGAATTAATTAGTGCTCATTCTCAGCATTTGGTTCCCCTTTTCTCACTGTCAAAACCTACTCGAACTGCCATTGACACTTGTTGACGTTATCTCAAACAGTTGTCAGGTGTCTGACATGATAAATATCTTCCTACCCCGTGAGTTCCTGCCTTATATTCATGATCAGATCTAAGGAAGGCATGTTGATCTTCATTTTAATTACAGTGTGATCATGGCTTAAGCTCGATGATGAGGTCCAATGTCATTCTTTGTTACTGAGCTCCATGTGCTTATTGAGCCCGAGCATTCTGTCAAACACTTCACATGCATTGTGGACCAAGCTACTTTGTTAAGGGCCTGTCATGCATTGACATTCTATCAAAAATTTACCAAGTATTCATCATGCTTGGCAGGGAGGTGGGAACCTACTCTGATGAATGAAGACCGATAATTATTTTCTTTCACAGATGGGTGACTAGGGTTGAGACCCTGTCAAACATTTTGCATGCATCATTCATGTTTGATTAGGCTCATTGATGATCCATTTTCCATGGGTGTTCACATTTGAGACCAATAATTAAGCACTTTTTATGTCACCCAACCATCAAACTAGTGGCTTTGAGTATGGTGCCTGACTGTAGAGGTTAAGATGCACCATTGCCGAATGGTATTGAGATTGTAGATTGTGTAACTTTTGATATTATTGTGATTGACACAATTTGTGACTGACCCCATGCTCATGCCTTTTATGACCATTGACATTTCCTTCTTACCATGTCTAGTGATTTTGATATTGATGGTTCTAGACACAGGTGATTCTGTCAACAGCTTTGATACCCTCAAAAATCCTCATCATTGATTGCCCAAAACTTCATGCTATTGGAGGCACCAATAAAATCCTATCGGATTTGAGATCTTTCGAATGAGATAATTATGTGAATCAGCAATGTTTGAGCAAAGTCTCTGTAGTGCTTTTACATAGTGGGCTCTAGGATCACATTAGAGAATCTTACTAGTTTTATGGGAAATCAAAATCTTCCATCGGGCTCGATACTAATGAATTTCAATTCTAATTTGTGTAATCGGTCCCATACAAACATGAAATAGTCCACTCGTTCTGTAAGCTCCAAACAACTCAGTGCCTTCCAATTATCTGTCAAATTGGCTATTTTATGTGCATTGTAATAAAAAATTACTTCTATCTCACCATTGATGTAAGTTTAAAGGTAGATATGGTCTCAGTAAGCATTAAGTTTCAATACAAGTATTGAAGTATCCACTCAAATCCTTGGACCATACTACTGGATCTTATCTCTATGAACTTGAAATTTGTTGCTGAAACTGTGGGCCTTTAAACTGATGAAGCCTGCTGAATCTAAGTTAAGTGGATTCTAAACCTCAAACTTGTAGCTTTAAACTGCTTAGTTTGGAATGAACTTTGAAATTCAAACTACTAAACTTGGCCTTGAAATATTTGATCTTCTGTACTGATGGACTTATATATTTGAATTGACAACTCATTTTCTTGGAACGAAACTTTTGAAATGAAATCACCAGACATCACAACACTGAATTCATCAAATCATATTGAACTAAGATGAATTAGAATAAACTATTTAAACCTGCTTTAGCAAATTGAACCACTTGGAAATGCTATGAGCTTAGTTCAAAGAGGTTCAAGACCCCAAGCTGAAAGTTTTATTACCGGGGTCTATATAGGTACCAACACTATGCCATGTGTTGTAATCCCAATTGTAATTATTGCCTTTTCTTGATGATTTCTCTTTTACCTTTGATGTCCACTATTGTTTGCCTTTAGTTCTACAATCTTGTGCTCTATGACCATATTTGTTACATTTATAGCAATTACCATTGAGTCTTGGTGCTTTGCTTGCCTTTGCCTTAGATTCACGTGCTTGACGTCCAAACTTATTACAGTTAAAGCAATAACCATTAAAGTTAGTTTTCAGATTGGACTTACCATTCTTGCTTCAGCAAATGTTTGTTGTATGACCTGGTTTTCCACAGTGGTGACAAACAGGTTTTTTTTTCAGCTTTGCATTCTTTCTTTCACCTGTCTTGGAAGATTCTCCATCTTCAGTGGTTGTATGTTGTTGAATGTGACCTAATCTGGAAGAATCTTTAGGTCTTCTTGATGCTTCAACCACTTGTTCAAAGTAGCTCATAGCTGCACTTGGATCATTCATTATGTTAATAAGTTCTTTCTTAGATCTCAATTCATTTTTCAATTGACTATTCTCAGATCTAAGCTTTACGATCTCCAAGTCTTTCCTGTTGATCTCCTGATTCACAAGTGGTAGTTGATTTGCCATGTCTACTTGATTGACTATCATGGTTTGCACATCATGTGTTCTTTCATCAAGTCTAGTAGTCAGCATTCTCTTGTCTTCTTCTGCCATAGCCTTGTCATCTTCAGCTTTCTTTTTCTATTCAACAACTTCACACATTCTTATTGATTGGGCTTCTTGTTCCTTTTTCAGATTTTTGACTTCTTCACATAGTGCACTATTCTTTTCCAGCAGATCTGCTATTGCTGCATCACTCTTAGTAGAATCTCCATTCTCAAATAGATTTGTGGTGTCCTCTTCCTGATAATGAGTGTCATTCATTTGTTTAGCCAAATCTTTCCTTGCATTCAAGGACTTCTTTAATTCTTGTCTTGCAGTCTCAAGCTGTTGTAGTGCTAGCTGAATACCAATCTTTTGGTTCTCAATGAATTTTCCCATCTTGTAGATCTCCATCTCAAGATCTGTATTCTCAAGCTGATTATGACCTTTTTAGAGAACTAAGCTCTAATACCAATTGTTGAAAATACAATAATGGGAAAGAAAGATACTAAGAGGGGGGTGAATCAGATCTTGAAAATTAAACACTTAAAACAAACTGATCCATATTAATACATAAATGAATCTAATGTAATCTCAGATAGCATCCACAGCATGAAATAAATAACACATAACACAATAACTTGGTAACCCAGAAACCCAAATAGGTAAAACTGGGGTGGAGATGACACCGACAAAAGTCTCCACTACTACAATAATAAGGTGTACCTATTAAGGTTACAATGTTTAATTACAAAATGTAATCTCACCTGTTAGAGGTCTGCTTAGTTAAGAGCTTCAGATCATTACAATCTACCCTTATAAAGGATTTGAACTTACAATGAAGTAAGAACTCTGTTAAGAGACAAGGAAAGGTCTGCTAAAACCACTCTGTTAAGAGATTTTCACCTGATACAATGATTAGAAAGTCTCAAGTATTTATCCTTCATTATGCACCTTGATGCTGATGACAGATCTCCTCTTTCTAGTACCTTCTCTGATCTTATAATCTGATATAACTTTACTCTGTTGTTCACTGTGTTATGACTCTACTTGATCTTTGCTTCTTAAAAAAATAACCCTTTGTGCATTTCACTTCAAAAATGTAGTCACTTAGACAATTTCTCTACTGTCTCCTCACACACACTTACAAAATAGGGTTTAGAAGTAATCTAATTATACCTGTTTAGATCTGATAGCGAGATCTAGATCAACAATCAAGATTTGATACCCATATGATGATGGTATTACAATTATATTTTACAATGAGTCATGCATAGGATAAAACAATTAAATGTATAATTAACTCCATAGAAGAATATTAAATGTATACATAATTCGGCCCTAAAAGCTTATACAAGTTGGCAAGATCACTTAACCTTGAAGTTTGTATCATTCCAAACATGTATACAAAAAATGTTCTACTCGGCACTTGACTATTCTGTCACTCGGCATTTAACATCTCTGTTGCTACTCGGCTCGGCAATGTAACTCAGCTTGGCAATGTAACTAGGCATACTGAAAATTTCTCGGTAAAGTTGCTCGGCCTTGCATAGTTTTAGCTCGGCCACAGTGATAGCCAACTAAAATTGCCTAACTGAATGACTAAGTGTTGGTCACTAATCATCGACAGTTTTTAGAGATTAACATCGACTTGCTTTTCCATGCCTTTGATGATTATACTGTGAATGCACTTGAACCCGTCACTCCTCTTTCACTTTGCCATCCCAAGCTTATAAACTGGAACTCTACCTCCCCATCTAACAAAGTCCTTATGTTCCAGAACAATTACACTCTTGCCTATTACCTACACACTGTGAAACTTGTAACGTCCTCCACTAGCAAAGAAAGTGTCAATATGACCAAGGAAGACATCAAGTATCTTAGTCACAAAATCAAAAGAAGAAAAATTAGGCGCTCTGATGGTGAAAACCACATCATGGAAGTATCAGAGCCTAAAATAGTCAAAACAAAAGACGTATCCAAAGGTGAAAACCTCTTTGAGGCACCTGAGGATGAGATACTTGATGCACTTCCAAGTCATTTCCAGGAGAGATCATTTGTGCTTATTGAACCAACTCAACCTATCAACTTGGGCACAGAGGTAGAACCTCAGATCATTCACTTGGAAAAATCACTATCAGAGGCAGAAAGAGAGGAATTCACTACATTCTTTAGAAGCAAAAAGATTAACTTTGCATGGAAATATTCAAATATGTCAGGATTTGACCCTAATCTAATCATGCATCATTTATCCATTGCACCAGATGTTAAGCCCGTCAAGCTGAAGCTTCGTAAAATGCATCCACATGTAGCTCTACTTGTCAAAGATTAATTAGAGAAACTTCTTAAGGTAGTTTTTATCAGAGTCATTGATTATGCAGAATGGATAGATCTAATATTGTTCCAATATCAAAACATGATAAATCTATATGAGTCTGCACAGACTTTAGAGATCTGAATTTGGCATGTCCTAAGGATGATTTTCCATTGCCTAATATTGATATGATCGTAGATATGATAGCTGGGTATGAAATGTACTCACTAATGGATGGTTTCTCTGGCTACAACCAGATAAAAATTGTGCCAGAGGACCAAGAGAAAATAGCTTTCACATGTACCCGGGGCACTTTCTGTTGGAATGTCATGCCCTTTGGACTCAAAAATGCCGGTGCTACATATCAGAGAGCTGTTACTACTATATTTCATGACATGATGGATAAAATAATGGAATATTATGTGGATGACACTTTGGCTAAGAGTATGCATCGAAAGAAACATCTTGTAGATCTAGGTCCTATACTAGATTGAATGGAACAATTCAGTCTGAGACTCAATCCTAAGAAGTGCGCATTTGGCGTAACATCTGGAAAATTGCTTGGCTATATCATCTCTGCCAAAGGCATCAAAGTGGACCCTGCAAAAGTACAAGCTATCATGGAAATGCCACCACCAAAGAATATCAGACAAATGAGGGGACTTCAAGGTTGACTTTAGTCTATCTGGCATTTTATCTCACAACTGGTGGACAAGTCACAACCATTCACCAAGACTCTACACAAAGGTGTGACTTACCAATGGAACCAGGAATGCGATGAAGGGTTCACACAAATCAAATAGTATTTTGCGAACCCGCCAATCTTGATGCCTCATATTCATGGGAAGCCACTTATACTATATATCTCTTCTACAAATGCATCATTGGGTATCCTATTGTCTCAAGAAGATCAGCACATGAAAGAAAGGGCTATCTATTACATTAGTAGAACTCTAGTCTCATATGAAATGAAATATTTTTCTATAGAGAAGGCTTGCCTTGCAGTGGTGTTTGCTTCACAAAAATCGTGGCACTATATGTTGGCTCATACTACACGTCTAATTGCTAAAATTGACCCTCTAAAATATTTTCTCAGTAAAGCTACTCTCACAGGTAGACTAGCTAAATGGGTCATGCTTCTTAGTGAATTTGATATTGAATATGTGGCAAGAAAATCCATTAAAGGGCGAGTGATTGCAGATCAATTGGCAGAAGTACCTCTAGTAGATCATCAACCACTACACATTGAATTTCTAGATGAGTCCATATTAATTCTTACACATTGATCATGGACTATGTTTTTTGATGGTTCATTCACCCAACAGGGGTTAGGTGCTGGGATACTATTCATTACACCTCAAAGGTACTCTTTACGAAAAGCATATAAGATTTTGTTTCCTTGTACAAACAATATTGCTGAGTACGAAGCCCTAATCAATGGTATGAAGATCGCCCTTGAGTGGCGAGTAGATGAACTCAATGTTCTTGGAGATTCATAGTTAATCATCAATCAAGTAAATGATATCTATCAGACAAGGGACAACAAGTTGGTGCCTTATAAACGATTGGTTGATGATCTCAAAAATTATTTTACTCACATCACATTCCAACAAATTCCAAGGACAGATAATAAAGTAGTAGATGCCATGGATACTCTTGCCTCTATGCTCTAGATGCCATAAAAGGATTTTTGACATGAATTCCTAGTGGAGACATTATGCCACCCAGCCTATTATTCCCCTGATTCCTAGATGATCTATTTTGTTATTGGACATGACTCATCTCATTACCATCATATCTTTTCCTAGCTTCGTGACCAGATTGTTCTAAACACTTACACCGATAATGAGAAATGTCACTTAATCCACAGTGCTTCACGGTTCGTCATCATCACTAATGACTTGTATAGATTTTGTCTAGATGGTACCCTCCTTAGGTATTTAGAACTTGATGAGTCCAAACAAGCGTTAATATAGGTGCATGAAGGCATCTATGGGTCTCACTCTAATGGCCTGACATTGGCCCATAAACTTATTAGAGTTGGTTACTATTGGCCATATATGGAAAACGAAGCTACACAGTTTGCTAAGTCTTACAAACAATGTCAACTACATGGTAATCTGATTCATGCTCAAGCCAAAGAGCTTATTCCCTTCATTACTTTCTGGCAATTTCAACAATGGGCCTTTGACTTGGTGGGTCATATTTACCCCTCATCCTCAAATGGACATAAGTTCATAATCATAGCTACAGACTATTTTACCAAGTGGGTGGAGGCAGTCTGTCTCACCATTGCCAATAGCAAATCAGTAGCTATGTTCATTCTCAACTTCATCATCTGCAGGCATGGTGTACCCTCAGAAATAATCACTGATAATGGGGGACAATTCAAAAACAAGGATTTAACAGAGCTATGCTCTAAGTTTAAAATTACTCAGCATTGGTATTCCATTTATTATCCTTAGGGTAATGGACAGGTGGAAGCATCCAACAAGACAATCCTTAAAATCCTGCATCACACAGTGCATAAATCTAGATGAGATTGGCATCTCTGGATAAATCCACCTCTCTGGGCATACAGGACAAGCATAAAAACTCCAACAGGGGCTACACCCTATGCTTTGGTTTATGGAGCAGATGTTGTGTTACCAATTGAAGTTGAGATTCCTTCTTTGTGAGTCTCTCTAAAAGGCCTCATTACTAATGAAGATAATAGAATATCTCAGCTACAAGAGCTAGAACTACTTGATGAAGGTCGACAAGTGGTGTTTGATCACCTTAGAGCATACCAGAAAAGGATGTCCAAGAGCTATAACAAGAAGGTTAGACCAAGGGATTTCCAAGCAGGTGATCTCATTCTGTGGGAAAACCCTAAGAATCAACAACATCAGATCCAGAAAGGGAAGTTTGAACCAAATTGGCTTGGTCTATATGTTTTCACTGCAGTGTTTGGGTCTGGTACCTATCAAATTTCTACTACTAAAGGAGAACAACTCAAAGAGCCCATCAATGCTCTTCATCTGAAGCGGTTCTACAGCTGAGACATCTTCAGTATGCTCATGTATATAGTAAAGTCCTGAAAAAATTCTAAAAATCTGAAAAAGTCTTGAAAAAATGATCAACTTAGTGAAAACCTAGTGATAGGCACTTTGATGTATCTCCAAAAAAATCATATATTCCAAAAATACAAAAAAATAAAAAATACAAGACATACAAAAAAAAAGAGAAAAAGAGAAAAAGGTGTCATTAATGAAAACCTGGCAAATAGGCGTCATGGTAGAAAAAAAATAATTTCTACCAAGAAGGTGAAAACCTAGTAAACAGGTGCCTCTTGTTCCACAATGCTATATCTATCACAACACCACTTGGCTTTATGCATTTTCTTTCCTGCATTGCTGGTTTCCTGCTTTCCTACTTACATTTACTTTCAGTTCCCATCAAGACACCAACTCACATGGATTGAAACTAGTCATACTCTTAGGGAAACCCTCCTGATCTAGGGGGCACTATCCTTTTATCTTTTAAGGATCTTCTTCACATCAGTCACTAGTGGTTCTCACTGTGTATGCCTACTTATGTATAGCTTATATCATGATCTCTTCACTTGAGCATCTCTCTCACGTCAGTCACTAGTGGTTCTCACTATGTCTGTCTACTGTCACCGTACTCTTGAGATTGCTCACATCCATTTCATTTGGATTTATCCTCAAATGCGCTATCTATTGATACTCAGTCTTGAAAATTCTATGCTTTAGTTTGTACATATCTTTTGGTCACTTTCATGACACTCTAGTTCCTTTGCGAACCCTCCTGACTTGACATTGATTCAGTGCCATACGCTTGGGGGTAATCAAATCTAGTTTTTTCTCACAACATATGTCAAGACAGTCATCATTACTTGGGGTCATGGGCCCCCCCATTCGATCGCATCTTTGGTTTACACCTGAGTCAGTAATCTTGTCAGTTCTCAAGGACAACTTGCTACTGACACAAACTGGTGTTTTTCAACACCACCATAAACAATATTTTTTAAGACTATCTTTGGACACATTTATTTTTTTCAACACACATTGGATATCTCAAAAATGAACATCTATCGATAATAATCAAACACAATGCACTCACAAGCACAATGGTGTTTTTCAACACCTCTACACATACACATTCAAAAACTTTAAAACTGGCTGAGCTATGATTGAATATTTCTTTTTATGTTGTCTATTCTCATGGATTTCATTGATATTTTCTTTGTCTACTACATGTTGGTGTATTCTTGATGATCCGACAATGTCAAATAAACAAGGTGTATGTGATAAGAGCTCTCGCACTAAGGTGGAACAACCTCACATCCCTCGATCTTGTTTAATAGCACGCCATGGTGAGGTCGGTACTATCTTCTTGCCTGTTATTGCTCTGTTTGTTATTTCTTTGTTTGTTTACACATGATCACACTCATGGTTTTCTTGGCTTTGAATGCCTCGATACTGGTGTACTCTTGCAACATTAACTGGAAACAATGCTCAGGTTATCTTGGCTTTTGTGCCCTGGTGCTTACGTTTGTTTCCTACATTTTATCCGATGACAAGTCATATTCATATCCTTATGGTTGCATTGTGGCGCCAGTAAGGGTTGTATCAACTTTGATGTTCCAAAAATGCTCAATGATGATTATTTTATGATGGGTCTCACAACCATGTCCTAGAATTGCACTTTCATATTGCATCTAGCATAGGATTGCATTTTCATTCTAGACTTGCATTGTGGCAGCAATTCAATGTTCACTTCATTGCGTTCTCCTGGATTTGTACATTGAGGAGTTCTTCTTCAGCATTTTGGCTTCATCCCAATTGCCCAAGTGTTTGATCCTTGATCTCTATTTTCAGCTATATGCTCAATCCATTTTCGGGATCGAAATCAAAATCTGACACTTCTATATAGCTCAAAATTGCATTTTAAATTTTTTGAGACCGACGCGATCAGACGCTTGTCTAGTCACCTTTCTGACATCACTTTCTTGTCAAAATCACATCTTATCATCATTTTCTCAAATATTTAACTTTTTTCCTCAAAATTCAACCCTAGTCAAACTTGGTCAACCAGACCTTGAAATCGCTCAAAATTGATTCTGAATCTTCTGAATTCCTTCATAATCTATTCTAAGTTCTTCTTGATCTCCCATTCAACATCTATCTGTGATTTTTTTCTCTCCCCATCATCATTATGGCATGTCATCTTTCCATTTCGCTCCCGAGGGGGTAGGATGATTACATCATTGAATCTATTCTAATCAATCTGATCTAATTTTCAAAAGTCCTCATTGCTAGGGGCATCTCATCACTTGGGGCATGTTCAGTTTTTCGTACCTCACAGTCAAAATTGGATACTCCACAATCAATAAGGGCATCTTTGTTCCTTACATCTTGTCATCTTTTAAGTATCTGATCAATCTAACTTAGATTCTTGAGGATCAAGCTCCATTCTGGAGATGGTTCTCAAAAAACTATCTTTTTGGGATAGGTATCAGGGAAATCTAACCCTGACTCCTGATAATCAAGCTCCGTTCTAGAGATGATTCTAAACCTCTATTTACTATCTTTTGAGATAGGTATTGGGGAAATCTAACCCTGACTCCTGAAGGTTAAGCCTCATTCTGGGGATAGCCTTGTGAAAGATGTCAATCTAACCAATGTCTTGGCAAACTAACCTAGATATTGGGGGACTAAGCTTCATTCTAAAGATAGTCCTAAAATCTCTATTTGACTATATTCTTTATGGACAGGTATCGGGGCATTCTAACCCTAACTCTTGAAGGTTGAGCCTCATTCTGAGGACAGTCTTGTGAAAGATATCAATCTATTAAGTATCAGGGAATTCTAACCCAGATCCCTGAAGATCAAGCTTCATTCTGAAGATGACCCTTGAAAACTCTACTTGACCGGTGTCTTGGCAACCTAACCTAGACTTCGGAGAGTCAAGCTCTATTCTAGAGATGGCTCTGAAATCTTTGCATCATCAATTTTCAAATCTATTCTTCTGTGCTTCAGGGATCAGACAATTCTTTGAATCAATGCACTACTCACACATCAACTCAAAGAGGGGCAAAATGTAACACCCCAAAATTGGCATCTTGCAACCCTAACCAATTTTGTTGCATTTGTCAATCTTCTAGATCATCAAAGTCCTATTGTACTAGGCAATTCTGAGTTTTGACTGAC
>MU223579.1:927266-941682 GCA_018584345.1 Thuja plicata
AATAATATTTAATCATTAAATAAATATCCTCATTTCAATAATTGAATTTAATTATTCAGATAATTGAGAAAAACCTATTTATGAGGTCATATTTATTTAATTAATTGAATATTCTCTCAAAAATCTTTCTTCTATTCAAAAATAGAATCTTTGAATTAATTGTGCTTTAAAGAGAAAGAAAACAATTAAAATCAAATAAAACAGGATTAAATCAAAGAAAGAAAACAATTAAAGCAGAGAGAAAACAATTTATTGTATTCTTTTAAATAAAGCTTTCTAATTTAAACTGGCTTTTCTATCTATTTTATTTCAAAAAGGAAAGTTTCTATTCTGATCACCTCTGAGTCTATAAAAGAACTCTCATCTCTCATTCAAAAGCGCCACTCACTTTCATGCATTGTTAGAATACTGAATTATTGCCACATTTCTTGATAATCTCATATAGAATAATTTCATTTTGCAAAAGATTACTTTCAATTTCTAGAATAATTGCATTGAAATCATGTCTTAGATTAATCTCACATCTTACAATTCTTAGAATAATTGTGCATTGCATTGCGTTCATGGAGAAAAATCCTTCATTCCTAGATTGGTCTATGATTGTGAGACTCTCGTTCTGAGAGCTATTTCAAAAACCCCGTCTGGATAGAAGGCAATAGGTCGAATCATGCAGGCAGACAAGATGAATGATCTCATATTCAGTCTTGTGTGTATCTGATGAAGAAAGACTATGTTGAAGTGTATGGTGAGTTAACAAAGCCAAATTTACCACATCTAGGAGAAAGAGAGTATCAAAATTGCAAGATACCTTAATTATTTGAGGTGGAACATTTAGGAGGAACTCAGTCTCTTTTCCCTGACTTCCATTCATAGCTATTTTTAGATGGCTTTGAAAGTGGAAGAGAAACTCAAGAAGAAGCAAGATTTTGGTTCAAGAAATAGAGGAAGGGGTAGAGATAACAGAGGTGGCCATAGAGGAGGTTCAAGTGGAAGAGGCAGTGATAGTAGAGGAAAAACTGAATCTAGATATGCAAAGCAAGGACAAGAAACAAGCAATACGGGTGGATACAATAATGGAGGAAGAAGTTCCTATAACAATGGCAGAGGAAGATCAGGAGGCTTTGGGAGAATCTCTCACTTCTCTTCAATGAAATTCTATAATTGTGGACAGTTAGGACACACTGCATATATGTGCCTGGATAAGCCAACATCTTCACAAGGAGAGAAGAAGATAGCTTATGTCCAAGAAGAAGATTGTTCAAAACAATCAGAGGTGAGTCTGGATTTAGAGAAAGGAGAACACCTAATGTTGAGAAGGGTCCTAATTAAGACACCCACCAACGATGAGCACAAGCAGAGGAGGGCTCTTTTCAGGGTCAAATGCAAAATATTGGGAAAAGTATGCAAGGTGATCATTGAATCAGGGTCAACAAATAATGTCATATCTAAGGAGGCAGTAGAGAAGTTGAAGCTCACTAAAATCCCACATGTATGTCCCTATAAAGATACATGGTTGAATAAGGGTCAAAACATCTTGGTGAATGAACAAGTGTGGGTAGAGTTCATTATAGGAAAGTATCCAGATAGGATACTGTGTGATGTGTTTCCAATGGATGCTTGCCATCTGTTTCTTGGCAGACCATGGTAGTATGATAGAGAAGATGTCCATAATGGGAAGGATAACAAACACACCTTCAAGAAAAATGGGGTAACATTAAAGATACAATCCATACTAGAGGAAGACACAGTGGAGAAGGAAGAATCTAGTGCCATGTTGATGAATGGGGAAAAATTCCTAAGGGATATGAAGGATGAAGAAGTTGGCTATGCAATCTTGTTAAAGCCAAAGGAGGAGGAAACTCATAAGCTAGCACCTATGCCAAAAGAGGTGAAGGAACTATTGGATCATTATAAGGATATCATTTGTGAAGGTACACTAGCTTCACTACCACCAAAGAGGGAGATAATTCATCAGATTGACTTCATACCAGGAGCATCCTTTCCAAATAAAGCTGCATACAAGATGACACAAGAGCAAAACAAAGAGATAGTTAGGCAAGTGCAAGAGTTGTTGGATCAAGGATTGATTAGGAAAAGCATCATCCCTTGTGCTATCCCAGTGGTGTTGGCTCCTAAAAAGGGAGGTAAGTGGAGGATGTGTATTGATTCTAGGGAAATAAATAGGATAACTATTAGGTCTAGATTTCCAATTCCTAGAATAGAGGACTTAATGGATTGCTTGGGGGTGCTAAGTACTTCTCTAAAATTAATTTAAAGAGTGGGTACTATCAAATTAGGATGAAAGAGGGTGATGAGTGGAAGTCTACATTTAATACTACAGAGGGGTTGTATGAATGGTTAGTGATGCCCTTGGGGCTTACCAACGTACCAAGAACTTCTATGAGGGTAATGAATGAAGTCTTGAAGGACTATATAGGTGTTTTTTAGTTGTCTATCTAGATGACATCCTAATTTTCAGTAAGACTAAAGAGGATCACATGAAATACTTGGAGTTAGTGTTGAAGAAGTTGCAGGAAGAGAAACTCACCATAAACCTTGAGAAGAGTGAGTTCATGAAAGAAGAGCCAGTATACCTTGGCTTTGTGGTCTCCAAGGGTGACTTAAAAATGGATAAGGAGAAAGTGGAGGCCATATTGAAATGGCCTACTCCTAAGACAGGGACTGAAGTTAGGAGCTTCCATGGGTTAGCCCAATTCTATAGGAAGTTCATTAGGAGGTTCAGTGAGATTTGTGCTCCATTCCTAGAGACTATAAAAGGAGGATTGAAAACAAAATTTGTGTCAACAAAGGAAGCTAATGATGGATTTGAGAGATTGAAGAAGGAAGTGGCTACTCAACCTATGTTGTTGTTACCAAGCTTTGAAAAAACATTCATTGTGGAGTGTGATGCAAGTGCATTGCAGTAGGAGCTGTCTTAAGTCAGGAAGGTAGGCCTATGGCCTTTTTTAGTGAAAGACTAAATGAGGCTAAGTCTAGGTACTCTTCCTATGACTTGGAGCTATATGCTCTTGTACAATCCTTAAATAAGTGGAGGCATTATCTTTTGCCTAAGGAGTTTTTTGTCTTCACAGACAACCAAGCAGTGAGTTACATAAACACTCAAGATAAGCTTAGCTTGAGACACACCAAGTGGATGGAATTATTACAGTCTTACACTTTTACCATCAAACATAAGAAGGAAGTGCAAAACAAAGTTGCAGATGCCCTTAGTAGGATACTACTTACCATCCAAGAGATGCAGTTGCAAAGTACCGGGGTTGAAGGTTTTAAGGACCTATATGAGGGAGATTCAGATTTCTTAGAGATATTATCTATTTAAAATTATTTAATGAAATATATCTTTCCTAAAAATGGTTCTTTTATACAAGAGAATTATAAGTATATAAAAAAAATAAAAATTGGTTTGAATATTTTCCTTCCTTTTGTGTAATGATACATTATTATTTTTTTACTTTAAGTATTTCTAATCCTTAGGGTTGTATTTAACTTGGCCATTAAGTCCAAATGGTTGGACTTACATGTCAATGCCTAAAGTGTATTTTTTTGTAAATTTGAAAAAGATCACCCAATCTTGAACATGTAATCCATCAAGTTTGCATATCTTTTAGTACCAAGTAAAATAATCACACACACACACACACACACACACACACACACATTTCTCTTTTAGTTTTCTATCCATATATATTTTTTATATGTTTTAATAATGATTAATTTTAATCTTTAATTTCTTTTTCTTGTGGCTTCATTTTTTCTTCAAAAATCTTCGTCTGATATTTTGGTTTCATTTTTTATTTTTCATAAAAAATTGAAACTAATTATACTTTTAGAAACTAGACTCTCCTTTATAGATAGTATAAAAATGGTATTCGATTAGTTTCCAAAATTAGGGGTTGGGATTATTTTTTATTTAATTTTTTAGAATGTGTCCACTTTGAAAATTATTAAAAGCTATATATTTATTTTTAAAATAGTAGAATGATCAAGCATAAACTATATGGTGTTATTTAAGTTGTCATCAAAGAAACTTTTGAAATACTAAGAAAATGTTAAAATTTCATGGGGACCATAACAAATACTATGCTATATTTTTTAAATAAAATTATGAGAACTTTGTCGAGACCTCCTATTTGAAGTCAATAATCTCCACTTTTTGCATTAAAGAATTATAGTTTCTAAATTACTTGCATAGTACTTAACTCTTTGTTTCCTCGTGCCTTTAGATTTTGAGTGTAACTATCTTCAATTCTCATCCAAGCCTAGTCTTTCTTGATTTCAAACTAAATATCCATTTAAGATCCTTTTTTGGTCCCCTATTTCCATACACATAGCTAGAATAGGTGTCTTATTTAAATTTAATTTGTATTTCTTCAATAATAATATAATAGAGTAGATCTTTGACTTTAACTCATCTTTGATTTTTTCAAGTGTGTGGTAGAAGAACATTTGTTTTAGTTCTAATTTATGCAATTGTGTGGTCAAGTAAGATTTTTTATTGAACAGTTGATTTTGTAATAGTGTGCAATAGATGGTAGAATATCCAAAATAGGGATTGATACGTTACTCATCACAATCACTAAAGAACCACCCAAATATCTTGTAACCCTCCAAACAAATTTACTACAAATTGATTTAGATATTTTCTATATTGATAAATTAAATGATAGGGTCTAGAAAACTACAATGAACCCATCATTTTTGGTACCATTCCCAAGAAAGGTAATTTTAAGTTATGATGTTGGTAAGTTTTGAATTTAGAGGTTCATAGTTTGAGTAACTTAGATATTCTCTAGGTTAATTAATGACAAAACCTTAGTAACCATGAGCAAGCAATCACATTCTTAGTCAATTGTAGAGAAATATTTAGATCAACTTTTAAGCCAAGAATCACTTGATTTTATTGTACATCGCATAAACAAGGCTTAAACTAATAGAGGTGATGTTATACGAGCTAATCCAACCTTCTCATGTCTTATTTGTTTTAATTAGGATAAAAATTAAACTCAAATAATAATAAAAATATCCTACCATATTAGTCATATTCTAAGGAGAATTACATGAGGACCACTCCGAATTTCTATTTTAATTAAAAGTCCTATATCAACACCCTTATTGTAATAACATCACTATAATGCAAGCACTTAGATGGTAGTGAGTTCAAATCTGTACAATAGAAAACAAACAAACAAGCAAATAAACTACCTAACTAAATCTTCTTACTTTCTTGCCCCATAAAATTCAAAAGCGGGAGAAACATCATAGGAATTTTTCATTCTCATTGACACATTTATCAATGGTAAAAAAGGGCAAGTGATTGACTACTTTGTCATAGTTCATGATATGTAAGAATTCTCATAATGCGTGATATATGAAGATTATTGTAATGCATGATATATAAGTTATGACATGGAAGATCAACATCCTTCCAAATGAAGGATAAATAAAAATATAGTGCTCATGTTTGGTAGGTCGATTTAATGCATTTTTATGTTCTTTATTATAAATATGATCTATTGTGACATAGACACTAGAATTCGAAATTGAGATTTTTATAATAAATTAAAAGAGTAAATATTTTGAGAATGCATTGAAATCCAAATTATAATAAGACAGTGATTAGATCTTAAGATACTTTAACTTGCTTTTAGTTAGGTGCCCTAAGTGCTAATCGTTGTTTGCAATTACCATCGTACCATTGAGAAGAACAAATTGTTTGCAATCGAATTTAGTAATATTGCAGTAAATGAAACATACAATTATGTGTACATTTAGTTCCACGCGGTTTGTATCTAAATAAACATACAAACATCTATAATAATTTAATCCTTACAAACCGTAACGTCTTCCAGCTACTCTTGAGAGGGAAAGGAGGCTTATATTTCACCACTGCTATTTCTTAGTGTCCTATACCCCGACTTGGTCCGGTGGGCAGTTTATTCTTCAATATGCTATTCTTAACACCTCCATCGTTGATATATGAATTACCCACTCCTGGACTTGGCCCAGATGGCAGTTTTTTCTTCAATGTTTTCATTTTGTGGTGACGTCGCATGAGCTGCATGTGACCGACTGCTGGGCTGTTCTTCGATCTTGACAGGCACTGGTTCAGCTCTAACACTGATTCATCCACACGTCTCTTAATTCCAGGCTGTTCTTCTTTGGGATGAACGGATTTAGATGGATATTTGTGCCTGAGAATTGTAAGTGCACCTGCGCTTTCAATGCTGTAGAGTATTGTCATGAGAAGTAACACCGCCATCAATTTGTTAGCCATCCAAGTAAATAAGAATTTTATCTATCTGGGAAGAAGAGAGTCGAAGAGATGTTAATTTAGTGCCTCTAAATTGGAGGATAAATAAGAAAGCGGGACGAAAACAAATTATAAATTCTGTCTTGGGCAGAAATCGATTATATAGATAAAATAAAATATCTTCGATTGCTTGGGGAATGGATTTTCGAGCACGAGGATTGACTAGTTTGTTTTAGGTGTGTATAGAATTACATGGGAAGGCGCGAACAGTTGCTTTGAGAATACCCTAGTAGACTTGAAATAAACTCTTTAAATGCTCGCTCGATGAACATTTCAATTCCTACCATTTTCGTCTTCATCTTTTGCGAGATTTCAATTGTCAAATAATGACCAACACTTTGTGTTCAAGTCAAATGAACAAATCACCTAAACCACTTGCTCTACATAGCTCTGGACAACTAAAAAGTTAGGAAAAAACTAAACTAATTAACATATACATTTTAGTTGTATCAACTAAAAAAAATCTCGTATGTATGTGCGTGTGTGTCATCATTAACTATATTGCAGACTAAATATATATCATTGTTCAAAACATATTGGTATATAACAATAGAAAAGAAAAAATAAATAATAACATAACCAAAGCTAACTATTCTTACTTACTTCATAAAAATAGTTTAGATACAAGTAGTAGAGGATATAATGTTATTTTAGGTTGTCTTCTATTTTTGGTTTATATCCAATTGATTGGTCTTCTTATGGAGCACAATGCTCTCAATAAATTGAGAAAGTAAGTTTTCAAATAAAGAAAATTATGTCTCTCGAGCCTAATAGCTTTCTTGTTGAGCTTTACAAAGAATTTTAGGACATTTTAAAGTGTGATCTTTTGGATGTTATAAAAGAATTTTAGATGAATATATTATTAACGAAATTAATTATACCTTTCTACTTTTAATTCCATAGAAAGTTGAGACTAATTATATTTATATATTTCACCCTATTACTATATATAATATCTCTTACAAATGATAACTTATATTATTGTTGATTTACTAATAGCTATTTTGAACTATTTTATACTATCCAAGTAGAGGTATTTTTGAAGGGGCATTAAATTCTTCATATTATTATTATTGCTTAAAAAATATTAATTATATTGTGTTGTCTTTAAGTATAAATCTATATTTTCTCAAGATGTTATAATGGGGTTAGATTCTCCTTCCTTTAGAATGACTTATCTTATATGGTTTCTTCTTAGGGTATCTCAAAATGGTCATGAATTGTGTGGAATATTCTACATACTTGGTTCTAATTAGTGACATCCCCACTTCTCATTTTTTTGACCTGTGGAGTGTTATGCCAATATAATCTTGTTTCCATGTATCTCTTTGTCCTTATGGAAAAGGGTTTAAGAGTGCTCCTCACTCACTAAAGTGTTAAAGGGAGTATTTATCATTGAAATTTGATAAATGATGTTCATTCTTATTCTTATCTTCAAACTATGGAAGATATTGTCTTAATGGTCATTAGAACAATGTAGGAGGTTGTAAATTTTAAGAGCACTTAAGATTATTTTTTAGTAGCTTTAATTTAAAAGATAAACAAGGATAAGTCAAATATTTATTGTTTAATATAGTTTTGGCCCCTAAAAGATAAATGCCATATATTCCATGTTAATATTAGAAAAATTGCCATGATGTATCTTGATAATATTACTTCAAGTTTGTAATCTTCCTAGCCATTCTCAATGAATTGTAATTCTTGACAAGTTCAAAATGTGAATCTCCCAAAAGAATATTTTATAATTGTATTTTGTTGGACATCTTACTCTCTTAAATTTGGTGCTACAAGATCTTCAAATTAACAAGTTTCTAATTTTTTTAGCTATATTTTTCTGCGAAGGATTTCAATTATCTTTATCAGAAATTTCCCTTGGAAGGTAACTTAAAATTAAAATTTAATGGATTCTTGTTACTTGGGATTGTGTTTGTCACCCTAAAAAAATTGATCATCTTGATCTTAGAATTTTAATATTAAATAATCAAACCTTGATGGCAAAAATTTATTGGAGATAGCCCAAGTCCAAAAATTAGTCATTAAGAAAATTAATTCAGTATAAGAACTATAATATTTTGATGTTGTTTAAGTACCTAGAATGAGCTCAATTAAGAAAAAACCTTTAAATTGGAATACTACTAAGTAGCATACTTCACTTGTTCAATACGAAATCATCTAGGTTATGAATTTATGTCATAATACTCTTATTTGGATGGACTTGGGGAATTTTCACATCCTAATAGTCATATCCTTTCTCTGATTAATAAAAAGAAATATTTTTTTATAGAGGATTCCAACATTTATTATTGGAAGGGTCTTAATATTTTGTCATCCGAGTAGATCTTGATTTTCATATGACCCAATCTTCTATTTTGGCATATTTCTTATGTGTTATCTAGTGGAAAATAATTCTCTTGATTAGGCATATGACCTTAGGGATGTTATATATTTTCCCATGGATATCAAATTTTAGAACTATAAAAGTATGAGTGTAAATATTTCCTATTGTGAAAAAAGAATTGAATAAGTATTGTTTACCTAATTTTATTTTTTCCTGATGGGTTCTGTGTCAAAACAAATGTCACGTACTGAAGGTAGAAAAATAAAGGGCATTCGAAGGACCTTTTAATGTTTATTTTATTTTAATGGGGAGTGTACGAGTCTCCTATTTTCTAATTTCTATACGCATACCTAGATTAGGTATTTGATTTGAATATCATTATTATTTCTACAAGAATGTGCAAGAGTAGATGTTTGATTTTAACCCATCATTGATTTTTACAAGTGAGTTGTAGCATATATATTTGTTTTAGTTCTAACTTATGCAATTTTATGATAAAACAATAACTTTTTATTCAAAATGTATTCTTCTAATAAATTTAAATAGATTATAGAGTATCTAGACAATAGAGATTGGTACCTTATTCATCACAATTACTCAAGAACCACCACAATATCTTGAAATCCCTCAAACAACTTTACTCCAAATAGATTTAGACAATATCCATGTTGATAAAATAAATGATAGGGTCTCAAAAACTACAATGAGCCCATCAACTTGAGTACCACTCCTAGGGAAGGTAACTTTAGGTTACAATGTTGGAAAGTTTTGATAAATTATAACTACACAATTTGAATATAACTTGACGTTCTGTAGGTCAATTCATTAAGATATCCTTCACAAGCATGACCAAATAGTCACATTCTTAGTCCATTATATAGATGAATCTTTAGACTAGCTATAAAGCTAAAAGGCATATGAATTTATTGAAACTTAAATCAATATGGATAAAAATAATAGAGGTGATGATGGAGTAGCTAATTTAACTTTCATATATCATATTTTCTTGATATGGATTCAAATTAAGGTCAAACAAAAAAAACATATCCCACCATATGGGTCATATTGTGAGGAGAATTATGTGGAGACCCATAGAGAGATGGGACGGGTGTGTGCGGCGTGGGGGGGGTGGTTAATTATATTGCTCTCCATAGATGTTGGCAAGACTAGCTATTAGTCATTCATCTTGGTTGAGTATGTACGTAATTTTGTATTCATTATTTTATTGGATAATATTAATGTGCCTACTTGGAAATGTTTAATGATTTTTTGTCAGAAATATATGGTGTCATGATAAATATATAAAAGCATAGACATCACAATACGACACCAAGTGATTTTATGAGGGGTAATAACATGTAAGAGAAAGCTACAAAGTAGAATAGAAAATTACTTAAGATACATGATATGTAAGAACATATTCTAAAATCAAGGATAACTAAAAATATAGTGCATGTATTTGTGTTGCAAGAGCATCTAGGTGTATGTGCAATCCTCATCATTGAATAATTTTTTTTGGTCTCAATTTTGGTTTTATTTGAAATCAGTCATTAGGAGCCATCAGGAGTAATTAGGAGTCATCGTGAGATTTTAGGAGCTACCATGCTAGTTGCAATTTTGATTTTTAGTTTTGGCTTAATTTGTTAGGAGCAATCAGGAGTCGTTAGGAGCCATCAGGAGTGATCCAAACCTATCAGGAGTTGACGAGTGTTGTCCAACATAATCAATGTGTGTGTGTGTGTGTGTGTGTGTGTGTGTGTGTGAAAAGTATTTCTTGTTCGTTCTAATGCTTCCTTGGTTTGATGGAGTGAGCTATGTATTTAGTATTTATTCCTATGTACTAGGTGAATGTAGTGGTTGGGTACCTATTCTTTTCAGTCATTTGAATCATTTACCATATGGACACTTCTTTCATTCCTATTTTAGAGGAATCCTTCCATCTTTTGATGATCAACTCTTCAAACTTTGGTGTTTTTTACCATCTGTATCTTTGAGTTTTGATGTTTGCCTTTGTTTTCCATCCTGATCTAGCTAGTGTCATTTGAGGGTACTCGTGTAGATTAAAATCTTCTCTACCTAGTCATATTCTATTTTAGTGGAGGTTCTAACAGTTATTCTTTGACAGTGTTTGAAGCTTCATACTTCAGCGGTGTTCTTCATGTTCTTCTTTTGATCAACTCTTCAAACTTTGGTGTTTTTTTTCCATTTCAATTTTTGAGTTGTCTTTGTTTTCCATCCTGATTTGAGTAGTGTTATTTGAGTGCACTCATGCAGATTATAGTCTTCTCTACCTAATCTTTGTTCCTATCTTCTAGGACATTCTCTAGTTTGGAGGATTGTTCAGTCCTTCACTAGGCTTCATCTCTTTTTAGAGAGGGTTTTTTTCCCACTGGGATTTCTCCTTTTCTCTTATTTACATAGATTTTTTTACTTGGGTATTGTTGCCCAAGTTTCCATTCCCTAGGCAATTTGGCCCTTGTCTGTGTTTTCCCGCCCAAAAATGGCTAGATCTTTTCAAAAAGTCTTACTCTTGTCTCATCGCACAATCGCGGTGATTTTAGGTTCAAGTCATTAAGTTGCGCGACTGCGCGACGAGCTGCCAATCGCAGTCATCGCGCAATCACGATCTATTCTTGCTTAAGTCCCATCCGTTCCTGACTGAGTGACAAGCTAAAGAAATGAGCTATCACGTAATCGTGAGCTATCCAGGTTAGGCCGTTCAAGCCCTGCGATCGAGCAGGTCAATGTTTCAAAGCCTCATCGCACAATCACAATGTCTATTTCATGTCGGGTTCCTAGCTCGCGAGTTAGTGACGAGCTCAACGAGGGATGTGTCGCGCAGTCATGCTGACGGTTTCAACAGGCCATAAGGGTGCACAGAATGTTGCTCGCAAGTGAGCGACTGTAGGAAAAAGGGGCTCATCGCGTGCTTGCGGAGAAATTGATATAAAGAAAAATTAGCCCGCGAGCTTGCGACGAGCTAGAAACAGCAAAGTGGTCACGCAGTCGCTGAGCGATTGACAGAAGGGAAAGGTAGGTCGCGAGCTTGTGACCGAGCTGAAGCGGATGATATCGCGCACTCGCGCATGAAATAAAAAGATAGAGTAAAGCCTGGGCAACTGTGCGACGCAGAGATAAATAAGAAAGAGAGAACATTGGCGCTCAGTTGCCAAAGGGGAAGCATTATAAAGATACAGCTCGTGACCATGCGAGGAGTAGAAGCAGGGATTCATCGCGCAGCCGCCAAGGAAAAAGTTAGCAGAGAAAACAGAGCACGGGTGCGCAATGAAGAAAAGACGGGACTCATCGCTCAGTCACTACGCAATGAGGACAAAGGGAAATCTGCTCGCGACTATGCGATTAAGGAAAAGGGTGTGTCACTGTGCAGTCGCTGATCTATAAAGACCAAAGGAGAACAGAGTGCGACTAGGCGACCAAGAGCTGAAGAGCTCATCGCGCACTCGCTGAGTAGTAAGGACAAAAGGAAATCTGTCTGCGGGTCTGCGACGGGCTACAGAGAACATGTCATCACATGGTCGCTGAGAAAAAAGGTGAATGAAAAGAGAGCTCGCGACTGCGCGATCAATAAAAGATATTTG
The DNA here is from genome assembly GCA_018584345.1 of Thuja plicata. Classification (NCBI taxonomy): domain Eukaryota; kingdom Viridiplantae; phylum Streptophyta; class Pinopsida; order Cupressales; family Cupressaceae; genus Thuja; species Thuja plicata. The sequence continues at coordinate 939,535 of MU223579.1, forward strand.
CTCGTCGCACAATCGTCGATGTTTCAAAGTGAACAAGGGATGGCTCGCGACTGAGTGATTAATGAAAAGGAAGGTGTCATCGCCTGCTCGCATAGAAAATGAAATAGAGTAAAAGCTGCTCACGAGTGCGCGATCACAGAAAATGCAATGAATAAAGAGCTCGTCGCCTAGTCGCTCAGAATCCAGAGGGAAGAAAGCATGGCTTGTGACTGTGCGATGATGATGTAGATGAGGTCGTCAAAGCCCAAGATGTTTTCTAAGTTGCAGGCGTGGAAAAATATAGAGAGTCTAATCACGAAGTTATTACTCTCAGTTGCAGTTGGCCGAAAGGCATGGTCGTGGTCGAGGACTCATTGATGAATGATGGAGCGGCAGCCGTTGGTGGTCACTTCTTGTCCTGGGAGACTGTGATTAGTTGGTGAACATTCATGACAGGGGACTAGTTGCAGAGTATAGCTGATTTTATCCAGGTTGCTTGTTCACACGGTGTATTCAGGTACAGGTATGGGTGCAAAAGAAGTTTGATCTGATCGACTCACCTTGAGGCACATTTATGACCAGATTAGATTTTGTCCTAGGGTCAATTATTCTATTGTAAATCTATAACCCTAGTTAGGTTTTTTGAGACTCCTGCCTACGTGAAATTGAGGGATGTATAAAAGAGTTTTTGAGAGCCTTAGTGCTCAGGAGAGTTGGCATTTTGTAAAGAGAATTTAATTCTTTCTAGGAGCTATCTGAGGCATTCTTTCTGCCCTCTGGCTTTTACATTCTGTAATCTTCTCATTGATCATGCAAACTGTTGGAAGTTTTTTGTGATAATTCTTCATATCCCTATGCTTCCTTGTTTGTATCATCTCTTATTGGATCAAAGTTTATGAATGTTGTTAATGGATATTGGGGTTCCTAGTTCCTCTCATTTTTTGCAAATCTGTGTGTTATTGTGTCTGATCTGATTTAGATGTTTTGTGGGTATACTTCAGCCCCTAGCAGTCTTGTCTCATTCCTACACCTGGTTGCAGAGAAGGATGTTTGTTTGCAGGTCATAAGTCGAGTCTTTTGTTCAGGCCTTCCTATGAAATATTTATGCAAGCCTATCTAATGAGTTGTGATTTATTTGACCTGGTTCTTTCATTAATTTCATTCCTCTATACTAAGATCCAAACCCCAAATTCGGTGCATCACCTAGTAGGTAGTTTGCTTTCAGTCATTTCCCTTTCATGCATTCCTTCTATCCCTTTCCCTCAAAAGTTTTACTTTCCTGTTAAGAAGCAAATTAAGGTGATTATCCAAGAGGAACCAGCCTAGAATCTGGAGGTCTCATCTCGGTTAGAATAAGGTCCCACAACCTTGAGATGATTCCCTTTTTATACTGGATTATTAAGACCAAGAGAGCTTGAGATCAAAGGCACAGATTCAGTGTATAACATTTCTGGCACACCCGGTGGGACCATAAAAGAAGTTCATTACAAACCATTATGTTATCTCTGATATGCAGGTTACATAATACAAGCTTTTAAGAAGTTGTTCTAACAAGTATATCTGGCGACTCCACTGGTTTCAAAGTTTCAGACCAGCCCTGTTTAAAGTATATGAGAAAGATTGCAACTAGGAGCTCTAAACCTACTGAATTTTTAGAGTTGCCCTTGAATAGAAGTCACAAAGGCAGGTCAACTCAAAGGGAGTCCCCTACAAGGAGAGTTCAGTCTACACCTCCTGACTCATCAGGGAGGAGGCCTTTTGCTGTTCATCATAGAAGAAGAGGAAGATCTCTAACCAGAAATCTAGAAGAGGAAGATTCAAGTGCAACTCATCTTTTTGTGAATCTTCAAGTTCCTGCCCCTCCAATGGCTAGAAATTTTGCTTTTGCACCCTTCAATCAAGGGAGCCCATTAAATTTTGCAGTGCATCATGATGTGCCCCTGGTGGCATTGAAGAGTTTTCCTGATTTCACAGGAGAAGGACAAACCACAGCCTTTGAGCACATAAGAGATGTGACTACTATCTGCAGCATCCACAACATCACTCAAGAAGATGTAGCCACCAAGCTATTAGCAGCATCTCTAAAAGGTAAAGCTCTTGAATGGTTCAGAACTTTACTTGTTGGGTCCATTACTTCTTGGGATGATTTAGGGGATGCATTAAGCAAAC
>MU223579.1:941732-974627 GCA_018584345.1 Thuja plicata
CCATTAAGAGAGACCCTCAAGAACAAATGACAGATTACAATAGTAGATTCCTCAAGACATGGAATAGAATTCTAGTTTCAGTCAGACCATTAGCAGACCATGCCTTCCTATACTATTTACAAAGTCTAAATGGTCAAATATCTTTCATGATCCAATCTATGGGAGGCAATTCCTTACCCCATGCTTTTGACATAGCTGTCAGGGCTGAAAATTGTTTGATTCAGGCAGGAGTGATACAAAGAAGACCACCAATGCCTATCTTTCCTAACCTTCAACCCATCGCTCCTGCAAAAGTGCCCCCATTTACCCCTATTCCCATATTGGCTCCCCAAGCTAGTACTGGTAGCCAGGAACATGCCAAGGCAGGTTTTTCTTAGGAGTTGCAAGAAATAAAGAGTAGCCAAGCTACTAGTATGCAAGAAATGACAAACTTGCTGCAAACCTTGACAAAGGAGGTTACAAACTTGAAGAAGCAGAATCAAGGTGTCAAGCCACCCTTCCAACAACAAGGCCAAGTCCCTAATCAATAGTATCAAAATCAGGGACAGCCTTATCAGCAAAGTAGGCCACCATACCAAGGAGGCTATCAAGGGCAAAGACAAAATTTTAATCAGAGACCATTCCAACCATATAACCCTGCACCTCTTAATTCTGCAAATCCAGTCAGAGATATGGTGCCTAGTCAAAACAATGTGGCTATGGATAATGAATGGTGTTTTCCTTGCAATCAGCCTCACAATCAGGCCACATGTTCTAATGGATGGATGAACCAAGCTCTAATGGTTTAGAATGCCTCTCACGCTCAGGCAGAGTGTTCATCCAGTGGGACAGCTCCTCAGCAAGAAACACAAGAAAATGAAGCTGCTCTTTTCAATTGGGAGCAACCGGAATTTAATGGAGTCAATAGTGATAAAGATTTTGTTGCCTTCACAAGATCAAAGAGGAGAGCTCAAGACATGGAGAGGGTTGATTCTGGTGCCCAAGCAACTACATTTGCAGAGCCAGTACAACAAACTCCTCCGATCATAACAAAGAAGGCTCCAGCCATCACAAACCTAGAAGGCCAAGATCCAAAGGGGGCAGAACCCATCACAGTGAGAGCACATCAAAGAGGTCACACTACGACTCCTTACAATATTGTGGATAATATGAAGAAAGTGAATGTGACTATGTCCATGTGGGACTCTTTGGCCATTCCAGGACAGCCTGAGATGTTAAAGCAGGCTATATCAGAGGTGACAACTCCTCAACCTACTAAGGAGGCTGTGAATCCAGTGTTGGTTAACACTGATCAAGAAAAGGAGACTCCAAGTAATAACATCAAGGCTAACCCCATGCAAGGTAGGATCTTGAAACATCCTCCCTTTTTTGTATCATTAATCATTGGTAAGTCTTTAGTACATAATTGCATGGTAGATAATGGAGCTACTAGCACTGTAATGCCCAAGAAGGTGGCTGACCAATTAGGACTGAAGTATGAGCCCTTCCAAAAGAATGTCACACACCTGGATGGGTCCTCAGTCAGCACTATAGGTGTGGCTAAGGATACGAGTCTGATCTTACATGCCAGTCCTAATTTATCCATCCTCCTTGACATATATATCATTGACCCTCCTGCAATGTTTGCTATATGTTATTCAAGAGAGTTCACTGCCAAGATAGGTGGTTATCTATCTTCTGATTGGTCCCACATGTTGTTTCACACAAGATATGGTACCAAGGTTACCATTAAATCAGAAAAGTTGGTAGCACACCATATAGAACCATACGTGTCCAGTACAAACAATGTCAACTGCCCCATATTTGTTAACAGTGATTTCCAAACCTATAGTGAAGCAAGCACTAAGATAGGGGATACCCCTGACTTTTACTTGGATGAAAGAGAAATAGAGCATGTTACTTGGGATGCTGGTTTTGGAAATTATTTGTTACAAGAAGGTGACGCTATAGAGCCCAACCTTTGCAAGGGTGCTGATTCAGAAGATTAGAGTGATCAGGTTTGGGAGCTATATTTTGATGGGGCTAGAAGTAGACATGGTTCTAGTGGAGGTGCTATGCTGGTGTCCCCAAAAGGAGAAAGGTATTATACTATCTTTAGATTCAGTTTTTCCTGCACCAGCAACACTACAGAGTATGAAAGTCTAGTCAATGGACTAGAATGGGCTAGAAAGAGAGGGCTTAAAGTCTTAAAAGTTTATGGCGACAGTGAACTTGTTGTCAGCCAAGTGAGAGGGATAAGTGCAACAAAAAATGATGCCTTGAACGCATACAAACATAGAGTTTGGGATGCAATTGAAGAATTCTATGCTTTCAACATTGTTGCTATCCCTAGAAAGTTGAACCAGCATGCTGATAGGTTGGCTGCCATTGGGTCTCAGTTTGACATTCCCAATAACATTGCAAAAGAAACAGACCAACAACACATCAAGATCATTTTCAGGCTTTCAATTCCTGATAATAATATTAATTGGTAGGTGTTTGACAATGATGAACAAATCTTGCAGTTCTTGTTTGAAGAAGATGTCTTCTCAAGGCACAATCAAGAAAGGTTATCTGAGAACTATGGTGACCAAGTGTTACAACTGAAATCTAACAAGATTCCTAAAGGTCTGGTTACCTTAGAGACTATCTTCAATAAGGATGATGAATTCAAGAAGAGTAAAGTTGGCCTGGTAGTCCAACAAGAGCATAGTGCTGAATTGGAGTTGGAACCAGGTAAGAGCATACAACTTGGGAAGATAAATACTGATGCAGAAAAATAGTCTTACACCAAGTTATTCAAAGAATTCAGTGATGTCTTTGCCTAGCAATATGAGGATCTCAGAGGTTTTGATCTTGGCCTTTCTCAGCACACCATTGAATTAGAACCTAGTGCTAAACCAGTGAGGCAAAAGCAAAGGCCTGTTAATCCCAAGCTCGAAGCACTCATGCATAAGGAGGTGCTCAAACTAATAGAGAGTGGGATCATTTACCCCATTAAGCATACTAGTTGGGTTTCCAACCTTGTTCCTGTCAGAAAAGAAGAATGGGGAGCTGAGATTGTGTGTTGATTTCAGGGATTTGAACAGAGCCTCACTAAAAGATCGCCATCCACTACCCTCTATGGAACAAATCCTACAATGTGTCTCTGGATCCAAGAGATTCTCATTGCTGGATGGCTTTTTTGGATACAATCAGATCCTGGTAAAAGAGGAGGATCAATATAAGACTGCATTTACAACCAAGTGGGGAACCATGGCTTATCAAAAGATGCCCTTTGGTTTGTCTAATGCAGGTGCCACATTCCAAAAAGCAATGGACATGGCCTTTAGGGGTCTCATGTACAAATTTGTTTTGGTCTACTTAGATGACATAATTGTCTATTCAAAGCATGCAGTAGACCACATGGATCATTTGAGGCAAATTTTTGAAAGGTGCAGAGAATTTGGGATATCTCTTAATCCCAAGAAATGTGTGTTTGCAGTCCACGAAGGAAAGCTGTTGGGATATGTAGTATCCAAAGAAGGAATTACAGTGGATCCTGAAAGGATTGTAGCTATCCTAGAACTGCCATTGCACCATCACAAGAAAAGTCTCCAATCTTTCATAGGAAAGATTAACTTTGTTAGGAGGTTCTTCCCTAACATTGCAGATTTACTCAAGCCTTTGACAGCTATGTTGAAGAAAGGCTCTGTTTTTAGTTGGACCAAAGAAGGAAAGGCCAATTTCCAAGCTATTAAAGAAGCACTGACAGAGGCTCCTGCCCTGTTGAACCCAAACTTTGAAAAGGATTTTATCCTTTATGCTTATGGAAGTCATGATGCCATCTCTGCAATGCTGACCAAAGAAAATTCAGAAGGATTGGAGCAACCTGTTGGTTTCTTCAGCAAAGGTTTAGAAGAGTATGAACATAGGTACTCTTTTGTAGAAAAGCATGTTCTTACTGTAGTAAAGAGCTTAAAGAATTTTAGATATCTATTGACTCACAGCAAGGTACATTTGAAGGTTACTCACCCTAGTGTCAAAGAATTTTTGCTTTCCAAAGATCTGAATGAGAAGAGAGCTGGTTGGATCACCAAGGTGATGGAATATGATGTTGATATTTAGACTACCAAGCTGGTTAGAGGCAAAGGTCTCTATGAACATTTGGCAGGGGGTGAGAGTGCAAAGAAATTAGAGCCACTGGATGCATCTCTGGTGATGCATTCTGAAGAGAATTAGGCCAAGGCAACAGGTTGGTTGCCTAATATGATCAATTATTTAAAGACAGGACAATGCCCTGCAGGGCTTGACTCAGCAAAAATAAGGTATTACAGGTTACAATCTATCCCTTTTGTGCTGATTGATGATGTCCTTTTTAGAAAAGATCACAATGGTGTTCTTTTGAGATGCATAGATTTAGAAAAGATAGCAGATGTCCTGTTTGAATTCCATGATGGACCAGCTGGTGGTCATTTTTCTCCTAGGACTACGGCTTATAAAATCATGAGGCCCAGGTACTATTGGCCATCTATCTTTAAGGACAGTCATGATTATGTTAGAAAATGCATCAAGTGTGCCTTATTTGTAGGAAAAGAAAAACTTGCAGCTCTGCCTCTTCAGCCAATCAAAGTTGACCAACCATTCATGAAGTGGGGCATAGATTTCATAGGCATGATCAATCCTCCATCTAGTGCCGGACACAAGTGGATAATCACTACAACAAATTATTTCACTAGATGGACATAGGCAGTGGCCTTAAAAGAGGCCAATGAGAGTGCTGTCTTGAACTTTTATGATGATTTAATTCATAGGTTTGGCACTCTAGATGCAATTATTTTAGATAATGCACTGGCATTCACAGGTCTTAGAGTCTCAGACTGGGCACTCAAGAATGGCATTTATCTGAATACCAGTTCAAATTATTATCCTCAGGGTAATGGCTTAGCAGAATCTACGAATAAGAACCTGATCAGGATAATTAAGAAAACTCTTCAGGACAATCAAAGGGATTGGCATACAAAGCTGAAGTCTTCCTTGTGGCTAGATAGAATCACTCCAAAGAAAATCATTGGTAATTCTCCATACATGCTGGTGTATGGCAGAGAAGCTAAGATTTCCATCTTAGTAGAGTTACCAGCCCTAGACCTAGCCACTCAGTATGCCTTGTTCAATGAGGAGGATCCCTTACAGATCAGATATGCTCAATTGATGGAATTGGAAGAAGTCAGAAAAAAATCTATGAGAGACATGGAATTCCATCAGAATCAAACTAAGAACAAATTTGACAAAAGAGCCAGGGAAAGGAATTTCAAGGTTGGGGATGTAGTTCTCAAACGGGATGAATTCAGATCCAGACCTGGCAGGCATACAAAGTTTGATTCCTTCTGGGGTGACCATTTGTTATTACAGAGTGCAGAGGATCTAATGCTTTCCAGCTTTCTACTCTTGATGGAGATGCTCTGCCAATTTCAGTAAATGGTTTCCACTTAAAGACCTGCATTGAAGTTAGTCCTTCTCTGTAGGTCTTTGTTTTCTTGTAAATAGTTCCCTGTTTCTCTTTTCCCTGCTTTCTAGTGTAGTTTCCTTGCTTTTTAAGAAGTGCACGTGCACAGTTTTGCCGCTGTCAAAGTTTTATGTTCCAAAAGTGACTCCATCGCCCAATGGATAAGTTTGATGTCAAGGCCACTGGTTTTTCATGCTTAGCAGGCAAGCATCCCGCAGAAATCGCCAAAATGTTGCCCAAATTTCCATTCCCTAGGCAATTTGGCCCTTGTCTGTGTTTTTCCGCCCAAAAATGGCTAGATCTTTTCAAAAAGTCTTACTCTTGTCTCATCGCGCAATCACGGTGATTTTAGGTTCAAGTCATTAAGTTGCGAGACTGCGCGACGAGCTGCCAATCGCAGTCGTCGCGCAATTGCGATCTATTCTAGCTTAAGTCCCATCCATTCCCGACTGAGCGATGAGCTGAAGATATGAGCTATCATGTAATCGCGATCTATCCAGGTTAGGCCGTTCAAGTCCTGCGACCAAGCGGGTCAATGTTTCAAAGCCTCATCGCGCAATCGCGATGTTGATTTCATGTCGGGTTCCTAGCTTGCGAGTTAGCGATGAGCTCAATGAGGGATGCATCGCATAGTCACGCTGACGGTTTCAACAGGCCATAAGGGTGCATAGAGTGCTGCTCGTGAGTGAGCGACTATAGGAAAAAGGGGCTCATCGCGTGCTCACGAAGAAATTGATATAAAGAAAAATTAGCCCGCGAGCTTGCGACGAGCTAGAAACAGCAAAGTGGTCGCGCAGTCGCCGAGCGATTGACAGAAGGGAAAGGTAGGTCGCGAGCTTGCGACCGAGCTGAAGCAGACGCTGTCACGCACTCGCGTATGAAATAAAAAGATAGAGTAAAGCCTGGGCGACTGTGCGACGCAGAGATAAATAAGAAAGAGAGAACATTGGCACTCAATCGCCGAAGGGGAAGCGTTATAAAGATACAGCTCGCGACCATGCGATGAGTAGAAGTAGGGATTCATCACGCAGCCACCAAGAAAAAAGTTAGCAGAGGAAATAGAGTGTAGGTGCATGATGAAGAAAAGGCGGGACTCGTCGCTCAGTCGCTACGCAATGAGGACAAAGGGAAATCTACTTGCGACTATGCGATTAAGGAAAAGGGTGTGTCGCCGCGCAGTCGCCGATCTATAAAGACCAAAGGAGAACAGAGTGTGACTAGGTGACCAAGAGCTGAAGAGCTCGTCGTGCACTCGCTGAGTAATAAGGACAAAAGGAAATTTGTCTGTTGGTCTGCGACGGGCTACAGAGAATGTGTCATCACATGGTCGCCAAGCAAAAAGGTGAATGAAAAGAGAGCTCACGACTGCGCGATCAATAAAAGATAGCTCCTCGTCACACAATCGTTGATGTTTCAAAGTGAATAAGGGATGGCTCGCGACTGAGCGATTAATGAAAAGGAAGGTGTCATCGCCTGCTCGCATAGAAAATGAAACAGAGTAAAAGCTGCTCACGAGTGCGTGATCACAGAAAATGCAATGAATAAAGAGCTTGTCGCCTAGTCACTCAGAATCCAGAGGGAAGAAAGCATGGCTTGCGACTGTGCAATGATGATGTAGATGAGGTCGTCAAAGCCCAAGATGTTTTCTCAGTTGCAGGCATGGAAAAAGATACAAAGTCTAATCATGAAGTTATTACTCTTAGTTGCAGTTGGCCGAAAGGCATGGTCGTGGTCGAGGACTCATTGATGAATGATGGAGCGGCGGCCGTCGGTGGTCACTTCTTATCTTGGGAGACTGTGACCAGTTGGTGAACATTCATGACAGGGGACTAGTTGCAGAGTATAGCTGATTTTATCCAGGTTGCTTGTTCACACGGTGTATTCAGGTACAGGTATGGGTGCAAAAGAAGTCTGATTTGATCGACTCACCTTGAGGCACATTTATGACCAGATTAGATTTTGTCCTAGGGTCAATTATTCTATTGTAAATCTGTAACCCTAGTTAGGTTTTTTGAGACTCCTGCCTACGTGCAGTTGAGGGATGTATAAAAGAGTTTTTGAGAGCCTTAGTGCTTAGGAGAGTTGGCATTTTGTAAAGAGAATTTAATTCTTTCTAGGAGCTATCTGAGGCATTCTTTCTGCCCTCTGGCTTTTACATTCTGTAATCTTCTCATTGATCATGCAAACTGTTGGAAGTATTTTGTGATAATTCTTCATATCCCTATGCTTCCTTGTTTGTATCATCTCTTATTGGATCAAAGTTTATGAATGTTGTTAATGGATATTGGGGTTCCTAGTTCCTCTCATTTTCTGCAAATCTGTGTGTTATTGTGTCTGATCTGATTTAGATGTTTTTTGGGTATACTTCAGCCCCTAGCAGTCTTGTCTCATTCCTACACCGGGTTGCAGAGAAAGATGTTTGTTTGCAGGTCGTAAGTCGAGTCTTTTGTTCAGGCCTTCCTATGAAATATTTATGCAAGCCTATCTAATGAGTTGTGATTTATTTGACCTTGTTCTTTCATTAATTTCATTCCTCTATACTAAGATCCAAACCCCAAATTCGATGGATCACCTAGTAGGTAGTTTTCTTTCAATCATTTCCCTTCAATGCATTCCTTCTATCCTTTTCCCTCAAAAGTTTTACTTTCCTGTTAAGAAGCAAATTAAGGTGATTATCCAAGAGGAACCAGCCTAAAATCTGGAGGTTTCATCTTAGTTAGGATAAGGTCCCACAACCTTCAGATGATTCCCTTGTTATACTGGATTATCAAGACCAAGAGAGCTTGAGATCAGAGGCGCAAATTTAGTGTATAACAGGTACCTGATTAGACCATACTGTCGGGAACCATTTCCTTCTTTTAGTAGTTGATTCTAGGATTTTAGCTTCTCCCTAAGTTTATCTTAAGGGGGTGTGTTAGAGTAAAAATGTATATTCACTTATTATTTAAATCATTAATGATTTAATTATTTAGTCACCTCTTTATCTCTAGTTCACTTAAGCTAAACTTTAGGCATATAATAATATAATTCTATTGTCAATTATTATTGAATGCAACCTAGGTTTCTCCACCTTCTCATGTTCAATCTCCTTTATAAGGATTGATCTCTTTATATTTATTAAATCCTTTTTAATTCCCTCTCTAATGAATATTTCATCTTTCAGATTATTATGAGTTGTGCCTCCATTCTTTGCGTTTGTGAAAGGTATTTTGCATATGTGGATCTCGGTGATTGAATTCTTTGAATTCTAAGAATATATCTATACTTGTACACATACACATACACATGTATGTGTATGTGTGTGTCTTTGTGTGTGTGTGTGTGTGTGTGTGTGTGTGTGTGTGTGTGTGTGTGTGTGTCTATATATATATATAACAAAAAAAGACATATATTCTTTGTGGTTACTGAATTTCTTTCCAACTCCTGAATTTAAACTTGGAAAGACTATTCACTTCCCTCCACTTGACTCTTCATTTTCCCTCCTCATGTATATATACATATTTGAACTCTTTTGTAAGGGGTCACTTTTTTTCAAGGTTCTTTTGTAGAGTTACTTTGTAGTTGTTGTTGATTTTGGATGCAAATAATTGAATTCTTTTTGGAGGAAAAATATGTCTCTTCATGTTTCATAGGCTGTAATTCTAGTTTTTGTGTGTTGTTGAAATTTAATTAATTGAGGTAGTTTGTTTGTGATTTGTTGTGATGCGTGTTTGGGCACATCCCAGAGAAAAAATCCTTTAAATGGTATCATAGAAGGTTTGAGGAGAATTGAAGGTGTAAAAAATAAATTTATGAAGAAGTTTGTTTGTTGTGGGTAAGAAGGGGAAAAGATCATACCTACAACTGTAGAGAACTTTTGTGAAATGACACAAGGAGGAAATCAAAGGGGAAGAGGAGCACATAGAGGTGCAAACCTTGTCATGATGGAGATGTTGAGAGGAATAATAGTCACATTGGAAGCCATTGAAACATCACAATGTAGAGGTATTCATTTGGAAGATGTAAGTGATGAGGAAGATGAACATGTTGAGGCAGCAGAAGAAGAAATCCAACCTAGACTCGATCAAGGAGGGGAGAGGTTTATTCGATCCATAATTAGAGTAAACAAAAGAGCCCATTTTTACCCTCCAAGATATAATGGTAATTTGAATCCAGATGGATTACTAGACTGGGTCTCTGAAATGGAGAAATATTTTCAATTTGAAAGTATACAAGAATTTATAAAAAGGTGAAGTATGCATGTATGGAGTTGAAAGGTCATGCGTCTCTTTGGTGGGATAATTTCCAAACTCATAAACATGGAAGAGGAAAAGATAAAATAAAATAATGGCATAGAATGGTAAAAAAGTTGAAGGAAAAATATCTAGCAGTAGACTACCATATGAGTTTGTTTCAAAAATTGCAAAATCTGAAGCAAAGAGAAAGAAGTGTCAAGGAGTACACAGAAGAATTTTATCAATAGAGTAATGAGTAGGTCATGTTGAAGGTGATATAGATAAAATTTCAAAGTATTTGAATGATCTATGTATGTATATACAAGATGAAATAAGTTTATTAAAGCTGCATAACATTGAAGAATCCTATCAATATTCTTTGAAGGCTGAAGAAAAATTGTAATAGAAAAAAACAAAATAATAATAAAGGAAGAGGCATAAATACACATGGTAGAGGACAAAATAGTAGCATAAGAGTAAATTATACTAACCAAGATGAAGTTGGTAACTCTAAGGTGAGTTGATACACTCAAAAAATGAGAGGTGGAAGAAATTTTAGAGGAAGGGCAGAGTCCTTCAAACGAATTGGGAATTTTGGAAGAGGAAGAGGAGAGACTTCACTAGTATATGTTACCAATGTAGAGAAATTGGGCATAGAGCCTTTGAATGTCCATAGACACATCAAGGTGGAGGTAAAGGAAAAAATTCTAGACTTCATGTGACTGAAGAAGAAGATGAAGTTGGAGAAACTTTAAGATGAGGAGAGAATGCAAAGGATGGATATTCTTTGATGATGAGATGGATATTGTTAAATTAAGAGAAGTAAGGAGCTGAAGCAGTTCAAAGAAGAAATTTGTTTAGAACCAGATGTAGGTTTGTTGGAAAATGTTGTTAAGTGATTGTAGATAGTGGTAGCATAGACAATATTGTGTCTAAATAAATGGTAAGGAAGCTGAAGTTGAAACAATTGAAATATCCTAGCCCATAGAGAGTTTCATGGGTGCAAAAGGAACATCAATTTCTAGTAAGAGAACAATGTTTGATTATTTTTCATATTGGTAATTATAAGGATGAAATATTATGTGATATAATGCCCAAAGAGACATGTCACATATTGTTAGGTAGGCCTTCGTAATATGATATGAAGGTTGTTCACGAAGGAAAAAATAATACATATACTATTAAGAAGGATGAACAAAAATTTATTTTGAATCCCATGAAGAATAAAGAAAAAGATGTTGAAGGAAGTTCAAGAGTTTTTTTAGTTTCTGGAAAATAATTCTTGAAAGACTTGAAGAAAGAGAGAGTTTTTTTTTCTTTTGTTTTCCAGCCAATGCAAAATGGGACAACAAACAAAGAAGAGAATTTTCCTATGGAAATTCAAGAGTTGATTGATGAGTATGTGGAGATTATGATGAAATAATTACTAGATAGATTTCGATTAGTAAGAGAAATTAGTCATTGTATGGATTTAATCAAGTTTTCCATATAAAACACCATATAGAATGACACCTCAGGAAAATGAGGAAATAAATAGACAAGACCAGGAGTTGTTGGACAAAAGTCTAATTAGATAAAGTCTCAGTCCATGTGTTGTACCACCAGTGTTGGTGTGCAAAGAAGGGAGGTGAATGGAGGATGTACACAGATTCCATAGCTATTAATAAGATCACCACTAAATACAGATTTCCAATACCCAGAATGAATGATTTAATGGATTGTTTAAGTGGAGCAAAGAATTTTACAAAAAAATAATTTGAAATTTGGATACCATCAAATTAGGATTCATGAAGGTGATGAATGGAAAACATAATTTAAAATAAATTATGGATTATATGAGTTGTTGGTCATGCCATTAAAATTGACAAAAGCACCCAACGCCTTCATGAGATTGATGAATCATGTGTTGAAGCCTTATCTTGGTAGGTTAGTATTGCAATAATTAAAAGAGGGAAAACTAATGGCGGATCTTAAAAAGTATACTTTGACAAACAATGAATCAGTTCATTTGGGATTTTTAGTTTCAGCACAAAGGTTGAAAATAGATCTAGAAAAAGTGAAGGCCATTATTGATTAGCCATCTCAAAAAATGTATGTTTGAAGCCTAGATCATTGATGGGATAGCGAGCTTCTATAGGAAGTTGAGAAATTTTTTAGTGGGATACATGCTCCCATAACTGAGACAATGAAGGTGTTAGAATAGTCCAAGAGGATAACTGAGGGGGGGGGGGTGAATCAGTTATCAGTAACTTTAATTATTTTTTCTTCTTTAACTTCAGAATACAATAAAGTAAATGCACATTGAGATAACATAGTATACAACACACAATTTGATTACGGGGAAACCAAATGGTAAAAACCTCGATGGGAATTAGCACCCACAATGAACTATACTTGTTTATAGTAATCCCTATTAGAAGATCTTGCAACCCTGTTAGGATTTGTTCTTTACAAAGCAATAAGTATAGGGACCTGGTTAAGGGTCTGACCCTGTTAGGAGTCTTTTACAAATAACCCTGTTAGGGGTGAGGACTCACTGTCCAAAAGCTCACTACTTCAATGGTGAAGGCTACAACCTTCTGTAGAACAGATATGCACTATATCTGATGACAAACTATAGAGTAGACCTGCTATCTTGATCAGTTCCAATGTATTATAATCTTCTACTGCTTCTTCACATAGACTCTTGATGAATGAACCACAACTGATATTCTTCTCTATACATTTTCTGTCTCTTCTCTTGTCATTCACACTTAGCGTATCACAAATGACTTGCTATAAGTATCTTCCTCAAAGTATGAGATCATGGGACCTGTTAGACAAATCTTCATAACATCCTTGTTAGATTTACTAATCACGCAAGCATAATTACAACCGCACAAATATAAACTGAATAGACGCGACGCTTCACTAAGTCGGCTTCACCAAATCATCTCTAACTTTGCAATCTTCTTGAAACACATTAGGCACCTTTAGATAACTATCATCAACTCATAAATAATCATGAATATACACACACATATCCTAAAGATAGGCACAACTCAAGAAACACGTTAAATACGTCAGCTCTGAATAGATACTCTTCCAGAACTGTAACTGTCAATAACAGAATTACACAACTTGACTGAAACATCATATCTATTTTTGCGTGTATGCACATAACATGATAAACATGTCTACATGTATCTAACCATGCAAGGCTTGATATCATCATTCTGATAAGTACATATAGAATCACTACTGTGTATTATATGTTATCATCAATGACAAACATACAATCAATCAACTGTACAGAAACAAATCTCCAACAATCTCCCCCTTTGACATTGATGGCAACATATGATATTAAAAATATCCTCTATTCATGGTGTCCTCTTTCTTTTACAATCTTCTCAATATCCTCATCAAAGATTTATCTATACTGCTGTAGTTCCTCTGACTGTGTTTTTGTTCCATATGTATACTCCCCTAGAGTATATGCTCCTCCTTAGTAAATACTCCCCCTTTAACATCAATGGAAAAGGGTGCCATAAACCATTAAGTATAGGTATACTCCAGAAGTAGAGTAGTCAACCATTCATCAGTCACTTAATGACTGATGTTCTTTCTTCTTTTTCTAAATAGACTCAGGAGAGGGAATTACTCCCAACTTCTCCCTGAGATACTCAAAAGTATCTTTTAATAAAAATTTTGTGAAAATATCTGCCAGCTGTTCTTTGGTGCTCACATAGTCCAATTTCACTTCTTTATTTGCAACCTTTTCTCTTAGAAAGTGGTACTTGATCTCTATGTGTTTTATCTTTGCATGCATCACAGGGTTCTTAGACATATTAATAGTGCTAATGTTATCACAATGAATAACAATAGGATAATCAACCTGAATACCAAAGTATTTAATCATGTGCTTGGTCCAAACCATGGTTGAACAATTTAGTGCTACTGCAACATATTCAACTTTTTCTATTGACTGAGAAATATAGTTCTTCTTCTTGCTTATCCAAGAAACCAACCTATCTCCAAGAAATACTGCTCCTCCTGAAGTACTCTTCCTATCATCAATACAACTTTCCCAATCTGCATTTTTATACACATGAAGTTGTACATTCTCTGATTTAGGATACCATAAATCATAGTCTATAGTTCCCTTTAGATATCTGAATATCCTCTTGATTGCCATTAGGTGATTCTACTTGGGTTCAGCTGCAAATCTTCCAACAATGCCAACTGCATTAGATATGTTAGGTCCGGATTGAGTTAGATAAATGATTTTTCCAATCATAGATTTGTACAATGTTTTATCAACTGCTGTACAATCATCATCTTTTGAAAGCTTGCTTCCTGTTATCATAGGAGTGCATACTGGCTTAGAGTCTTCCATCTTAAAGGTCTGCAATATTTCCTTCACATATTTTGACTGATTAATAAATATACCTTTATATGTCTGCTTTACATTTAGTCCCAAAAAGTATTTTATAGGACCAATCACGCTCATTTCAAATTCATTCTACATTTCTTTTGCAAATGTTGTACTAAGCTTGTCATTACCTCCAAAGATAATGTCATCAACAAATATCGTAACTAATAGTAATCCATCAGGTGTCTCTCTTGTGAATAGGTTACAATCTACTGCACCTTTCTTGAATCCAATCTTGGTAAGATAACCAACAAGTCTCTCATACCAAGCTCTTGGGGCCTGTTTAAGACTATAGAGTGCTTTCTTCAATTTGCATACCATGTCTACTTTATCTGAAATATTAAATCCTTCAGGTTGTTCTATGTAGATTTCTTCCTTCAAGTCATCATTCAAAAAAGCTGACTATACATCCATTTGATAAACTTTAAAGTCTTTGAATGTTGCATAGGCCAAGAATAATTTAATTGCTTCCAGACTACTCATAGGGGCAAATGTATTAGTGTAGTCTATTCCTTCTCTTTGCACATATCCTTTACATACTAATCTTGCTTTGTTTCTTACTACTGTACCATCTTCATTCATCTTGTTTCTGAATACCCACTTTGTTCCAATCACATTTTTGTCACTGGGTCTAGGAACCATTTCCCATGTCTCATTCTTAATTATTTGATCTAATTCTTCTTTCATTGCATTCTTCCAATCAGAATCATTACAAGCATCTTCAATACTTAAAGGTTCAATCTGTGAAAGTAAACATACCTCTTGATCTATTGATAGACTTTTTGTTTTTGATCTGGTCAAAACACTCCTGCTTCGATCTCCAGTGATATCATCTTTAGAGTGATATCTAGATGTGAATTCAGGAACCTTAGGTGTGACTTCTTCTTCTGTGTTCGGTGATTCTTCTCTGCTTGATTCAGGGTCATTGAATGAGACATCAACGCCATCAAACATTTCTTCCATAATAGTATCTTTGCTCCTAGGCCTGGGTTCATCTTCAATCATAGGTGCATATTCATAGTACCTCTCTTGAACCATAAACTTCTCATCAATTTTTACTTGAGTACTTTCAATTACCTTTTTCAATATCAAATTGAAACATCTGTATGCTTTTCTTTTTGTAGAGTAACCAAGGAAAATACCTTCATCACTCTTGGCATCAAACTTACCAACACCATCATCTCTCTTAATGTAGCACTTGCTCCTAAAGATTATGAAATACTTTACTGTAGGTACATTACCAAACCAAAGTTCATAGGGTGTCTTATATGTGCCTGGCCTCAATTGAGTTATGTTGATAGTATAGACTGTTGTATTCATTGCATCTCTCCAATATGTGTGCACAACTTTTCTTTCAATCATCATAGTGTGTACTGTATCAAGTATAATCTTATTCCTCCTTTCTACAATCCCATTCTATTGAGGGGTTCTAGGAGCACTCAACTATTTTTTTATTCCATGTTCTTCACAGTAATCTTAAAATTGATCAGAGGTGAACTCTCCTCCTCTATCCGATCTCAGACATTTTAGTTTTAATCTAGATTCATTCTCAAACTTAGCTTTGAATATTTTGAACTTCTCAAAGGCTTCATACTTCTCCTTTAAGAACGCAATCCACATCATCCTTGAAAATCATCAACAAACAAAATGAAATACCTTTCTCCATATTATGATCCTGATTTGGTAGGACCGCATAAATCTATATGCACTAGGTCCAATTTGTTTTCAGCTGAGTTCTGCTTGCTTTTGAAAGAACTCCTTAGATGCTTTCCCATAACACATTCCCTGCACATTGTGTCAACTAGTCTTGCAATACTTGGAAATTCTCTGACTGCCTCAAGACATTACTTATCTTTACTATGTTATCAAAATTGATATGACAGAGTCTCTTGTGCCATAACCAACTGTCATCCACTTTTGCAACAAAAAAACTTACATTTGAATTGAGCCGAAAAACATTACCTTTTGTTTTGGAGCCTCATACAATCATGTCTCCATGCTTGTTGTTAATGATGCACTTGTTCTCTTTGAAGTCCAAATGATAACCTTTGTCAAGTAGTTGTCCAACACTTAGCAAGTTATGATGTAATCCATCAACATATAGAACATCATTTGTCTTGTTCTTTCCATCCAAAGTGATAGAACCTCTGCCTATGATAGGTTTAGGAGTGTTATCTAAAAATATAACCATACCACCTTTTTATTTTTCTCAATGAGAAAATTTGTCTTTTTCACCTATCATATGGTGAGAGCATCCACTATTAATGATCCAATCAATTCTGATGTCTACTTTGGAAATCAGGGCTAACTCTTGTTCTTCCTTTTCATCTATAATGTCCATTTCCTCGAGAAACTTTTCCATGTCTCTAAGGGAAATGAATCCAATTTAATCCTCTCCTGAATCTTCATCAGTTACACCTTCTTCAACATGGTAACATTCCTTCTTATATTTAGATTTTTAATCAGATCTAAACTTTTTGACTCTTGTGGGACACTTAGATGCAAAGTGACCAATATTGTTGCATGAAAAATATTTGAATGGAAGTTTTCCTTCATATTTTCCTTTTCCTTTCTTTTCTCTTTTAGCAATCATAAAAATGATATCTTCTAGTTCTTCATCAACTTCTTCTTTCTCATTAAGGCTAGAGATGTGTAAGGATTTCTTACCATGGATTGAGGCTTTGAAAGCTGTTTCACTTTTAGGTTCAGTCTTCAATATTGATATCTCAAATGCAGAGATTTTACTAATTAAAGTCTCTCTCTTGAAGTCTTGTGAGAATTGTATGGTTTCCTCTAGAATACTTATCTTGTTTTCATAGTCTAATGTTAAGGTAGTTAACAGCTTGTCCATTATATCTTCTTCTGATATTTCTCCACCATTATTTCTGATTCCAGAGACTGCTTCATTTATCCTTTGATTATAAGCTCTAATGTTTTCTTCAGGTAACATCTGAAAACTGTTGTATTTCTTTTTCCATGTCTTCCTGCATGCATTATTTTCTTGAATGTCTCCTTCAAACATATCTTCTAAATACTTCCATATGGTGTATGCTCTGTCAATTTTCTTGATCTTAGAAAATTCACTGTCGGATAGGGCACTGATTAGGGCTTCTTTAGAAATTGCATTATTGGTAAATGTATCCTTTTGTCTACTAGTAGCATCATCCTCTGCAAGGTCTTTCAGAGATTCAATAACAACTTCTTATGTAGCTATCTCAAAGATCTCAAAGCCAACACACTGTAGATGTCTTATCATTTTGTTTTTCCAATCTAGATAATTTTCTCCATCAAACTTAGGGCTCTCTTTTCTAAAGTAAGACATCTGATCTACCTTAAGCTATTAGGCTTCTTCTCCAAGGCACCAGGCTCTGATACTAATTGTTAGAATAGTCCCAGAGGATAACTGAGAGGGGGGGTGTGAATCAGTTATCAGTAACTTTAATTTTTTATTCTTCTTTAACTTCAGAATACAATAAAGTAAATGCATATTCAGATAACACAGTATACAACACACAATTTGATTACGGGGAAACCAAATGGTAAAAACCCCGGTGGGAATTAGCACCCACAATGAACTAAACTTGTTTATAGTAATCCCTTTTAAAAGATCTTGCAACCCTATTAGGAGTTGTTCTTTACAAAGCAATAAGTATAGTGACTTGGTTAAGGGTCTGACCCTGTTAGGAGTCTTCTACAAATAACCCTGTTAGGGGTGAGGACTCAATGTCCAAAAGCTCACTACTTCAATGGTGAAGGCTACAACCTTCTGTAGAATATATATGCACTGTATCTGATGAAGAACTATAGAGTAGACCTACTATCTTGATCAGTTCCAATGTATTATAATCTTCTACTGCTTCTTCACATAGACTCTTGTTGAATGAACCACAACTGATATTCTGCTCTGTACATTTTCTATCTCTTCTCTTATAATTCATACTTAGCGTATCACAAATGACTTGCTATAAGTATCTTCATCAAAGTATGAGATCATGGGACCTGTAAGACAACTCTTCATAACATCCTTGTCAGCTTTACTAATCACGCAAGCATGATTACAACCACGCAAATATAAACTAAATAAATGTGACGCTTCACTAAGTCAGCTTCACCAAATCAACTCTAACTTTGCAATCTTCTTGAAACATGTTAGGCGCCTTTAGATAACTATCATCAACTCATAACTAATCATGAATATACACATTCATATCCTGAAGATAGGAGCAACTCAAGAAACACGTTAAATACGTCGGCTCTGAACAGATACTCTTGAAGAACTATAACTGCCATTAATAGAATTACACAACTTGACTGAAACATCATATCTAGATCTATGTGTATGCACATAACATAATAAACATGTCTACAACATGTATCTAACAACGCAAGGCTTGATATCATCATTTTGATAAGTACATACAGAATCACTACTATGTATTATATGTTGTCATCAATGACAAACATACAATAAATCAACTATACAGAAACAAATCTCCAACAGAAGGGATTAAGGAACAAATTTAAGTGGACAAGTGAAGAAGAAAATAGTTTTACGCTAATGAAGAAGAAAGTTACTGAGCAACGACTATTGGCACTACTAGACTTCAGAATTTATTCCAAGTTGACTGTGATGTAAGTGGAACAACAATATGAGGAGTCATGAGTCAAGATGAAAAACCAATAACATACTTCAACAACAAGTTGAATAAAGAAAAAATAAATTATTTTGTATATGATCAAGAATTTTATGAAATTGTGCAGTCACTCAAGAAGTGGAGACATTATTTTTTTCCAAAAGTGTTCATGCTGTACATAGATAATCATACATTAAAATTCATTAATCACCAAGGTAAGTTAAACTAGACGCATATGAAATGGGTTAAATTTCTTCAAAGCTTTTTTTTTTTTTAAAACACAAGAAGGGGTAAATCCAATAGAGTTATTAATGCATTAAATAGAATGAGTTTGTTTTTAAATGAGCTGAAGGTGAATGTTGCTAGATTTAATTCTTTGAGTGAGTTTTATGAACAAGACCCATACTTTAAATAAGCATGGGAAGCATATAAGAATCTAGTTGGAATGGATAAAATCCCATGGTTGGACTATTTTATTCAAGAGAATTTGTTGTTCAAAAGAAAGAGGTTGTGCATACCTCAAGGTTCCATGAGGGATAATTTGATAAGAGAGAAGCGCAACTTGGTAGATTGGTGGAAAGTTTGGCATGGATAAAACCATAGCTCTATTGACTGGGAGTTATTACTTTCAAGGGATGACTATTGATGTAAAGAAGATGGTTCAAGGAGTTGTAATGTGCAAGCATGCAAAGAGAATGTAACAAAATACTAGGTTGTATCAAGCACTATCCAAAGAGGTCATGGGAACATATTAGTATGGATTTTTTTTTGGATTGCCTTGAACACAGAGAGGTAATGATTCATTTTTTTGTTGTAGTTGATAGATTTTCTAAAATGGCTCATTTTATTCCTTGTCAAAAGTTTGGAGATGCTTCCCATATTGTTAATTTATTTTTCAAAGAAGTAGTTTGGTTTCATAGTTTTCCTATAATTATTGTTTCAAACCGGGGTACAAAGTTTGTTGGCCATTTTTGGCATACATTGTGGACAATTTAGTCACACAATTGAGCTTTAGTTCAATATACCTTCCACAAAAGGATGGCTAGACTGCAGTTGTGAATAGAAGTTTGGTTAATTTGTTACGATGTTTGGGTTGTGAAAAACCATATCAGCGGGATTTAACATTGCCACAGGATGAGTTTTCCTATAATAACTGAGTTAATATAAATTTGGGAAAGAGTCCATTCAATGTTGTTTATGGATACAACCCAAGGGGCATGAATAAGCTCAAAGATAATGTAGATCTAGTGAGAAAGAGTGTTGTAGCTGAAGATTTTAGAGAATATATTAGATATTTGAATAAAGAAGTGAAGGAGAAATCAGAGAAGAGTACTACCAAGTACAAAAAATTTACTGATACGCATAAAAGAGAGAAAGAAAAGAATTTCATGTCGGTGAGATAGTATGGGATCCTCTAAGAAAAGAAAGGTTTCTAGAGGGAAACTATAATAAATTAAAATGGAAGAAGATAGGTCCATGTAGTATCTTGAGGAAGTTTTCAACTGATGCCTATGAAGTTGACCTTCTGGAGGACATTAATATCTCACAATATATTCAACATTAGCGATTTGTATATACATTATGAGGGAGAGACTAGTACAAGAACACATCTGCCAACAAAGAGAGATCATAAACCAGCATAGATTGAGAAATTGCCTAAAAAGAAGGTTGGGAATGTCGATTCTATTGTTTATTCAAGAGTTGCAAAGAAAACCCGAGGAAAGGAATACATGGAATATCTAGTTTGATTGAAAGATAAACTAGGCGAGGAGGCATCATGGTTTAAGAAAAATGGGTTTGCTAAGTATCAAATTCAAATTCCAAATTGGCGCAAATGATCATGAGTTCATTTTCATGAAATATTTCTCCACCCATGGTTACTGATGTAGGAGCATCCAGGTGTATGTGTAAGCCTCGTCATCCAATTTAATTTTTTTTAGTTTTGGTCTCAAATTTTTTTTGAAATTAGTCATTTGGAGCCGTCGAGATTAATCAAGAGCCGTCAGGAGCTATCAAGAGTTGTCATGCTAGTTGCAGTTTTGATTTTATGTTTTGTCTTTGTTTGGGTTCAGTTGTTAGGACCAATCAGGAGTCGTCAAGAGTCATCAAGAGTGATCCTGACCAATTAGGAGCAGACAAGTGATGTCCAATACAATCAATGCTTTAGAATATATATATATATATATATATATATATATATATACTATGGTTGCTAAATTGATTTTCAACTCCTCAATTTAAACTTTGAAAGACTATTCACTTCCCTCCTCTTGACTATTCATTTTCTCTCCTCATGTATATATATGTATTTGAACTCTTTTGTAAGGGGCTGCTTCTTTTTGGAGGTTCTTTTAGAGAGTTAGTTTTTTTTTTATTGTTGCTGATTTCGGAGGGAAAACATTAAATTCTTTTTGCAGGAAAAATGTCTCTTCATGTTTCATAGGTTGTAATTCTACTTTTTGCGTGTTGTTGAAATTCAGTTCATTGCTGCAATTTGTGTGTGAGTTATTGTTGGTAATTTTTTGGCACTTTGTATTTGGGAATATCCGTAGGAACGACTGCTCCAATTTGATAGGTGGTGTTAGTGGGGAGTTATGTTCTCTATTAGGAATATGATCTATTATGACATGGGTACTAGAATTTTTGCATAGATTTTTTAAACTGTGTTAACCATGATATTTATAGATGATTTCAAGCTATCGAAATTTTTCCTTTTATTGAACGAAATATATAAAGGCCGTGTAACCCATATAACAAATATGCTTTTAAAAACTTATTCGAAAATAATTTATGATTAAAATAAAAGAATAAATAGTTTGTGAATACATTGTAATCCCAATTACAATAACATACTGATACTTCTTCTAAAAGAATTAAAATGAAATAGTATTTAACTTGCAAATGGTTGTTTCCAATCACCATCGTACCATTAAGAAAAACAAAAGTTCAGTAATATTGCCCTGAATGGCACAGAAAATTATCTGTACATTTCCTTCTACGTGGTTAGTATCTGAATACACATTCAAACATCCTATAACACTTTCATACTCACAAACCGCAATCTCATGTCTACATCTTTATGATTAACTTCAAAGTTTACAGATTGTCTCATGTGCATGCTCCTCGTAATTCATAATAGTATACATCCATCTCTATGGATCACAGCATGCCTTGGACTTTGCCATGAATCTTTTGAGGGCCAATTCGAACACAAAGGTAATTGGCTGAGAAAATTCTTCGATATCTTCGGGAATGGATTTGTGAACACGAGGATTGAATTCAGTGTTGGAGATTGACTACATTGTTTTACCAGTGTAGTCAACAAAATTAAAGAACGGGTCAAATTTGATAGTTGGTTTAGGAATACGTAACACAGTAGAATTTAACAAACTATTTGAAAATTTTGGATGATAAACTCTGTCACGAGGACAATGAAAGTGAGTTGCCTCGCTTGCTGGTTGAACAGTTCAACTCGTACCGTCTCGTCTTCATCTTTCAGGATATTTCTATTGTAAAATCTTGACCAAGACCTTATGCTCTACACGAGTATTGTCGAATAATAACTAAAAACTTGCTCTACATAACTCTTGACTACTAAAACCTTAGAAATAAATTATAGGTAATTGACTTTACATTTTATGTATATTGACAAGACTAAAATACTCGTCATTATGAGGAAAAATCTGATCTGATTCGAGAGTTCCCATCTTAGATTTTGGTTCGGTTTGTCTTTTTCATCTTGGAAGGAGCCTTGATATTTTTATTCTATTGTAACTATCGTTGATAAATCTTTGAGACCACCTTTTTTTCATGCAGTAGAGTGAAAAGTTCTTTCTCTAATTTTTATGTAAAAAATCCCTGCAACAATCTCCTACTGCTCTATAAATATTAGATTAGGAAATATATGCATTAGACTAACTAAATAGTTATGACGTTATTCCTTTTACATATCATGTCATCATGTAGATAGGAATCTATCCTAAAACAAAATTGGATATGTTATTTATCCACTATCAAATTGTTTTTTATAATTAAAGCTAATGTTAAAAGGCAAAGCCCTAAATTAAGGGTGACTTAAATGGGCTTATCTTGACGAATGTGCAAAAGTAATGAATGAGTTAGTAATTTAACAATCTAAGCAACTTCATTTAAAAAAAAAAAGAGATTGTAAATTGATCAAAGACGTTTCTCTTTACAAAGAGAGTCAAAATACCTTGGTTCAATTCTTTTGTTGAAAAGAATATTCATTTACTAAGATATTGTCTAATTAGGTTTTGAAATATGTTTGGCTTAGTTGAAAAATTGGTAAAATAGAATTATAAAAATAAAATTACAAAAATAAAATTACAGAGACAAAAAATACCAAATAATTATAAAAATAACATAGAAACACAAAGGTACACGTCAAGTTGAGGGTTTTCTTACTAAAATTATTCATAGGGTGCCCCTATCCTAACATTTTATTATCTTTTCTTTATTGTTTGGATGGGGATTTAGAAATTAGACTCCTAGATTCTTAAAATTGAGTTGAAATAGGTAGGGCTAGGGTGTTGGGTTCTCCTCTCATGGGTTTTTCTTTCAAATTTGTGAGAAAAATCTTTATCATTTTAAATCTATTATTATTGTACCCTTGTACTATCAAAAAATTCTAGATTTGTACTTGCAAGAAAAAAAAAAAAGAGGAAGAATAGTTGTGGCTTAGAATATTTCCTTAGTTAAGGGATCATTTTGTTATATCTTTTTCAAAAGAAAGCCAAGTTGATATTGAAATAAATTATATAAATGGACACTTAAATGTTTCCAGTATTGTGTTGAGAAGTGGCATGCATAAACAAAAAAATAAGAAACCATATTCAAGTGTCACTGAGAGGAGCTCTAGGGGATTCAAGAAAAAATATTTTAAAACATACTCAAGAAAGCATACTATGCTTAAATGGATATAAAATAATATTTAGAGATTGAAACTCAATAATGTAAGAAAATAAAACCATACCAAACCCTTGATGAGTGAAAATTTGGCTATGGAGGTAGATAACCAAGATCTAGAGACCAAATGAAAAGTACAATGTTAAGAAAGAATGAATATGAAAACAATAAATTGTATTTTTATCAAGAGTGTTATAAAATCAATCAATTGGATTTGAGTACATAGAATATCCCTTCGTTATATAGCCAAGGTGAATACAAATAAGTGAATGATACAATAAAAAATGTCAATGGATCATTACATGATAACCAACATGTAAAGCTATCACTCCATAAAATGTGGATAGGTGATAGTGTGATAACACCAAAAAGGTGGATCAGCCACCAAAGGTGGAAAAGTCCATCGATAGTAGGTGGAAAAGCCCATCGATAGTAGGTGGATATGATAGAATAATAACATGATAAGTCTTCTTAATGTGTAAATGTTTTAACTATTCTTTTGCAATTTTCTTAGTAAGCCAAAGTAAAGTGCAATTAGGACCAAGGTTATGCTAAACCAAGGTAAAACACCTTAATTAGACCAACACCAACCCTTAAGTGCAACATAGGGAGAATGTAAAAAATTTAATAATACAACATGGGTTCTGACTACTAGGCCATGTTAGGTACCCATGTCAAATATGCATGTCAATCTCTCACAAATGAAGAAAGGGAGAAAACTCCATGGGATAATACTCTTGTCTGAAAGAGAGATGAAAATGCATAATTCTTTCAATTATGTATGAGAAGAAAAAAACCTCATGTGAGGAAAATTTTGGCCCTCACAAGAGAGAAGAGATATTATAAATCCCCCTCAATGTAGAATCTCCTACAAATATGGTCCAAGATGATGACCACCACTCTTCCATAGCAATAAATAGGGCCAATGTTGCACAAAGAGTTTGAAAGTGTGAGAAATCCACCTACCACTATCAATAAAGAACTGATCATGAATCTCTCACTATACTATGATGAAGATAAGGCATGTAGAAACCTACATGAGTATTGATTGGATACTCGCAAATGGTAGATCAGTATATTCTAATCTCAATTAGAAATATGCACCAAGTTTCACAAGATAGTTCCTAGTCTACTAAGTACAAGAGGATTACATCACATATGTCATCAATGACAAAGTACAAAGAAGGATGCCACTTTATACTAATGGATGTAAAACATAGCTCATGAAAGAGAATATAGTATGATATAGAAACGTAAGTATAAAAAATACAATGATGCCACTAAAAATACGCTAAAGAATATAGCAAAGGATGCCTTTGATTGGAATGATGTCAAAGAAAAATAAAGGAAAACTACACCTTGACTATTGATTGGAGGACGATGCAAGACAAGTGTGATAGGTGAACGAAAAACATTATTCCCAAAATTGTGTATTTGTTTAACACTTTGTTATTTCAAAAACCTTTATTTAAAAATTTTAAAAATATTTTAGTACTAAAAAAATTTACTAAATAGTAAAGATTTTTTTTCTTTTCTTTCTTTTATTTTTTTTCTTCTATCTTGGAATTTCAATTTTAGTTACTAAAATTGCTGCAATTAGGCTATAAGACACTTATATTTCCATGTAAAAGACCAAACTTTAGTCTATACATTGTAATTTTAAAATAATAGGAAAAATTGCCCACAATGGCTAAAATAAAGTGAATTGTAAAAGCATGTCTTTCTATCATAGTCAATACAGACTGCAGAACCTGTTGGGACTATTGTAATCTTGAGAAATTCCTGAAAAGATGGATGATGAGTCGAATATGTCAAGCAAAGAAAAAAATTCATAATCAACATCAGTCGCTATTTCACAAAAGCTTAAAATAAGGGTTTGCGAAATAGTGACATTTTTTTATTTTGCAGGTAACATATCAGAGACTTTTTGAAGTAGCGTCTTGTTAATATTGCACAGAATGGTGTTTTAGGGAATTGTGATGTTGCAAAAACAGTTGTCGCTACTTCACACCCTGCAGTACAAAGGTGATGTGATATGACGATATGATGTCAGTAATGATTTGACAAGAAAATTGCCATCTTGATATCACAAGAACATTGGATTTAAGATCATATTAGAAAATATTAATGAGGTTTATTGACGGTTGCAAGTAACTCATCAGTGCATAATCCAAGTGAAGATTTTTCTGACAAGAAATCAAGAGGGGAAAATGCTACAAAAGATGAGCTGTAATTCATTAACATTTATTATCCTTACATTTCCAAGGCAGACCACCTTATGTGAAAAATGATTTCAAGAATTAATACAGTTTTTCAAGTTGGTAACTATTTTCATTATAAAATGATTTTAGCGCTTGCGGTGATGTAACATAGAACAATTCCCGATTTATATTTTGAATAACATAATGGGTCTTCCAATAGTTGAAGGGTCATCAAATGAGAATCCACACCCTGTCCTTCAAGCGAACTTGGATTTCCATGAGGAAGATCAAGCTGACATCTTGAACAGTCTAATGTCTGCTGTTTGGGACCTTTCCAATTGTATGTTGGGTATCACAATGACATTTTTGAATTGGAAGTGGAGCCGGACAAGGTAGATATGCATGCTATCTTCGAGGAGCCTGGTTTTGACCCTGAGCAGTTCCAGGATGAAATGGACCGATTTCTTGCCAGAATTCACATCGCATTACCACCCTTTTGAAGGCCGTTATGAAACCGTCTTCTACTATTTTGAAAGAATGTAACGACTCAGAATTTGTAGGTTTTCCTCGTAATAAAAGTTATGAATACGTTTATGGTTTTGATGTGATGTAAATATAAAAAGGTTGGAAGCTTTTTGCTTCTCTGTCCATAAAGGGGAAACTACAACCGCGTTATAAATAGAAGGAAAAAGGAGGCAAAAATGGTGGAGTTCATTTTATACATTCATCTTTGTTGAACACAAAGGCAATTGGCTGAGAAAATTCTTCAATTTCTTGGGGAATGGATTTGCGAACACGAAGATTGAATTCGGTGTTGGAAATTGACTACATTGTTTTACCAGTGTAGTCAAGAATATAAAAGAACGAGACAAATTTGATGGTTGGTTTAGCAATACGTTACACAATAGACCTTAACAAACTATTTGAAAATTTCAGATGATAAACTCTGCAACGAGGACAATGAAAGTGAGTTGCCTAGCTTGCTGGTTGAACAGTTCAACTAGTACCATCTCGTCTTCATCTTTCAGGATATTTATATTGTAAAATCTTGACCAAGACCTTATGCTCTACACGAGTATTGTCGAATAATAACTAAAAACTTGCTCTACATAGCTCTTGACTACTAAAAACTTAGAAATAAATTATACGTAGTTGACTTTACATTTTATGTATATTGACAAGACTAAAATACTCGTCATTATGAGGAAAAATCTGATCTGATTCGAGAGTTCCCATCTTAGATTTTGGTTCGGTTTGTCTTCTTCATCTTGGAAGGAGCCTTGATATTTTTTATTCTATTGTAACTATCGTTGATAAATCTTTGAGACCACCTTTTTTCATGCACTAGAGTGAAAAGTTGTTTCTCTAATTTTTGTGTGAAAAATTCCTGCAACAATCTCCTACTGAGCTCTATAAATATTAGATTAGGAGATATATGCATTGGACTAAATATATAGTTATGACGTTATTCCTTTTAGATATCATGTCATCATGTAGATATGAATCTATAAGAGATCACTGAAAACAAAATTGGATATGTTATTTATCCACTATCAAATTGTTTTTATAATTAAAGCTAATGTTATAAGGCAAAGCCCTAAATTAAGGGTGACTTAAATGAGCCTATCTTGACAAATGTGGAAAAGTGATGAATGAGTTAGTAATTTAACAATCTAAGTAACTTCATTTAAAAAAAAGAGAGATTGTAAATTAATCAAAGACGTTTCTCTTTACCAAGAGAGTCAAAATACCTTGGTTTAATTCTTTTGTTGAAAAGAATATTCATTTACTAAGATATTGTCTAATTAGGTTTTGAAACATATTTGGCTTAGTTGATAAATTGGTAAAATAAAATTACAGAGACAAAAAACACCAAATAATTATATAAAATAAAATAGAAATACAAAGGTACATGTGAAGTTGAGGGTTTTCATACTAAAATTATTCACAGGGTGCCCCTATCCTAACATTTTATTATCTTTTATTTACTGTTTGGATAGGGATGTAGAAATTAAAACTCCCATATTCTAAAAACTGAGTTGAAATAGGTATGGCTAGGGTGTTGGGTGCTCCTCTCATGGGCTTTTCTTTCAAATTTGTGACAAAAATCTTTATCATTCTAAATCTATTATTCTTGTACCCTTGTACTATCATAAAATTCTAGATTTGTACTTGCAAGAAAAAAAAGAGGAAGAATGGTTGTGGCTTAGAAGATTTCCTTAGTTAAGCCATCATTTTGTTACATCTACTTCCAAGGAAAGTCAAGTTGATATTGAATAAATTATATAAATAGTCACTTAATCATTTCCAATATTGTGTTGAGAAGTGGCATGCATAAACAAATAAATAAGAAACCCTATTCAAGTGTCACTGAGTGGAGCTCTAGGAGATTCAAAAAAAATAAATTTTAACACATACACAAGAAAGCATACTATGCTTAAATGGATATAAAATAATATTTAGAGATTGAAACTCAATAATGTAAGAAAATATAACCATACCAATGTTACCTTAAATTGTAGCATACAACAAAATAACTACAAATACGAAAAAAATTGCATTTTTAGAGGAGTCTAATTAATACTATCCTTCAGATATTATTGATTAACATTTCATTGTTACATTCATTGTCAAATATCATCATTGTGCACTGAGTATTGGTCACATTCCAGAATTTCAAAACTTATAACTGATCAATTACATCGTGCATTACAACGGAGTGTAATATACAAGTGTCTTTTCATATTTCACTTTTTATGTCAAGAAAAAGAGTACATTTGCATAATAGAAATCATGATATAAGTATGGAGTAGGGGTCCCATGCATTGCCTTGTGGTTTGTTGAATGCTTGTTGGTTGTCTGTCAAGTCCTAGGTCTCCAAGTCCAGGTCTTCATCTTCATTTAGGTCTTTAGGGTTTCACCTGCATCATGAGAGAGAAAAGGCATGTTAGATCGAGTTGGATCTAAGAAATACATGGAACACAAACAACATACAATCAATTCTTCTAAAGCTGCATATCAATATGATGAGATCAATGTAACAAAGAAATGAGCATCCACGTTAACTGAAAAATAGTATTAAATGGACTTGTTCTAAACATGAAACCTTTTGTTGTCAATGATCATTCTGTTGTATGTTTTTCTTATTTTCATAACTAGATATCTGAATGAAAGGGACTTAATTTTTCTATTTGAGAAACCTTTTTCAAAATTAGGTCAACCTGTTAGTTCAATAAACATAAATGAACCAACCAACATTCATGAATGAATGCCATCCTAGATGACAGTCACTCACGAACATTGATTGATTCATTTTATCTGTTGATCTAACATATGGATTGGTGGTATGTGTGCAATAGGTGATCATGTAACTAAATGCAGATAACAAAAGAAATGCAGTGAGTGTCATGAGCTCGTGCTTGAACTTCACATAAGCCATTACATGCAAGAAGGGTTGTTCATATCTCAAGAGGTTACAATTCATATTCATGAAGAAGGAGATGATACAAATGTAGAAAAGGATCCAAGATGCTGCAGAAGACACATGAGCAAGGAAGGGTTCTTAATGAACTGGATTATGTAGGAATGAAGGATAAGATGTTCACTGTTATCATACAAATGAGAAATGAATATAATGTTGTTACAATGAGTATACAAATGCAGAAAAGGCATAATAGAATTCAATATTGGGAAAATGCATGCCTGGTTATCATCATGTTTTCTATGTTATGAGATGTTGTTGTGTATACTAATAAAACAATAAGATTTGCAAAGGATGGAAGATACATAATAGAACAAACAATGTACATATGAGCTGCATGTAAAAATCAATGAGCAAGAATTGAAGCAACAGTATGTTTATATGCTTTCATGCAGAAGAGCATTCATAGAAAACAATTGCATTATAAGCAATCAAAATAGTGTTTTCATCATCCAAAGAACTCAAATGATGTTGTAACAATTCATGACTTCAAGAGAGTAAATTATTCATCCCTACAATGCAATTTCAAGTGATATCTTTATGCAGAGTAATTAAGGAAAAACATCTTATTATGGTGTATTGAGATATTCATCATGCATACAAATACAGGGAATACAGTCATACCTATGTGACATACATGTTTAAATTAGGGTTCATGTTATGAGTATTTCCCATGGGAGTCACGAGCCCATGCTCGAACCCCATGGGTTGTATCTTATATGCAATTAAAAAGAACAAAGAGTTTTTACACTAAAAGGAACAACACTTTCGCAGTGTTCTGAACATGTATGTTTTCATGTGGATATGATATGCTCACAGTTTCATCAGTAAAATTAAATTTTGTTGCATTTTTTTAACATTGTAAACATGCTAGAAATAAAAACCCTTATGTTTATTGATTAGACAGAACAATGAAGTTAAAGGTTTGGTCTTAACAAAGGAAACATGTTTTTGTGTTCATGACAGTGTTGTCATGTTTTAAAAACATTAAGTGTAGTGCATTTGTTTACAGACAAGACAACCATGCAAGAGAACCCGATTTCATATCAAAATTGCACATGATTGAGTTCACCATACTAGCTATATGGGTGTATCTTCTTTATGTTTTTTGTTAACATTAATGTAACACAAAGAACAATAATGAAGAGCATGACAGCAAGCAAGCAACAGAGAGTAACTCGGAGTGTTTAGGGTTACAATAGAAGAGATAGAGCTATGGTGGAGTTTTGAAGTGATCAAACAATAGATTCGACATGCAGAGCAGTAATATCAAAAACCCTAAATTATTTCTTTGAAAAGATGCAATGAAAGAGACCCTAGAAAGATGGAGCTACAAGAACTTGAGTTCTTGAGTAAACATGCAAAACATTACAACTTGTTACAGGTAGACTGCTTTCATTCTATGTAGAGTGAACAAGAGTGAAAGATGTAACTTATCTAAAAGAGATGTAGACAAGATGCCAAGTGTCACAGGTTATAGTAGAAGAGATGGAGCCTGAGCTCTTTTAAGTTCAACAGAGAATGCCACAACCACTTCAAGCTTTGTGCTAAGTTCACCATAAGCTGGGAACGAGTCTGAAGCTGTGGTTGAGATATGCCTAGTTTCAAGACCGTGTTTAATGGATCACTTTACACCTCTCAACCATAGCTTAGATTCACTCTAAGATTACAATGGTTGTGTAAAAACTACTAGCTTCAAGTCCCAGTTTGAAGTAATGTCAGCGCCATCTGTTATGGCTTCAAACTATCTATAGCCCGAGCTCTGCAAGTCACTCTACATATGTCACTACACATTGAAAGCCTCGAGTCTTAACTCATAGTTGACAGAGCCTGAGCTCTTGAAACTTCAAAGTTCAAACCAAAGAAGCCCCAGACTCCAGATAAATCCACAAAATGCGCCATATGTCATGGCAGATCAAGTTCAAACCCACAGTTTCTTAGAGAGCCCAAGAAGCTTGAGCTTCTACACATACTCCAAAAGCATATTCAATTCCATGGATTATGGCTTCCAAGTTACAAGTCCAAACAAGCATGGCGGTGCCACAAAGGACAAAAACCTAAGTACAATGAAGATAAAAAATACTATGCAATGTGTTTTACCCAGTTTTGAAGTCCACTGGCAAATGAAGTTAATGCAATGTCAGTTCACAGTGCCTCGGCATTCCTTTCAGAGTGGCATGATAGTATCTTCCTTTCATGAAGACAACATTCCATCTTTTTAGTTATTTGTTTTTATCAGCTATGATTTGTTGTCGAGCATTGAGCTTGAGTTACATCAACTTGGCTATATTGTGGTTGGGTTTATGTAAAGCTAGGGTTTTCTCATGCCATGGTGTTAGGTTGATTAGTGGAGTTAGGTTCCCATACTATGTTGTCAGGTTAGGGTTTATGCATTCGGGGTTAGGCATTTTGATATATCATGTAATAGGGTTGGCGAGTGTATTAAGAGATGTATCTTTTATTCACCAACTTTAGAGGGCTAAACTTACGGCTTGATTTAGGGTACTTGTTACGCCTTATGGTTTAGTGGCTTGCTATTGTAGAGGACTTTTGGAGGGAAATGTTTTTCAAAATTAAGCCATGTGGGCTATAAAGTTGATCCTTTGCATCATGTTTAGGGGTTCAAGATTTTAGAGAGAAGAGCTTTTAGTGAACTATTTTGTTCCGATAGTCTTTTTTATGCATTTTGTATCTATTGTGTAGCAGATTTTGGAGAGAGGGAATATAGTGACTTCTTGTTCCTAGATGTTTTGGAGACCATTCTTGTAACCTATTTTGTCATATTTTTGGAGGATAATAAAGCAGATATTCTATTTTTCCTATATGCTTTTGAGTTTCGATTTCACATCCTATTTTCATCTTCTCTTATAAGTGTTTTATTAAATTGATATCCAAAAGAAGTGATTTTTCTATTCCTTCCATAGGTAATTAACAATTCAAAGCCTTGTAAGAAATCCGTATGTTAGTTGATGTATAGTCAAAAAATGGAAGCACTTCCATAGGAGACTGGTTTAGCCTTCTGAGTGAGTGGTTTGGGGTCATGACAAGCACCTCTGAATGGGTTCGTAATCTTGATATGGCTTTCCCCCCTGACCTACCTTTCTAACCTCCATTTTATGACCTGAATTCTGCATTCTGGGTCTCTGACCTGTGATCCTGGGATCTGAGGACAAGGTCGACCTTTTGGGACTAGGTTGACCTTGGCCCTGCACTAGGATAGGGTCAACCTCGACCTTGTCCTAGGATAGGGCCAACCTCGACCCTATCCTAGGGTCCCAAACCATGAATCCCAAAGATTCCCGGATGTCGGTCTTCACAAAACGTTTTCTCCCGCTTCCAGGTCAGCTGTTTCGGGTTCTGAATTGGTTGATTCCTAAATTATATTTAATATAGGTCCTCTCCTAGGGGTAAAGGCTTAAATGATGATTTAATTGTCCTATGTAGGCCTCCTTAGAAGATTGTTCCCTAATTCCATATAAAAGGGAGCCTTCTCCTCTCATTTTCTCTAAGCATGAATAACCTCAATCAAGCAATTGAAGTCTTCTAATCAAGCATCAAGCA
>MU223579.1:989401-1008101 GCA_018584345.1 Thuja plicata
ATGGTATTTCTCTTTTTGTGAATGCAAGCAGACCTGTGAAAGAAATTTGTGTTCCTGTCTCCCTCAGTAAGCCACTGAATTCTGGATCTCTGCTTCCAGTAAATTTCCTCCCTTTTCAAAGTTTCCTACCACCTAAGTCTAGTCTTCTCCTCCTCCTCTTGTATCTTAGGCGAGAAGCACCCAGAAGCCAGCTGAGCCTGGAGGGAAACCAAAGAATCCGTAAGATCAATTTTCTCCTTACGCCAATCACCAAAGTTATGTTTGCTCCATCCTTTGACTTCCCTCCTAATAATTTCCAATTTCTGAGCTATCCTAAACATAGCAGTGCCTCTGATATTAGTCTTCCACTAGAAGTTCACCTGATCCTTGAAGGAGGGGTGGGAGCACCACATTATTTCAAATCTGAAGGGCGACGGGTGAACTCTAGGCGAGTCCGACTAGCAGAGAAAAAGGGGGTTATGGTCGGAGGTAGTTCTAGGGAGAGCCGTCAAGGTGGAGTTCAGATAGAGATTCCAAGAAGGATTGGCAAGGATCCTATCAAGTCTTACCTGGATAAGGTGAGAACCTTTTCTGTTGTTGGACCAGGTGAACGGTTCACCCCTCAGGGTAAGGTCAAGAAGGCCAGTGGAAGAAATAAAATCTGCCAGATCCCCCATACTGTCAGAGAAATCTATAAGACCGCCACACTTCTCCGAAGGGTAAAGGGGGGTGTTAAAATCACCAGCCAAAAGATAGTTCGTAGAGCCAACAGAGTCCAACTGAAGGCCCAAATCATTCCACAGAGTGGCACGCGCGTGTCTGGTGTTCGGAGCATAGATATTAAATGTGGTCCATTCGACTCCAGACTTCCTAAAGGTGACCGCCAGGTAGTTTGGGGAGGAGTTAACCAACTGCCCCGTTAATCTAGTCGGGTTCCAGAGAGTGGCTATACCACAAGACGCACCCGCCGCTTCAGAATAAAAGAAATCAGCCCCGAGCCAAAGAAGTGGCACCAGAGTAGTAAAGGACCTAGCAGACATTTTGACTTCTTGCAGAAGAAGAATCTCTAGTTTGAGATAAAAAATATAGTGTTTAACAGCCGTTTGTTTAAGGGAGCTGTTCAAACCCCTCACATTCCAAGAGAGGCAGTTCATCTCTTACTTTTGAAGCTAGTTTCCAAGGTTTGTTGCCTTCCTGCCGCAACCTCCCTTGTGGATCCTTTTGATCTCCTCATTCTTTTCGAGGGTCTTCCTCTTGGAGTATCCGCTCCCACATCTGCCTTTTTATTCTTGGTTTTCTTTTTCTGAGTTTTCCATTCCCCTATCTCATCCTCCGAGCCATCAGAAGAGCTGAGGGGGCTTTTCAACACCCCCTTAGGGGTATTTTTGGTTATTCATAATGGGTTAATCAGCTCAAGGGCTACCACAATATCAGGCTGTTCTTTCTTATCCAAAAGGGATTGGCTCCCCACCGGGGGAGGCTTCACTGTTAGGGGAGGTTCAGAAACCTTCTCTAAGATAGGGTGGTTCTCCAGGACTGTCTGGGAAATGGCCGGGGGCTCCTTCCAATTCCCACGAACCAGCACCCAGGGGGAGACAATCTCACCATCTTCCGGAGGCTGCATGTCAACAGTAGTATTTTGGACCACAGACGACAGCACATCAAGAACAATCACCCCTGCTTCCAAGGGTGGCATATTCGCCACCGGCTCCTCCAACACCTCAGGCTGGGGGGTCACAGCAAGGCCCTTATCTTTGTTCTGCTACTTCTCTTCCAAAATATTGGCCTTGCAGGAATCACTAGAGTGTCCTCTCCGTTCACACTTACGGCAAAACAAGGTAGCATTCTCATAGACTAAAGCTTGGGTCCATCTACCCAGTTTGGATTTCAATATAACAAAGTTGGGCAGAACTTTGTTCACATTGACATTCACGCAGAATTGAGCAAACACAAGCCTGGATTTAGACCTTGTTACCTGATCCATCGTTATGAAAGCACCAAAGGAATCCCCAATCCATCAGAAAACCTGTTCATCCCAATACTCCAGTGAGAGGCCTGGGAGGTGAACCCAAACAGGGGCCGACCTAGCAAGTTCTGTTGCCGGATTGAATCCGGGCTTCCACTTCGCAAGGGCTAGGAAGTTCTTTCCATAAACCCACGAGCCAGATAACACTTTGGTCATATCCTCAAGAGTGGTAAATTTAAATAGGAAGAGCCCACCCGGCATGGCCGAAACCAGGGTTGAACCCTTGATCTTCCACTGGTTAGAAACCCACTTTCTGACCATATCAATGGAAGGGCGAAAATCAAAGAATCTACCCACCAGAGCCATCTGGAAATCTGCCATTGTGTGATTTACTATAGAGTCTGGGAGAGATAGTTCTGCTCCTTCTTCAGTCTGCACAAAATCCACCAAAAGGGCTTGCAAAGATTGTTGAGCTTCACCAACAAGAGCCCCTTTCTAGTTAGGTTTAGGAGAATCAGTAGAAGAAGACGATGCCTTTTGGGAGTCCTTCGTTGACTCTGGCACAGTGCACGTGATCTGGGGTCCATCTGGACCAGCAGGCAGGTCTGCCAAGGGGGCAACATCTCCCCCCGGGGAGGCGGGCATGGGGTCCTCAATTTGAAAATGGCTTGGGTGAGAAAGAGTTCAGGAGTTGTAGAGTGGAAACTAATATGAAATCTTCCCTATAATATTGTTGATAATATGAAGAAGGTAAATATTTCTATTTCTATGTGGGATTTATTAGCCATTCCTGGACAAGCTGATTTATTAAAGAAAGAGCTGTCAAAAGGGACAGCAAGTTTATAGAAAGCTATCCAACATCCTCCAAGAGTGGTCATGGATAATTCAGAGCCAGCCAAAGTTCATAAATCAATTGTTAAAGAAGAAAAGAAGATTGCAGATTTGAAGCAACCAGCAGTACAGGTGAATAAAAAGACTATAGATTTGAAGCAATCAGCACTGATAGTTGATAAAGGGCCAACAAGTATGAAAAAGATGATATAAAAGGAAGGTAAAAAATCTACAAATAGTAAGCCTCCTCCTTTTATGTTTCTTTGATCATTGGAAACAAGTTGGTGCATAATTGTATGGTTGACAGTGGTGCAACCAACACTATCATGCCAAAGAAGATAGCTGATTTATTGGATTTAAAATATGAGCCTCTTGAGAAGGGTGTATTCCAACTTGATGGTACTTTAGTCAAGACCTTAGGAGTGGTTAAAAATTCAAGTTTGACCTTACACTCATGTCCAAACTTCTCAATTTCCCTAGATATCTTTGTCATAGATCTACTGCCCTATTTTTCCCTATGGTTATCAAGGGACTTCACAACCAAAATAGATTGATACTTCTCATCAGATTGGTCCCATTTATTTTTCTAAACTAGATATGGTACTAAGGTGACCATAAAATCAGAGTTGTGGGCCAAGAATCACATAGAGCCTTATAACCCTAGTCACATAAATGTAAGTTGTGTGATCATCGATCCAGAGGAAGTCAATGATAGTTCATCTTATAACACACAAACTGAAGAATATCCTGATATTTTTCTAGATGAATGGGTAGCTACAAATGATCAAGATGATGATGTGTTTGATGTTGGTTTTGGTTACTATGTGATGTTAGAATTTGATGCAGTTTTGCCTAATCTGATTAAAGATCAATATTCTAAATCTGAATTATCTAACCAGCTATGGGATCTGTATTTTGATGGATCTAAGAATAAGGATGGTATTGGTGTAGGAGTTATGTTAGTTTCACCTCATGGAGACAAATTTTATGCTACATACATGTTATCTTTTCCATTTTCTAACAATATAGCAGAGTATGAAAGTCTTATTCAAGGCTTGGAATGGGCTAGGAAAAGAAGAATTAAATGCTTAAGAGAATTTGGGGATAGTGAGTTGATAGTAAAGTAGGTGAGAGGTATCAATGCTATTAAAAATGATCTTTTGAAGCTATATAAATCTAGAGTTTCTAATATTTTGGATAATTTTGATGCATTTAACCTCATTTCTATTCCTAGAAAGAAAAATATGCATGCTAATAGGTTGGCTAGTATTGGTGCACATGTTTCAATTACTGAAAATAAAAGATAGATCTCAGATTAGTCACATGTTAAAATTGTTGTAAGACCATCTATGTCTGACAATGATATCAATTGGTAGGTGTTTAACACTGATGAACATATTCTAAGTTTTATGACTAAAACAAAAGACTTCTCAGCTTCTAAAAATGGCAAATTCAGTCAGCAAATGGAAAATCAACTCATTCTGCTGAAGACTAGTAAGCTTCCAAAGGGATCAGTCAACCTAGAGTCAGCTTTCAACTCTGATGATCAATTCATAAATAAAAAAACTAGCTTGCTGATCAAGGAAGATCACTATGAAGAGGTGGAGATATTTAGAGATAAATACTTGAAGGTTGGTAACATTAATTCCCCCAAAGAAAAGGAATTGCTTATTGAATTGTTTAGAGAATATAATGAGGTGTTTGCATGGGATTATGCTAA
Source organism: Thuja plicata (assembly GCA_018584345.1). NCBI lineage: Eukaryota > Viridiplantae > Streptophyta > Pinopsida > Cupressales > Cupressaceae > Thuja > Thuja plicata. The sequence goes on from MU223579.1 coordinate 993,898, forward strand.
CTTGAAAGGATTTGATCCTCAATTAACTCAACATACCATAGAATTAGAGTGAAATTCTAAGCTGATCAGGCAAAGACAAAGGCCTATCAATCCCAAGTTAGAGCCTTTAATGTTGAAAGAGATGAATAAACTTCTAAATGGTGGTATCATATTACCTATCAAAGATACATCTTGGGTTTCAAATCTTGTTCCTGTGAGGAAGAAGAATGGAGAGATAAGACTTTGTGTAGACTTTAGAGACCTCAATAGGCATCTCTAATAGATAAGCATGCTCTTCCTTCTATGGGACAGATCCTACAATATGTCTCTGGTTCTGAGAGATTCTCCCTTCTTGATGGTTATTCAGGATATAACCAAGTATTAGTAAAAGATGAAGATCAGTTCAAAACTACTTTCACCACCAAATGGGGTACAATGGCTTATAGGAGAATGTCATTTGGGTTGTTAAATGCAGGAGCTACATTCCAAAAAGCAATGGATATGGCTTTCAGGAATTTAATGTACAAATTTGTTTTAGTATACCTTGATGATGTCACAATTTATAGCAAGGTTGTAAACTAGCACATAGATCATCTGAGACAGGTCTTATGAAGATGCAGAGAGTTTGAGATCTCTCTTAACTCCAAAAAGTCTATTTTTGTTGTACATGAAGGTAAACTCTTAGGATACCAAGTGGCTAAAGAGGGTACAACCATTGATCCTGAAAGGATTTGTGCAATTCTAGAATTAACATTGCCAAAACATAACAAAGGACTGCAGAGTTTCATTGGAAGGATAAATTTTGTTAGACGCTTTATTCCTAATATTGTAGATTTGTTGAAACTTTTGACTGCTATGTTAAAAAAGGATGTACCTTTCAGCTGGACTGCTGAAGGAAAGAGGAATTTTGAACAGATCAAGCAGGCTTTGTCTTCATCCCCAACTTTAACTAATCTTGATTTCTCTAAGGATTTTGTTTTGTATGCTTATGGTGGTATTGATATTGTTTCAGCATTGCTGGTGGAAAAGAATGAGGATGGACATAAGTAACTAGTTGCATTTTTCAGCAAAGTTATGGATAATTATGAGAGAAGATACAACTTTATAGAAAAACATGTGCTAGCTTTTATAAAAGCCTTGAAAAATTTTAAGAATTTGGTTGCTAGGAATAGGATACATCTAATGGTTGCACACCCTAGCATTAAAGAGTTTTTATTGAACAAAGATGTCAATGAAAAAAGGGCTAGATGGATAACAAGGGTTATGGAATATGATGTGCAAATCCATGTGACCAAGCTGGTCAGAGGAAAGGGCTTATGTGCTCAGATGGAAAAAGGAGAAGATAAACTTGAAACCACTCAAGAGGCTACCTCGCCCCAATGTAATTCTATACTAATCAATGATTCAGTATCCTGGTTATCAGATATGACCAGATTTCTACAAATTGGTCAATGTCAAATAAGTCTTGATAAAGCCAAAAGAAGGTACTTTAGATTGCAATATATTCCTTATGTTTTAATTTATAATATTCTTTATAAGAAGGATTTTTCTGGTATGCTTCTCAAATGCATAGACTATGTGGATCAAAGTAAGATTCTATGTGAATTTCATGATGGATCTTGTGGAGGGCATTTCAGCCCTAAAATAACTTCCTGGAAAATTCTAAGAGCTGCCTATTATTGGCAAGATTTATTCAAAGATGCTCATTCATGGGAAAGAAAATGCCAAAAGTGTGTTATGTTTGCAGGAACACAAGGGTTGGCAGCATTGCCATTAAAGCCAATCATTGTGGACCAACCATTCAATAAATGGGGAGTGGACTTTATAGTTCCAATAAATCCCAATTCTAGTGTAGGACATAAGTGGATCTTAACTGCCATAGACTATTTCACGAGATGGACTGAGGCCATTGCACTGAAGGAATCTACTAGAGTTGATGTTTTAAAGTTCTATGATGATATTGCAACAAGGTTTGGGGTTCCTCAATCAATAATCTTAGATAATGCTCTAGCTTTTGTTGGTTCAGCAATAACAGAGTGGGCTATAAAGAATGGCATTTATTTAAATACTTCTTCTAACTATTATCCACAGGGTAATGGTCTTGCAAAATCTACTAATAAGAACCTGATTAGGATCATCAAAAAGACTCTTCAAGGAAACAAGAGGGATTGACACTCTAAATTGAAGGCAGTCTTATGGATGGATAGAATAACCCCTAAACAGGTTATTGGAAATTCACCTTATGTCCTGGTTTATGGTAAAGAGGCCAGATTGCCTATTTCTACAGAATTTCCAGCTTTACAGCTTGCTAGTCAGATGTTGTTGTTTGAAGAATAAGATCCTCTTAAATTGAGATATGATGAATTACTCCAACTAGAGGAAGAAAGGAAGAAGGCATTGGATACTATGGAATTAAAGAAAATGAAAACTAAAAGGTATTTTGATAAGAGAGCTACATCTAGGGATTTCAAAGAAGGTGATCTAGTACTCAAGTGGGATGTATTGAAGACCAGGCCAGGGTAGCATGATAAATTTAACCATTTTTGGTCAGGCCCTTTTGTTGTTACAGCTTGCAAAGAAAATAATGTTTATCAGTTCTCCACAACTGACGGGGAAGTTCTGCAGATTCCATTTAATGGAATTCACCTCAAGCTTTCCTTTGAGGGTTAGGTTTAATCTAGGTTTCATTCCAAAAATTGTTGTCCAAGCACTAGGTCGTTAGGTTGCATGAGTCTAGGTTAGATGCATTTTCATTTCAATAAAGGTTGCATCCATGGTTCTGGTTTTATAACTTTGTTTCCCTAGGATAAGGTCTAAAGGTCATGTCTAGTAGGAAGACATCTAGTAGAAGTCGCCAAAATTGTTACCCTAAATTTTAGCATACAACAAAACAACTACAAATAGAAAAAAAATGTATTTTTAGAGGAGTAAAATTAATACTATCTTTCAGATATTATTGATTAACATTTCATTGTTACATTCATCGTCAAATATCATCATTGTACATTGAGTATTGATCACATTCCATAATTTCAAAACTTATAAAAAAAATTGTGTTTTTAAAGGAGTCAAATTAATACTATCCTTCAGATATTATTGATTAACGTTTCATTGTTACATTCATTGTCAAATATCATCATTTTACACTGAGTATTGATCACATTCCAAAATTTCAAAACTTATAACTGATCAATTACATTGTGTATTCAAACTGAGTGTACTATACAAGTGTCTTTTCATATTTCACTTTTCATGTCAAGAAAAAGAGTACATTTGCAAAATAGAAAGCATGATAGAAGTATGGAGTAGGGGTCCCATGCATTTCCTTATGGTTTGTTGAATGCTTTTTGGTTGTCTATCAGGTCCTAGGTCTCCAAGTCTAGGTCTTCATCTTCATTTAGGTCTTTAGGGTTTCAACTGCATCATGAGAGAGAAAAGGGGTGTTAGATCCAGTTGGATCTAAGCAATACATGGAACACAAACAACATACAATCAAGTCTTCTAAATATTCATATCAATCTAATGAGATCAATGTAACAAAGAAATGAGCGTCCACATTAACTGAAAAATAGTATTAAAGGGACTTGTTCCAAACATGAAACATTTTTCTATTAATGATCATTCTATAGTATGTTTTTCTTGTTTTCATAACTAGATATCTGAATGAAAGGGACTTAATTTTTCTATCTGAGAAACCTTTTTCAGAATTAAGTCAACCTGTTAGTTCAATAAACACAAATGAACCAACCAACATTCATGAATGAATGTCATCCTAGATGACACTCACTCACAAACATTGATTGATTCATTTTATCTGCTGACCTAACAGATTGATTGGTGGTATGTGTGCAATAGGTGATCATGTAATTGAATGTAGATAACAAAAGAAATGCAGTGAGTGTCACGAGCCCGTCCTCAAACTTCACATAAGCCATTACATGCAAGAAAGGTTGTTCACATCTCAATAGGCTAGAGTTCATATTCATGAAGAGGGAGATGATGCAAATATAGAAAAGGATCCAGGATGCTGCAAAAGATACATGAGCAAGGAAGGGTTCTTAATGAACTGGATTATGCATGAATGAAGGATAAGATGTTCACTATTATCATGCAAATGAGAAATGAATATAATGTTGTTACAGTGAGTATACAAATGCAGAAAAGGTGTAATAGTTCATTTTGAAATTCAATATTGGGAAAATGCATGCCTGGTTATCATCATGTTTTCTATGTTATGAGATGTCGCTATCTATACTAATAAAATAGTAATATTTGCAAAGGATGGAAGATACATAACATAAAAAACAATGTACATATGAGCTACAAGTAAAAATCAATGAGCAAGAATTAAAGCAACAGTATGTTTATATGCTTTCATGGAGAAGAACATTCACAGAAAACAACTACATTATAAGCAATCAAAACAGTGCATTCATCATCAAAAGAACTCAAATCATGATGTAACAATTCATGACTTCAAGAGAGTATATTATCCGTGCCTACAATGCAATTTCAAGTGATATCTTTATGCAGAGTAATTAAGGAAAAACATCTTATTCTGGTGTATTGAGATATTCATCATCCATGCAAATACAAGGAATACAATCATACCTATGTGACATACATGTTTAAATTAGGGTTCCTATTATGAGTATTGCCCATAGGAGTCACGAGCCCATGCTCAAACCCCATGGGTAGTATCTTATATGCAATTAAAAAGAACAAAGAGTTTTTACACTAAAAGGAACAACACTTTCATAGTGTTCTGAACATGTATGTTTTCATTTGGATATGATATGCTCATAGTTTCATGAGTAAAATTGAATGTTGTTGTGTTTTTATAACATTGTAAACATGATGGAAATAAAAACCCTTATGTTTATTAATCGGATAGAACAATGAAGGTAAAGGTTCGGTCTTAACAAAGGAAACATGTTTTTGTGCTCATGACAGCATTGTCATGTTTTAAAAACATTAAGTGGAGTACATTTGTATATAGACAAGACAGCCATGAAAGATAACCCGAGTTCATATCAAACTTGCACATGATCGAGCTCACTATAGTAGCTATGTGTGTGTATCTTGTTTTTTATTTTTTCTAACATTAATGTAACACAAAGAGCAGTAATGAAGAGCACGACAACAAGAAAGCAATAGAGAGTAACTCAGAGTGTTTAGGGTTACAATAGAAGAGATAGAGTTGTGGTGGAGTTTCAAAGTGATCAAACAACAAATTTGACATGTAGAGAAGTAATATCAAAAACCCTAAATTTTTTTTTTAAAAAGACGTAATGAAAGAGACTAGAAAGATGGAGCTACTAGAACCCGAGTTCTCAAATAAACATGCAAAAGATTACAACTTGTTACAGGCAGAGTGCTTTCATTCTATGTAGAGTGAACAAGAGTGAAAGATGTAACTTATCTGGAAGAGATGTAGACAAGATGCCAAGTGTCACGGGTTACAATAGAAGAGATGGATCCTGAGATATTTTAAGTTCAACAGAGAAAGCTGCGGCCATTGAAAGCTTTGTGCTAAGTTCACTATAAGCTGGGAACAAGTCTGAAGCTGTGGCTGAGATATGCCTAGTTTTGAGACCATGTTTCATGGATCACTTTACACCTCTCAACCACAGCTTAGATTCACTCCAAGCTTACGGTGGTTGCGTAAAAACTACTAGCTTCAAGTCCCAGTTTGAAGTAAAGCCAACGCCATATGTTATGGCTTCAAACTATCTAGAGCCCGAGCTCTACAAGTCACTCTACAGATGTCGCTACACATTGAAATCCTTAGGTCTTAAATCATATTCGACAGAGCCCGAGCTCTTGAAACTTTAAATTTTAAACCAAATAATCCTTAGACTCCAGATAAATGCACAAAATGTACCATATGTCATGACAGATCAAGTTCAAACCCACGGTTTCCTACAGAGCCTGAGAATCCTGAGCTTCTTCACATACTCAAGAAGCAGATTCAGCACCATGGATTATGGCTTCCAAGTTACAAGTCCAAAATGCATGGCAGCACCACAAAGGAGAAAACCCTAAGTGCAATGAAGATCAAAAACACTATGCAATGTGTTTTACCCAGTTTTGAAGTCCAATGACAAATGAAGTTAATGCGATGTCAGTTTACAATGCCTCGACATTCCTTTCACAACGTCACAACAGTACCTTCATGCCACGGAGATAGCATTACATATTTTCAGTTATTTGTTTATATCAACTATGATCTGTTGTCAAGCATTGAGCTTGAGTTACATCAACTTGGGTATATTGTGGTTGGGTTGATGTAAAGTTAGGGTTTTCTCATGCCATGGTGTCGGGTTGATTAGTGGAGTTAGGTTTCCATACTACACTTTCGGATTAGGGTTTATGCATTTGGGGTTATGCATTTTGATATATCATGTAATAGGGTTGGGGAGTGTATTAAGAGATGTATCTTTTATTCACCAACTTTAGGGGGCTAAACTTAGTGCTTGATTTAGGGTACTTGTTAGGCCTTATGGTTTAGTGGCTTTCTATTGTAGAGGACTTTTAGAGGGACATGTTTTTCAAAATTAAGCCATGTGGGCTATATAATTTATCCTTTGCATCATGTTTAGGGGTTCAATATTTTAGAGAGAAGAGATTTTAGTGAACTATCTTGTTCCTATAGCTTTTTTATGCATTTTGTATCCATTGGGTTGCAGATTTTGGAGAGAAGGCATATAGTGAACTTCTTTTTCCTAGATGTTTTGGAGACCATTCTTGTAAGCTATTTTGTCAGATTTTTCGAGGATAATAAAGTAGACATTCTTTTTTTCCTATATGCTTTTGAGTTTGGGTTTCACATCCTGTTTTCATCTTTTCTTGCAAGTGTTTTATTAAATTGATATCCAAAAGAAGTGAGTTTTATATTCCTTCCATAGGTAATCAACAATTCAAAGCCTTGTAAGAAATCTGTATGTTTGTTGATTAGTCAAGCTATTCGTGGTTCAACCCTAATAGTATGATTTGTTAGCCTATATGTTGATTAGAGATTCAAAGTATCAAGCTTAGGCATATAAGTTAGGATTTCTGCATTATTGTCCAAAACAAAGTTTGAACCCAATTTTGGTGTATCACCCCACTTTTAATTCCAATTTTTTTTTCAAAATCTTCCTTTTCCCTTTTTCCATTAAGTTACCAATCAGCAAGAGATATTTCATATCAAATAGGAATTGGCCTAGAATCCGGAGACTCCTTCTCAATCATAGTCTACCCACAGCTAGACAAGGTTTCCATTGTTAGGATAGAATGCTGTCAAAGCCCCAATGCCTGAGTTGGGGTGGTAATTCTAAACCTCAACAACCAAACCCTTGAGGAGTTCAAATTTGTCTATGGAGGTAGCTACTCAAGATCTAGAGACCAAATGGAAAGTACAATAATAAGAAAGAATGAATATGGAAAGAATAAATTGTATTTTTATCAAGAGTGTTATACAATTAAACAACTAGATTTGAGTAAATAGGAGATCCCTTAGTTATATAGCCAAGGTGAGTACAAATAAGTGAATGATACAATAAAAATTGTCAATGCATCATTACATGATAACCAACATGTAAAGCTAGCACTCCATAAAAGGTGGATAGGTGATAGTGTGATAACACCAAAAAAGGTGGATCAACCACCAAAGGTGGAAAAGTCCTTCAATAGTAGGTGGGTATGATAGAATAATAACATGATAATTCTTCTTAATGTGTAAATGTTATAACTATTCCTATGAAATTTTCTTAATAAGCTAAAGTAAATTGCAATTAGGACCTAGGTTATGCTAAACCAAGGTAAAACACCTTAATTAGACCAACACCCACCCTTAAGTGCAACATAGGGAGAATGTAAAAAAATTAATAGTACAACACGGGTTCTGACTACTAGGCCATGTTAGGTACCCATGTAAAATATTCATGTCAACCTCTCACAAATGAAGAAAGGGAGAAAACCCCATGGGATAATACTCTCATCTGAAACAAAGATGAGAATGCATAATTCTCTCAATGATGTATGAGAAGAAAAAAACCTCATGTGAGAAAAATTTTGGCCCTCATAAGAGAGAAAAGATATTATAAATCCCCCTCAATGTAGAATCTCCTACAAATATGGTCCAAGATGATGACCACCACTCTTCCATAGGAATAAATAGGGCCAATGTTGCACAAAGAGTTTGGAAGTGTGAGAAAGCCACTAAAAATACCCTAAAGAATATAGCAGAGGATGCCTTTGATTGGAATGATGTCAAAGAAAAATAAAGGAAAACTACCCCTTGACTCTTGATTGGAGGACGATGCAAGACAAGTGCGATAGGTGGACAAAAAACATTATTCCCAAAATTGTATATTTATTTAACACTTTGTTATTTCAAAAAAATTTATTAAAAAATTTTAAAAATATTTTAGTACTAAAAAATTTACTAAATAGTAAAGATTTTTTTTTTCTTTTATTTTTTTCTTCTTTCTTGGAATTTCAATTTTAGTTACTAAAATTACTACAATTAGGCTATAAGACACTTAGATTTCCATGTAAAAGACAAAACTTTAGTCTATACATTGTAATTTTAAAAACAATAGGAAAAATTGCCCACAATGGCCAAAATAAAGTGAATTGTAAAAGCATACCTTTCTATCATAGTCAATATAGACTGGAGAACCTGTTGGGACTATTGTAATCTTGAGAAATTCTTGAAAAGATGGAAGATGAGTTGAATATGTCAAGCAAAGAAAACAAAGTCATAATCCACTTCAGTCACTATTTCACGGAAGCTTAAAATCAAGTTCTATGAAATAGTGATATTTTTTTGTTTCGCAGGTAACATATCAGAGACTTTTTGAAGTAACATGTTGTCAATATTTCATAGAATGGTGTTTTAGGGCATTGTGATGTTGCAAAAATAGTTGCGGCTACTTCGCACCATGCAGTACAAAGGTGATGTGATATGACGATATGATGTCGGTAATGATTTGATAGGAAAATTGTCATCTTGATATCACAAGAACGTTGGATTTAAGATCATATTAGGAAATATTAATGGGGTTTATTGACGAATGCAAATAACTCATCAGTGCATAATACAAGTGAAGATTTTTTTGACAAGAAATCAAGAGGGGAAAATGCTACAAAATATGAGCTGTAATTCATTAACATTTATTATCCTTGTATTTCCAAGGCAGACCACCTTATGTGAAACATGATTTCAAGAATTAATATAGTTTTCCAAGTTGGTAACTATTTTCATTATAAAATGATTTCAGCAATGGAGGTGATGTAACACAGAACAATTCCTAATTTATATTTTGAGTAACATAATGGGTCTTCTTGTAGTCGAGGGGCCATCAAATGAGAATCCACACCCTATCCTTCAGCCGAACTTGGATTTCCATGAGGAAGATCAAGCTGACATCTTGAATAGTCTAATGTCTATTGTTTGGGACCTTTCCAATTGTTATGTTAGGTATCGGAGTGACATTTTTGAATTGGAAGTGGAGCAGGACAAGGTAGATATGCATGCTATCTTCGAGGAGCCTGGTTTTGACCCTGAGCAATTCCAAGATGAAATGGACTGATTTCTTGCCAGAATTCACATCAACGCATTACCACCCTTTTGAAGTCCGTTATGAAACCGTCTTCTTCTTTTTTTGAAAGAATGTAACGACTCAGGATTTGTAGGTTTTATTTGTAATAAAATTTGTAAATACGATTATGGTTTTGATGTGATGTAAATATAAAAAGGTTGGAAGATTTTTGCTTCTCTGTCCATAAAGGGCAGACTACAACCACGTTATAAATAGAAAGAAAGGGGAGGGAAAAAGGGTGGAGTTCATTTTATACATTCATCTCTGTTGAACAAAGGCAATTGGCTGACAAAATTCTTCGATTTCTTGGGGAAAGGATTTGTGAACACGAAGATTGAATTCGGTGTTGGAAATTGACTACATTGTTTTACCAGTGTAGTCAAGAAAATAAAAGAACGAGACAAATTTGATAGTTGGTTTAGCAATACATTACACAGCAGACCTTAAAAAACTATTTGAAAATTTTAGATGATAAACTCTACCACGAGGACAATGAAAGTGAGTTGCCTCGCTTACTGGAACAGTTCAACTCATACCGTCTCATGTTCATCTTTCTGGATATTTCTATTGTAAAATCTTGACCATGACCTTATGCTCTACATGAGTATTGTCCAATAATAACTAAAAACTTTCTCTACATAGCTCTTGACTACTAAAAACTTATAAAAAATTTATGGGTAATTGACTTATACATTTTATGTATATTGACAAGACTAAAATACTTGTCATTATGAGGAAAATTTGGATCTGATTCGAGAGTTCCCAGCTTAGATTTTGGTTTGGTTGTCTTGTTCATCTTCGAAGGAGCCTTGATATTTTTTATTCTATTGTAGCTTTCGGTGATAAATCTTTGAGGCCATTTTTTTTCATGCACTAGAGAGAAAAGTTTTTTTTGTAATTTTTATGTGAAAAATCACAGGCAAGAATGACAAGAATCTCCTAGCTCTATAAATATTAGTTAGGAAATATATGCATTAGAATCAATAGTTATGAGGTTATTCTTTTTTAGATATCATGTCATCATGTAGATAGAAATCTATAAGGCATCACCTAAAACAAAATTGGATATGTTATTTATTTCCTATCAAATTGTTTTTATAATTAAAGCTAATGTTAAACTGCAAAGCCCTGAATTGGGGTGACTTAAATGGGCTTATCTTGACTAATGTGCAAAAGTGGTGAACTAGCTAGTAATTTAACAATCTAAGCAACCTCATTACAAAAAAAAAATTGTAAATTGATCAAAGATGTTTCTCTTTTCAAAGAGACTAAAAATACCTTGGTTCAATTCCTTTGTTAAAAGAATACTAATTTACTAAGATATTGTCTAATTAGGTTTTGAAACATATTTGGCCTAGTTGATAAATTGGTAAAATAAAATTACAGAAACAAAAAACACCAAATAATTATAAAAATAAAATAGAAATACAAAGGTACATGTCAAGTTGAGGGTTTTGGTACTAAAATTATTCACAGGGTGACTCTATCCTAACATTTTATTGTGTTTTTTTATTGTTTGGATGGGGATGTAGAAATTATATCTCCCATATTCTAAAAATTGAGTTGAAATAGGTAGGCTATGGTGTCGGGTGCTCCTCTCATGGGCTTTTTTTAAAAATTTGTGAGAAAAATCTTTATGATTTTAAATCTATTATTCTTGAATCCTTGTACTATCATAAAATTCTAGATCTATACTTGCAAGAAAAAAGGAGGAAGAATGGTTGTGGCTTAGAAGATTTCCTTAGTTAATCCATCATTTTGTTATGTCTACCTCCAAGGAAAGCCAAGATGATATTGAAATAAATTGTATAAATGGACACTTAAATGTTTATAGTATTGTGTTGATAAGTGGCAGGCATAAACAGAAAAATAAGAAACCCTAGTCAAGTGTGACCAAGTGGAACTGTGGGGGGATCCAAAGAAAACTATTTGAAAATTGGCTGTAGAAATCATACTATGCTTAAATGGATATAAAATAATATTTAGAGATTGAAACTCAATAATGTAAGAAAATACAACCATACCAAAGCTTTGAGGAGTGCAAACTTGGCTATGGAGGTAGCCACTGATGTAAGTGTTCCAATGGGTTTGCTTGGACCATCCACTAAGAAGATCTTCTCTATCTTCTACAAGGATCCTAATCTCCTCTAGCTCATTATTAGGCTTAGATCATTAAGTAAGTCCTAATCTTACGCTTCTCCAAGAGTCTCCACTTATGCTTGGGTATATGCAAGATCATGAGGGGCCAAACTATGCCCTTAAGTGGCAATGAAAAATCAGAAAATCAGGGTTAGTAAACTTGACGTGAAAATTTGAACTAGCTATCAACCTAATATCAAAAAGTTGTAAGAGTAGAATCTGTGGGAAATTGAATGTAGTTTCTCAACTACTAGGCCTTTTCTGAAATAAAGTTAATAGCATTGGTGAAAAGTATAGATTTCAATACAGCAGTACAAAATTTTTAGGAAAAAAATAAGAAGTAGGTGTATGTCTGACCACCTTAATCATAGTCAAATGATAATATTTTTTTATAAGATTTTATATATAAGTAGTAGACTCATGCCCGAATGTGACTCATATTTTTGTGTAAATTTATTCCAAAAAAATAATTAATTATGAATTATCTGCTACAACGTTTTCAAAATTAAAAAACTCTCGTGTCTAACCACCTTAACTCATTGAAAACTTTACCAAATTCTAAAAAATAAAATGTTTCCTTATAGTAGGTGAAGCATAGAATGTGACGCATTTTTTCAGATTTATACCATCTGAAAGTTATAGTCATTTTTCAATCAGTATATAAATCAGCACTTTAAAGGTAATTTAATTGGAAAATAACTAATAATTACTTACCAAATTCAAAATTTGACAGTAATTATATCGATAGAAAGCTGATAATCTCCTTAAGATACCCTTTTCATTTCATCAAATTTGGGTGAAAAAAAAGTCGTCAGCTACATGGTCGAAGTCTGGAACTCAAAGAAACAGGGGAAAAATACATTTTTTAGACATTTGAAGAGTTGCCTAGGTAGGTATGGTGCACAAAGCAATACCGAGCCTAATCAGGTACCCGATATTTTTAGGTACCCAAAAATCTTGGCAAAATTTTAAATTTTAAATTTTCCCTCCCCTTTCTCCCTCTTAATTTATTTTCAACCCCTTTCTCCCTCCCATTTCTCCATACTAGATTATATATCAAAAATTATATATTAGATTATATATTATATATATTAAATATTATATAATATATATTAATATTAAATATTAAATTATATATCATATATTATATATTATTTTATATGTATTATATATTAATATGTATTTTACAATATATCACATAATATCTTCATATTTAAATTATATATATATATATCTGTGTGTGTGTGTGTGTGTGTGTGTGTGTGTGTGTGTGTGTGTGTGTGTGTTACGATATAATATATATGTTCAATATGATATGTATTATACATTATATATAAAATATTGTTTTATATATAATAAAATCAAGTATAGTATATATATAACGTATATTATATAGGACATAAATTAATATATAGGTTAATTACACTAGTATAAGGCATCGAAAAGGTTTCCAAAGGGGTCAGAGGGTTCCTAGCGGTCCTAACACTCTAGAAAGGGTACTAGGACCACTTAGGTCCCTCCGTAACCCCCGGAAACACATTAGAATAGTCAAGTGTGTCCCAAGGGGTCGTACGACCCCTTGGGACACACTTTAGTGTTCTAATGTGTAGAAAGGGGTCATGGGGACTTCCTAGGGGTCCTAACGCATAAGAATGTGTACCAGGGCCCCTCAGGTCCCTCTGTGACCCACGAGGACACAATTGAGTGTTCCAATGTGTTCCTAGGGGTCACAAAGGGACTTAAGTGGCCCTAGTACACATTATCACGTGTTAGGACCCCTAGGATTTGCAAGGCCTGATGTATGAAGAAGTTTTGTGGACATGTCTACAGAAAGGTCTGTCATGCAACTTCTCATGACCCCTTTTGACACATTTCAACACTCAAGTGTGTCCCAAGGGGTCATATGACCCCTTAGAACACACGTGAGTGTTCTAATGTGTCAAAAGGGGTCATAGGGACTTCCTAGGGGTCCTAGTATGCCTTATCATGCGTTAGGACCCCTAGGAAGTCCCCGTGACCCCTTTTGACACATTTAAACACTCAAGTGTGTCCCAAGGNCGTAGGACCCCTGAGGACACACTTGAGTGTTCTAATGTGTCAAAAGGGGTCATGGGGACTTCCTAAGGGTCCTAGTATGCCTTATCATGTGTTAGGACCCCTACGAAGTCACCATGACCCCTTTGGACATATTAGAACACTCAAGCATGTCCCAAGGGGTTGTAGGACCCCTGAGGAAACACTTGAGTGGTATAATGTGTCAAAAGGGGTCATGGGGACTTCCTAGGGTTTCTAGTACACCTTATCATGTGTTAGGACTCCTAGGAAGTCTCCATGATCCCTTTTGACATATTTAAACACTCAAGTAAGTCCCAAGGGGTTGTATTACCCCTGAGGACAGAATTGAGTGTTCTAATGTGTCAAAATAGGTCATGGGGACTTCCTAGGGGTCCTAGTATGCATTATCATGTGTTAGGACACCTAGTAAGTCCCCACGACCCC
>MU223579.1:1075497-1109163 GCA_018584345.1 Thuja plicata
ATTATGGACACATAAGTGTCTCTTCGTATGGAATTATGGAAATCCCTTTTGAGGATAATTCATTCTATTAATAATAATAATTCTTCAATTCCTTTTATGTATATTAGCCAAAGAGGGTGTATTTGATTTAATTAAAAGTACTTTAGGACTTTAGGATTAAATCAATTAATCATAGGGGTTTTAGCTAATAATCATTTTAGATTTAGGAATTTAATTGTAATGTCAGATTTATGCAAATTTGGGTTTTCTGCATTTGAAACTCAGTCAATTAAAGTCAATTAGGAGAAGAATTTGCCTAGTAAAATAGGACTTTGAGGATGAGAAAATGCACCAAAATTGATTGATTATTAGGTGCCAATTTTGGGGTGTTACACCTACCATGTTAGAAGAATAAGACAAGAATATACAGCAGAAGAATCGGCCTTGAGAAGAGAGCCAAAAAGGAGAAAGAAGAAAGTAGGTCCCCCGAGGATCGAGGCTACATGCCTCATAAATGGGAAATGTGGCACCCTATCTCCAATGTGCCAAGTGTACCCCTGAGCGGTGCCTTGAGAAGACCACCTTGTCAGAAACCAACCGCTGAGTCGATGCCTCTTTGATGTGGCCAACCACCTTCTGATAGCCCTTATTAACCGCTTCTAAAAGTGACCGGTCGGCCTGGGGGACCAAGACACGGATCACTCAAAAGAATACAAAACTTTGGGTCTGGAACTCCAGGATCTGAGAACTTAGGTTCCAAAAAGAATAAAGAATACCCAACACATGAGTTCTCCCTGGCCTCCGGAGAAAGCTCAAGGTTGCTTATTATCGTTGAAAGCCTGGAGGAGGCGGGAAATGCCATCTTTATCTACATCTTTTTGGCTGGCCCTTCAGTGCTTGTCCACTTCAAATTATTTCCCCAGGTCCAAAACATTTTCTTTAAATTCCTCTGCCATCCTCACCGCATCGTGACCACTAAGTATCATGTGGGTTAATTTTTCCATTTGGGCCCCATCTATCCCTTTCGGAGATTGATACTGGGACTTCATCATTTCATCAAAACTTCCCAAAATTGAATCTTCAGAGGTACATGTATCTGTGCTAAAGGGATCAGCCCCAGAAGTCTTTATTATGAAAGACTTGTATAAATTAGAAGAATACTTTACCGCATTTACCTTGTCCTGTAGGGACCCTACCAGTTGCTTGGTTACCTCCAATGTGAGGTCAATTCTGGAGTGCTAGGTTCTCACAAAATCAAATGATTCATCACCCAGAATTCTGGATTCAGAAATCATATCCTCTCCTAAGGTAAGGAGCTCTTCGAGCTCTACTTTCCATGCTTGGTAATTCTTGGCATCACCCTCCCATAGCTCAATAAGAGTTTCTACTTGATGAATGACTTGTCAGGCCGTGTATAAATCTGGGAGGGTGGATGCTAGGAAATGTCGGGTATTTCCTACCTGCGGGGCGACCCACTCGTCCACTACCTAAGCTTTCTTTTTCATTACTCACAGGGAGTCTATGTCACTCTGTGGTAGTTCTTCAGAGGTGGAGGCCCCTAGAGGAGCGGCATTGATGGGTCGAGCCAGCTCAGTGAGCAACCCCATAAGGTTTGCATTCTTTTCTTTTTTTGCCTTGAGCCTCAAGGCTTCCTTTTCATATCGGGCTTCCACTGCCCTTGCTGCCTCCTTAAGCAAATCTACCCCACCTTGCTTTCCCCATTTTCCTAGTGACACCTCTACAACATTATAGTCCCTGGGCTCCATGGTTACTTCCTCGGCATCTGGGGGAGGTGTTGCCACAATGGAAAGTGTTTCTCTACCCGGCCTAGTTCAAAGGGTATGAACTGTCCAGGCTTTCTTGGCCTTTGGCGGGGCCTAAACTTGGGCCATCATTTCGGCCAGGGAGAGGGGAATCACAGGAGCGGACTGAGCTTTTCTTTTCCTACTCTCTATCAGCCACTGAGGCCAGAGGGGTGGCCTTCCTACTAGAATTTTTTCTCCTAATTTTTCTCCAGTGTTTTGTTGCTGTGGCTCCTCAGTGGCATGGACCTCGTCCGTTCCTCTCCCTGCCTCAACTTCTTCTGCAGCAAAATTTTCTTCGACCTCCATCTCCTCAGCCTTGTCCTCTATGTCTATCACTGGGTTTACACTATGGTAGGCTTCCCTGGGGATTTCTTCTTCGAACTTCTCTTCTTCTTGTTCTTGTTGTTTCTCTTCTTCTACTGGGGCCTCTTCCTCTATTGGCACCTCTTTTGGAAGTAGGGGAGGTATTGGGCCGAGATTTAGAGTTTGGGCCACTGTGATAACCTGCCCAAAGGTTTCTCTTGGGAGTGGCCCTTGGAACGTGGTGGCTGGGGTTACAGTTACTCCTAAAGGTCCGGTTTCCCCAGCGGATGCCATTTGTTCACCTTGTTTTTGTTGGTCCACTCCCAGACCTTGCATCGCTTGAGCCCTGGAGGCAATCTCCATTTCTGGCTCTTTCTCTTCCACCTGTCGCTCTTCTTCTTGTGCGGCCTCCTGTTCAGTAGCTTCTTATTTGGCAGCTCCTTGTTCTACCCCTGGGACTTCTGTCTCCACTTGGGTATTGTCCCCCTGCAGATTTCTGAACTCGTCGGTTGCAAATACATCAAATTCTTCCTGTGGATGGGGACTGGCTAGAACCTCAGTAGGCTTTGTTTCCTTCCCCAGTTTCAGGGAACTGGAAGAGAGGATTTCTACTTGTTGGGCTTGGGATGCTCCCGGTCCCGGGTCTGCCTTAGGCTTTTTGCTGAGCTTCTTCTTTCTTTGGGTAATCAGAGGCAGACCCGCATCTCTTATTGCCACTGTTTCCAGGGGGTCTACCCCCATCGCCTTTACCATCAAGGCTGCTAATGACGGGGAGGAAGGGGGACGAAGTGGTTCAGCCATGAGTGGTGGAGTGGCCAGCCATGTTATTAATTGCTCCCTCATTTGTTGGGAGGCTGCCACTGATTGTTTTATTTGTTCAGTGATGGGGACTTCTTGCATAGAAGGGGTTGTCTCTATTCTCTTTACCTTATCTACTCCCTGCGAAGAAGTCCTGGCCTCCGGGGTCAATCTTGGTGCCGGTTGAGTTAACTTTGGCACTGGCTAGGCTGCTTGGCGGGTACTCCCAGGGCACGCCTTCTTGAAATAGGCATGGCTTCTCTCAACCACCTCTCGAGTGAAGTCTTCAATTGTGGGCCCTTCCTGAGTGTCCCAGTTCACTGGTGGAAGAGCCCTTTTATCGATCCCCTTTTCTTTGTATTGGGGATCTTCAATGGGGGCGGCATCCAAGAACTCTGTTGGAAATTTTTGGAGCTTCAGTTTCTGCATCATTCCGGCTGTCATTCTGACATAGTGCCTGCTCTGCACCTCCACATCATCCTGGAAATCTACCCAGAAGTCCTCCATGTGTATGCGATGGGGCTCTGTAGCCTGGGGCAGTGCCATTGCAATCTTGCCATGCAGATCAAATTTTTTCTGCCCCAGATAAAATTCCTGTAGGTTATAACTTTTTAGTTCATTGTCCACCTCCTTCACGGAGGCTATACTGCAGGTGTAATTCCCATAGGTAATTGGGAACGGGATGTTGAGGATCTTTTTGAGGGCAAAGAAGGTGTGCACCTGCATCATTTGTCTGCAATACTCCAACAGCATGATCTTGTACCCGCAGTGCTTGGGTAACAAATAGGGTTTTCCAGAGAAGCCAGCGACCCTAATGTAGGTGTGCTTTTGGAATTGAATATAGTAATGTCCATAACTATGGACCAAATTCATCACCTCTGAGGACAGGTGGTATCTGGCGGCCCGGGTGGGTGTAAGCAGATGGTAGTAAACGAATGCGTCATTTACCCGACAGAAACTGGGGAAGTTGGCCTCCCATTGAACCTATGGGAAATGGTCCCACATTGCCTTTTGTCCCAGGCCAATCCTAAGCACGCCGTCAGTGAGTAGGCCGTGGGGATGGGGCCTCTGCTCCACTAGGGCCCAAAAAACATAAGAAGACATATAGAACCTTTTCTTCCTATTCAACTACTGGAACTGGGAGTCGACATGGTTGGAGATTATTGTGGCCTAGTCAAAGTATTCTCCCTTGGTGGAGATGCTAAGGAGGAAATAGTACATCCATTTGGAAAAATCTTGGGCGGAGGGCTGTCCAAAGACCTGGGATAATGCTATCATCCCCATCTAGATGCTCTCCTTGAATTCAGAGCAGAGAATCTCTATCTTCATTCTCTTTGGGTCCCTCTTTGGGCCCTTAAGATAGTGGATATTCATGTATACCCAGGTAGCATCCTCCAGTTGTGTAAACTGGGTCAAGGCATCAGTCCTTGTAACCACCATGGCCCTATCAAATTATGGGATTCCTAGGTTCACCTGGAATGTGACTGGGTCGAGGGACACCAGTGGAGTGGGGTATCTTGTGGGCTTTGCAGCCGCGAGAATAACAGTCCAGATAGAAGAGTTGTAGTTGGTTTCCATTGTTAGGATAAGCTCTGGAGATTGCATGAAGCATGGGAAGCAAGCTGCCGGAAGGATTCCAGAGTTCCCGACATTGATTGCTAATTGATCTCCAGCCTGTCGGTGGATATGCATTAATTTTACTAAGGCTTGCATCTCTGACCATGTTCCAACGCTGGTGTCAGTTATCAGCTTAACCTTGGACTCAATCTTTGAGCCCACAATGATGTTGTCCTGCACATATTTCATAGTTAGGGGTAGCTTTTCTAGGGCCTTCTCCATCTTGGATTTTACTGCTGCCCTGGTTTCTGTCGCGGAGGGTAGCTCTGGACTTCTGGGTGGAGAGGATGCGGATGCTTCAGACATGTTTGGAAATGAACTCCGGGGACCTATGAGACAAAGCGATCATCAGAACACATTAATCAAAATACATGTTCTGGGGTCCATAAATCTTACCACCACGATGCTTGCTTTTCCTAAAAAGTTAGTCTCATGCAAGGATAACTAAAAAACAAACGCATCAGACAAACTTTAAATTTTTATTAAACGTCTAGGTCTGGGGGCTTTTATCAAACTTGGTAAAGACATAGGATGGATGATGGTAGGAGACCTGAGACCTGGAGAAATGACCGTTAGGGCGTATAAAAAGATAGGTCATCGAGCCCATGTGGGTGCCATGTGCATAGGTATTAAATGGAAGTGATGGCGATGATGACAGAGCCAACTGTCCGAACATGCAAAAAGTGAAAGCCACTTGGCTGGAATTGATTGTGTGCATGGGACATAAATAAGGTTCTGAAAGACTTCATGGAGGAGAGAGAAAACTATCTGTTTGAAACCAGCCAAGAGTCAAGTTTCAAACAGGTGCTTTTTTGCCCCGAAGGAAGTTTATGGGCGGAATACTTGAAACAGAGGTGACTCAACCAGCTTATTGAGCCACCTGGAAGGATATACATAGAGCTGAGGGATATATACAAAGACATGGAGGGATATATACAAAGACTATACACAAATATATATGTATATACACAAAATATACAATGCAAAATGACACCCGCAGGAAAACTAGAGAAGGTAGAAACATATATACAACCACCTACGCACTTTATAGACGGAGCACCTCTGCACAAAGGGCAGACAACCCTCTGGAAGAGAGCTGACCCACCAACGGGTGGCAGAACCAGAAAATAGAAAACCAGATGAAACAGACGATAAAGAAAACAAGACAAACAAAACCAAACGAAATGGAAGAAAACCAGAGAGGCAGAAAATGGAAACACCAACCTGAGAATGCAGAAGGCAGAAGAAAGGGAACAGTTACTACAGAAGCTCTGTAATAGCTCAAGTTGTCAAACGGTCATAATCACCACCATGAAGCACTCGCAATCGCCAGAAAGTGACTAGTAGATGTTAAACATTGATTATTATAAACTCTCTACAAATGCTCTGTTAATCACTTGGAACTCGCTTTGTTAATCGCTCTAAGTGCTTGAAGGTTTTAATCACGGTAAATGTGAAAGTGACAGATAAGTTCTATTTATACCTATGGTAAAAGGTAATCTTCCTCCTTCTGGCAATCTCTAGACAAACAAAACCTCCAGACTCTAAGCCCGGGGATTCCTCGCGATGATGTCCTTAAGAACATCGTGGCAAAGAATCCCAGAGTTTGGAGTTTGGTTCCCAACCGAAGGACAACCTCTTGGACCGGAGTCCCAAAGGCAAAAATCAAACAAACAAAACACCACACCGGGGAAGAAAACCCCAGAGAAAGAAAATAAAAGGGACATAAAGACAAGGCAAAGCCGCAAGCAAAAACAAACAAAAAAAGGGGGGACCCAACATTTTACACATAAAATGTAGGGACGGGGATGCAGGGCATAACAAATGGTGACTATCTAGGACAAATGCCTTAGCGCATTTGAGAACTATAGAATCCCTGGTTAGCAGGATAGGAACAAGCCACTTTCCAAAGTGTCTGACAGGCAGAGAGCTCCATATCCCAGAATCTTTTATCAGTGGTGTCGTGTGTGCTTTGGAAGGAAATCAAGCCGATGACCTCTAGGAGGAGTAGAGAAGAGGCAATAATTAAATTGAACCAGTCATCAATCCGCTTGCTTTCCCCAGAGACTGGAGTTTCATCCCACTTTTTCTCTTGTTATTTTATTTGTTTCTGGATGGGGAAGGCGGTACTTCTTTCACCATTAAGCTTAAGCTTAGCTAATTTTAATGGCGGTACTTCTTTCACCTATCCACCTATACTTAGATGTTTGAAGAGGGGATAAAGCTCCAGACCCGAAAAGAATTCCTTAAAGTTTTAGACCTGGGTCAACCAATTAGTACAACTGATCTATCCTTGGTGTGTCTGATTACTTGTTCCTTATATTACTTGTGTTCACTGATCGCCAGACTCCCAGAGAAAACATCCGATGGAGATTGCTCAAAACATGCCATAACCTGTGAAACAACCCCAGAGACCGGGCTGACTCCACTGTGCTAAAGACAGATTCTAAAGTTCACCATGCCGCAGACATCAACCGGAGACTAGAATTATGCGAATCACCCCAATTCCTGCAAGACAGAGAAAAACGCCAGGACCAAAAGAAAATTGAAAACAAAAACAAAAATGACAAAAGAGGACTGTCCTGGAGGACAGCTGACAAGGCTATTCACAAGGCAGGGTACCTCGCATGAGGCACCCAAAGGAGATATTTACAAGTGGGAGACTTTACACATAGTACAAATTTGGGCAATACTTTCCTTATTCAAAGTAGTGTTTGAGAAACTTTCCATTAACAGGCAATGCGACAGGTTCCCCAGTCAGGGTGCTAAGGCAGTAAGTATTTGCCCCACAGATTTCTGAGATTAAGTATGGTCTGAGCCAGAGCCGTTGGAACTTGGTATACTTTCCTTTCTTCTCCTGGGCCTTGTCCCACAACAGGACCAGATCTGAGGTATGAAATGCCTTGTATTGGGCTCTTCTATCAAACCATCATTTTACCACTGCTTGATGACGCGTGAAATGTTCAAGAGTTGCATCTCATTATTCTTCCATCCGCACCAAATTTAAGAGTTGAACCTCCATGATGTTGTCCCTGTTGCTAAATTCCTGCATAAACTGTAGGACTGGGATCTGTAAGTTGACTAGGAATACAGGCTTCTGACCATAAACCAGATGGAATAGGGATGTTCCCAGGGCAGCCTTGACTCAAATGCAATCTGCCCAGAGGGTGAATTTTAACTTTTGATGTCAATCCTAGGGATTCTGTTCGAGCAGGTGTTTGATCACTTCAAGTAGATTTTTGTTCGTTGATTCAACAACGCCATTTCCTTAGGGATAATAGTTGTTGGAGAACTTCAAAGTGACCCTCTGATGGTAAGTCCATTTGAGTAACTACATCGAAGAAAATGCCAGACCATTGTCACATACCAAAGCAAAGGGCATCCCAAACCGTGTGACGATGTTTTCTTCTAAAAACTTGATAACTACGTCTGTCATGTTATTTTTACAAGGTATAGCATCAGACCACTGAGTGCAGTAATTAGTAGCAGTAAGAATGTATCGGTGATTGGCAGATGAGTTGGGGTTGATGTCCCCAATGAAGTCAACTGCCCATTGGGTGAAGGGATTAGCCTCATAGACTGGTTGTAAAGGCATGGCCAGGTTACGCTCACGATGCGCTGCAGTTTGGCAAGTATGGCATTTCCTGACATGAGTGTAAACATCCTTGAATATATAGGGCCAATAATATATGGACCAGAGGATCTGATGGGTAGTGGCGTCAGCTAAGCCATGCCCAGTTCCAAACTGTCTGTAGAATTCACTAATAACTTTCACAGCTTGATCTCTATCAATGCATCAGAGGTACACCCCCTTGTAGTTTCTGTGATAAAGTGCAGAATTTTTAATCATGAAGTGAGTGCTTTTCATCCATAGGGCACGGAATTTGTAGAGAGGTAATCCCTCTGGACATTTATTTTTTAGTAGCTACTATACCAAATTGGTATACCATAGGTCCTAGGTGATGGACTCCACGGTGTAAGTTTGGCATTTTATGCGGAGAGTTTCTTCCACCATTTCTCGACTTAGTCCCTGGCCTTGGACTACCTTCATGGGATACATTTTTAAGTCATATTCTTGGAGGATGGCCATCTATTTCCCCCATCTCTCACCCAATTCACTCTGCATCAGCAAAGACTTGACGGCCTGGTCTGGAATGATAGCATGTACTTTACTCCAGAGAATATAATGCCAAAATTTCTTCACAGCACGAACTAGAGCAAAGGCCTATTTTTCTAGTGATGAATATCAGACTTTGGTATTTTTGAAAGGGGATCTCATGAAAGCTATTGGTCGCTCTTCCCCTTCAACCTTTTGGGTCAAAACTACCGCGGTAGAATGCGGCAAAGTAAAAGAGTAAATATAAAACGGAAGGGAATAGTCTGGACTAGCCAGGACAGGTGCTTCTGTTATTGTCTATTTGATCTAGGCAAATGCCCACTTTGCTTCAGGACTCCACTCAATCTTGGTATCCTTCTTCATCATCTCATTGAGCAGCTTAACAATTTCTGCTAATCCCGTGATGAAACACTGTACGAAGTTGATCTTTCTGAAGAAAGATCGCATCTCTTTCTTGCTGCCAGGCATTTGTAAGTTTAGCAGTGCTTCAACTCTGTCAGGGTCTATGGATATACCCTTCTCAGAGATGATATGCCTGAGAAAATTCCCCTTGGTGACCCCAAATATGCACTTCTTGGGGTTGAGGGATATCCCATACCAGAGACATCTCTCACAGATCTGAGCGAGATGGGCGGGATGATCACGCTTGTCCCGGGAAAAGATGGTCAAATCATCCATATAGATGATTATGCATCAATTCACAAGGCCCTCAAACGTAATGTCCATGGCCTTCTAAAATGTATCCCCTGCATTGATTAGACCAAAGGGCATTCTCCTATACGCAAACATTCCCCACTTGGTGGTAAATGTTGTTTTCTCCCTGTCTTCATATTTGACCATGACCTGGTTATAGCCTGAGTATCCATCCAAGAAGGACATCATCTGGGATCCATTTACTATCTGCAACACCTCATCCAACAAAGGGAGAGGGTGATTATCTTTCTTAGATGCCTTGTTTAAGTTTTAAAAATTCACGCAGAGTCAGATCTCACCATTCTTTTTCCTCATAGGGACTAGGTTGGTAACCCATGTAGTGTGCCAGAATGGGAAGATTATCCGGGCTGACAGCAGTTTTTCTACCTCCTGATGAATCAGAGGCTCTATCAGGGGGTTGACCGGTCTTTGCTTTTGCCGAAAGGGCTTAGCATTAGGTTTTAGGGGAATAGTATGGGTCATGATGGATGTATCATACATTTTCAAGTCTTCATAACCCCAAGCAATTACGTCAATGTATTCTCGGAGAACCGCGAGAATCTTCTCCTTTTCCTCAAGGGAACAGGAGGTGCCAATGTGAATAATCTTTTCTTCACTGGACTGGCCGATGTTACCTTTTCAAACTTTCCTCCCTCGGAGGAGGATGACACCTTCTCACAGGCCTGAGGGTCTGAGTTGAAGATTCATTCTAGTGCAACCATCCCCTTTGGGATGGTGTTAGTGGGCAGGTCCATGATCCCATCATCTTCATCACCCTGCCCAGTATCATCATGGTCTCATTCCTCCACTATCTGGTCTTCGAAGACACCAACATTCGCCATGAAGTCTAGGATATGCTAATCATCCTCAAAAAATTGAAAGTGGGTGACATTATCTGGAATGGACGGGGTGGGGACCATCTCAACCAAAAATCTCTGGAGTCGCGAGCCAGTCATTGGCTCAAGTGTGCTGGCAGAAACGACGAGGGCGTCTGGGACATAGTTTCATCACCGGGGAATGAGGTCAATGCCAAAGGCATCAAAATCTTTGATAAGGCTCCAAGCCTGGTTACGGTATGTAGCCAGCCTTTTGTTGTGACATGTGTATTAACTCTAGACCTGTGTAATAATCAACTCTGAATCACCTAGAGCCTGGAGGTAGGTGATACCTTTCCTTAACGCAAATAAAAGTCCAAGGACCGAAGCCTCATACTCTGTTACATTATTTGTATAGTTAAACTACAGTCTATAAGACGTGAGGAAGGACTTCCCTCGCAGGTTGAGTAATTCTACCCCAGCTCCACAACCTTGTTTGGATTGGGACCCATCAAACTTAAGGGTCCATAAGTCATTGTTCGTAATCTGGGGCTGGGACAGAGTAGTCCTCTTTGGATTATTACTGGGAGACTTAGGGATTTTCTCCCGAACTACCGGCGTGAAAGTAGAATTTACCTCTAGAGGTGTTTGGATTTGGGATTCCTAGGGAGACAGAACCAAAGGAGTGCTCCCATAGGAGTACTGGGTCTCGGGGAATCAGTTACAAGTCATTTATTCTGGAAGGTATCGAGGCCCCGGTTAGCGATCGAGAGACATGGCCCACACTCGAGTTCTAAATGTTTCTAGTAGTGTACTCAACACCAAGTGTTGGACAGGAGCATGGCGAGGGTTGTTGTGGGGCCTTGAGAATCTATCTCAGCTCTCATATTTTCTTCTAGGTCCTGGGCTCTTTGCAGCACGACAGGATCTTCCCCGGGGATGAAATCAAAGGTTAAGATTTTGAAAGGTCGGTACACCCCCAAAGAAGTCTTAGAGAAAAAGACCTCATTGACCCTCCCAACTTTGGTAAGGGCCTGTTTCATCCAGGGCTCACTTTCGACCCAGATCTTATTAGATTCTCCTTCCCATGGAAGCCATAAGTGGGCAAAGTGAGTCGAAAAGTATCCATTCAGGGACTTAGACCAATTCCAACTTAGTAACATCCCATAGGTCTTTGGGATGTCCACCACTTGGATGTCAATGATGCTAGCTATCCTGGGGTCCTGGATAAGTTGTATCTGGACGTTCTTCAATTCCCCCACCATTTTTATAGCAGTCTTATCCAGTTGGATTAATGCTCCATTAGATGGGGTGGGGTGGAATCTGAGCTTCTGACAAATAGACAAGGGTATAATATTACCCAAAGCTCTGGAGTCTACTAAGCAGTTGTGTATATTTTTGCCATGGATATTCAGGCCTAGTGAGAAGGGAGGATCCTCATTGTTTCCCTAGAAGATGACCGCATTAGCATCTTTGAATGAGACAGTCTTGGGCGGGTGGCTGACGGCTTCCGGGTTTCCTAAGAGCCTCAGAAGAGACTTTTTCTGCTTGGGATAGTTTAGAAAAACCTCCATCAAGGTCATGGAGGTGGTGGTCTATTCTAACACCCTCGTAATGTCGAACCTTCCTCCCAGGAACTGGTGATTTTCCTCAGTGACATCTTTTTCTTGGTTAGAGCTAGGACCTTTTGGAGGAGTGGGTCGATCAGTCGTATTATTCTGGGGAGGAGGAGTATCTTTGATAGGAGGTGTGGGCGTGTAAGCTGGTCCTTTACCAGCCTGGCTCTGGGTATTATATGGAGTCTGTGAGTTAGTAAAGGCGTTGGCCTCAAAGGGTGGGATAGATTCATCAAAGAATCCCTGCAGTTTAGATTCTTCTTCATCTTCCCCAATAGTTCCGAAGAAGATGGTGTAACAGGTGAAGGCACTGTGGGTTGTCTCTTGGACAGGAGGCTCTGGAGGGGTGGTATCATGCGATTGTTTCCTGTCTAACTAGGAGATCATGATGACCTTCTCCAAAGTGGCACAATTCACCTCATTGTGTGAACCCGTATCGTGTAATCTACACCAATTAGTCATGGGCTGGAAGTCTGTGATTCATGTAAAATGTGATGGTCCAGCACCATTTTGGTTGGCATTTTGGTTCGGAGGTGGGCCTCCAATGTTTGCGTTATTACCCCATTGCTATTGATTGGGCCTAGACCCATTGTTGAAATTTTTTCCCTCGATATTGTTGTTTCGTTGGTTAGAGAAAATGTTTCCCCTCTGGGAATTTGAATTCTGGGGTGTGTAGGACCCCACCTTCAGTTGGCCCATGTCCATAGTTAAGGTAGACAACATTCGCCAGAGGGATTTGACCTCGGCGGTCAACTGGGTGTTGGTGTCATAATGTGATGGTTGTTGTTGTTGGCTTCCCAGGAAGGCAGCGGTATTAGTCAGAGTCGAGGGTGGAAATCCTCCAGTCGCAGACGACTGAAAGAAGGGCACTCTGGATGTTTATGTCTGAGACTATTGTGCCTGCTGTGGCTGATTCTAAGAGAAAACTTCTAGACTCGATGTCATTTGGGTCTGGGTCAGGTAAATGTACCGTGCCTGCTGGTCTATGAGTGGTGGTGGAGGATTCATCGCCATAGAAGGGGCACCCATTGCAAGATTGGGGTTGTATCCCCCAACATACGTGGTTCCACCGGGGATCATGTTGAATGGGGTGCTCTGCCCAATCCCGCCTGGGGATTTGTTGAGACCACGGGACAACTCTAGAGCTATGTTGTAAACTTTTGCTAAGGTGTCCTGGTCACCCGCGGCGGTTGTTCTCCAAAGGAGAGTGGCAACAAAAGGGTCCATCGCATTAAGATAGGTCTGTATGGTTACTTCTGGGGATGAAATAAAAGGGCCCGTGCACCGCTTCAGGGCATGCTAGAACCTATGGTTGAATGCTGCAAGAGGTTCATTGGGTTCCTTCCTAATGGAGATGAACTGGCTATGGGACCAGGCTGGGTCCATGTGTACGCAAAAGGTAGCTAAGAAGGTGTCCTCCATATCTTGCCAACTGTTTATGGAGTTGGTAGGAAGGTTAAGGTACCAGTTCAACTCACCTTGCCCTAAAGACAAGGGGAACATTCGAGTAACAACATCTTCATGTTGGATCCGGTGTCGATTCAAGGCATCTTTGTATGCCTATAAGTGTTCTTCTGCGGTCCATGAGCCTAAGTGCTCATATCATGGGCATATCTTCTCTGGGTGAGAGGGTAGGTCATTGATTGCACCCAAAAAAGTTCCCATTGGGGACCCAGTGTCTTCGAAATACCCGGCCATTGGGGGAACTAAATGTTGGGTAATTTGGGTACTGGTTCCCAGGATCGTTTGAGGAGTTTAGGTATTCTGAGGTATGCTAGACCCCCAGACAATAGTGGCTGGTATGATTTTTGAGGTCCATTTCTTTCGAGCAGGAGGCTCGAGTTTGACAAACCTTCCAGGATTCAGAGAAGACCTAAGGATTCTTTCAAATTTCCCTGGGGAGAAGGATCCAATCCCACTGAAGGCTTGCCTCTTAAAACTATGACTCAGGGAACCCTCAGGAGGTGTAAAATTAGAATCTTGGGAAGGGGATGAGTTCATGCCCTCCTTCTAGCACCAGTTTCTATTGACAGGGTTTTGTTGACCGTGTCTGCTAACAGTCATAAGTTGTCACCGGGTTCCGGGGGTACCGGCCAACTCTGCCTGCAAAGGTTGTCTGGGGAAATTAAATTCCTTGGGCCTTCAAGCACCTGTGTGTCGGGTCACAACGGTGTGGGGCTTGGTTGGGAGAAGTGACTATTTTCGAGGTGGATAGCTGGTTTCTTCAACTCAATACCTCCAGAGATTCAATATAGTGAGGTTTCCCTTAGCATTCTACACTTATAAAATAAAATGAAAAAAATCCTGTAGGGTTAGAAATATTTTGTATAACTATAGTCATGCTTGAACGTCCGGAACATCAATAATACTCTGATAGAATAGACTAAATATTGAAGAAATACATAACCATTAGCTAGCATTTTATCAGTAGCGGGAGTAAAGAGGTCATTAATCTACTTTAATATATCAGAGTAGAAGACATAAAGAACATTAAAACATGAAATACCATTAACTCGGAAGTAGGAATGCCAACAACATCATTGCCAAGAATTCTTTCTTATTTATTAATATTCCTTCTAGCAAGCACTAGTGCGTGATACAATGGTGGCTCCAGGGGAGCGTTTGACTATATAAAATTAGAACAATGGAGCATTGAGCTCTACAACTCAAAATGAGAAATCGCCTTTCTATTGCTATGGACAACAAAATTATCAATTTTGTCGACCATTGGAAATGGGCCAATTTGGCTATTTATACAACTTCTCTAATCCTAACCCTATTTTACATCATGTTTCAATAAAATATAATATCTAGGGGCCGGTACTACCTGCGCCACCCTACAAAAGACCCAAAGACAGAATAGGCCTGCCATGTCAGAAGAATAAGACAAGAATATACAGTGAAAGAATTGGCCTTGAGAAGAGAGCCAGAAAGGAGAAAGAAGAAAGTAGGTCCCCCGAGGATCGAGGCTATATGCCTCATAAATGGGAAATGTGGCACCCTATCTCCAATGTGCCAAGTGTACCCCTGAGTGGCACCTCAAGAAGACCACCTTGTCAGAAACCAACTGCTGATTCGATGCCTCTTTGATGTGGCCAACCACCTTCTGACAGCCCTTATTAACCGCTTCTGAATGTGATCGGTCGGCCTCAGGGACCGGGAGACGGATCACTCGGAAGAATACAAAATTTTGGGTCTGAGACTCCAGGATCCAGGAACTTACATTCAAAAATGAATAAAGAATACTTAACACTTGAGTTCTCCCCAGCCTCCGGAGAAAGCTCAAGGTTTCTTATTATCATTGAAAGCCTGGAGGAGGCAGGAAATGCCATCTTCATCTACATCTTTCAGGCTGCCCCTTCTGTGCTTGGCCACTTCAACTTGTTCCCCCAGGTCTGAAATATTTTATTTAAATTCCTCTACCATCCTTGCCCCTTCATGACCACTAAGTATCATGTGGGTTAATTTTTCCATTTGGGCCCCATCTATCCCTTCCGAAGATTGATACCGGGACTTCATTATTTTATCAAAACTCCCCAAAACTGAATCTTCAGGGGTACATGTATCTGTGCTAAGGGGATCAGCCCCATAAGTCTTTATTAAGAAAGACTTGTATAAATTGGAAGAATACTTCACCGCATTTACCTTGTCCTGTAGGGACCCTACCAGTTGCTTGGTTACCTCAAATGTGAGGTCAAGTCTAGAGTGTTGGGTTCTCACAAAATCAAATGATTCATCACCCTAAATTCTAGATTCAGAAATCAAATCCTCTCCTAAGGTAAGGATCTCTTCGAGCTCTACTTTCCATGCTTGGTAATTCTCGGCGTCACCCTCCCATAGCTCAATAAGAGTTTCTGCTTGATGAATGACCTGCTGGGTCGTGTATAAATCTAGGAGGGTAGATGCTAGGAAATGCCAGGTGTTTCTTATCTACAGGGTGACCCACTTGTCCATTGCTTGAGATTTCTTCTTCATTACTCATAGGGAGTCTATGTCACTCTACGATATTTCTTTAGAGGTGGAGGCCCCTGGAGGAGCGGCATTGATTGGTCGAGCCAGCTCAGTGAGAAACCTCATAAGGTTTGCATTCTTTTCTTTTTCTGCCTTGAGCCTCTGGGCTTCCTTTTCATATCGGGCTTCCACTGCCCTTGTTGCCTCCTTTAGAAAATCTACCTCACCTTGCTTTCCCCATTTTTCTAGTGACACCTCTGCAACATTATAGTCCCTGGGCTCTGTGGTTGCTTCCTCGGCATCTGGGGGAGGTGTTGCCACAATGGAAACTATTTCTCCGCCCGGCCCAGTTTGAAGGGTATGAACTATCCAGGATTTCTTGGCCTTCGGCGGGGCCTGAACTTGGGCCATTATTTCATCCAGGGAGAGGGGAATCACATGAGCAGACTGAGCTTTTCTTTTCCTACTCTCTATCAGCCACTGAGGTAGGAGGGGTGGCCTTCCTACCAAAATTTATTCTTCTAATTTTTCTCCAGTGTTTTATGGCTGTGGCTCCTCAGCAACATGGACCTCATCTGTTCCTCTCCCTACCTCAACTTCTTCTACAATAATGTTTTCTTCAATCTCCATCTCCTCAGCCTTGTCCTTTGTGTCTATCACTGGGTTTGGACTATGGTAGGATTCCCTGGGGATTTTTTCTTTGAGCTACTCTTCTTCTTGTTCTCGTTGTTTCTCTTCTTCTTTTGGGGCCTCTTCCTCTGTTGGCACCTCTTTTGGCAGTAGGGGAGGTATTGGGCTGAGATTTAGAGTTTGGGCCACTGTGATCACCTACCCAAAGGTTGCTCCCAAGAGTGGCCCTTGGAACGTGGCGGTTGGGGTTACGGTTACTCCCGAAGGTCTGGTTCCCCTATCGGATGCCATTTGTTCACCTTGTTTTTTTTGGTCCACTCCTAGACCTTGCATCACTTGAGCCCCAGAGGCAATCTCCGGTTGTAGCTCTTTCTCTTCCACCTGCTGCTCTTCTTCTTATGCGGGCTCTTGTTCAATAGCTTCTTGTTCGGTAGCCCCTTGTTCTGCCCCTGGGACTTCTGTCTCCATTTGGGTATTGTCCCCCTGTAGATTTCTGAACTCGTCAGTTGCAAATACATCAAATTCTTCTTGTGGAGGGGGACTGACTGGAACCTTTGCAGGCTCTGTTTTCTTCTCCAATTTCAGGGAACTAGAAGAGAGGATTTCTACTTGTTGGGCTTGGGATGCTCCCGGTCTCGGCTCTGCCTTAGGATTTTTGCTGAGCTTCTTCTTTCTCTGGGTAATCAGAGGCAGACCCGCATCTCTTATTGCCATTGCTTCCAGGGGGTCTACCCCCTTCGCCTTTACCATCAAGGATGCTAATGACGGGGAGGAAGGGGGGTGAAGTGGTCCGGCCATGAGTGGTGGAGTGGCCATCCATGTTATTAATTTCTCCCTCATCTGCTGGGAGGCTGCCACCGATTGTTTTATTTGTTTGGTGATAGGGAATTCTTGCATAGAAGGGGTCGTGTCTATTCTCTTTCCCTTATCTACTCCCTACGAAGAATTCCTAGCCCCTGGGGTCAATCTTGGTACCGATTGAGTTAACTTTGGCATCGGTTGGGCTGCTCGGCGGGTACTCCTAGGGAACACCTTCTTGAAATAGGCATGGCTTCTCTCGACCACCTCTCGAGTGAAGTTCTCAATTGTGGGCCCTTCCTAAGCATCCCAATTCACTGGTGGAAGAGCCCTTTTATCAATCCCCTTTTCTTTGTACTGGGGATCTTCAGTGGGGGCGGCATCCGAGAAGTTCACTGAGAATTTCTGGAGCTTCAGTTTATGCATCATTCCAGCTGTCATTCTGACTAGTGCCTACTCTACACCTTCACATCATCCTGGAAATTTTCCCAGAAGTCCTCCATGTGTATACGATGGGGCTCTGAAGCCCGCGGCAGTGTCGTTTCAAACTTACCATGCAGATCAAATTTTTTCCGTGCTAGATAAAATTTCTGCAAGTTGTAACTTTTTAGTTCATTGTCTACCTCCTTCGCGGTGGCCAGACTGCAGGTGTAATTCCCACAGGTGATTGGGAATGGGATGTTGGGGAGATTTTTGAGGGCAAAGAAGGCGTGCACCTCCATCATTTGTCTGCAATACTCTAACAATATGATCTTGTCCCCGCAGTGCTTGGGTAACAAGTAGGGTTTCTCGGAGAAGCCGACGACCCTAATGTAGGTGTGCTTTTGGAATTGAATATAGTAATGTCCATAATTATGGACTAAATTCATCACCTCTAAGGACGGGCGGTATCCAGCGTCCTGGGTGGGTGTAAGCAGATGGTAGTAAATGAATGCATCGTTTACCTGGCAGAAATTGGGGAAGCTGGCCTCCCATTAAACCTGTGGGAAATGGTCCCACAATACCTTTTTTCCCGGGCCAATCCCGAGAACGCCGTTAGTGAGTAGGCCATGAGGATGGGGCCTCTGCTACGCTAGGGACCAGAAAATATAAGAAGACATATAGAACCTTTTATTCCTGTTTAACTGCTGGAACTGGTAGTTGACATGGTTGGAGATTATTGTGGCCCAGTCGAAGTATTCTCCCTTGGTGGAGATGCCAAGGAGGAAATAGTACATCCATTTGGAAAACTCTTGGGGGGAGGGCTGCCCAAAGACCCGGACTAATGCTATCATCCCCATCTGGATGCTCTCCTTGAATTCAGAGCGGGGAATCTCTATCTTCATTCTCTTTGGGTCCCTCTTTGGGGCCTTAAGCTAGTGGATATTCATGTACACCCAGGTAGCATCCTCTAGTTGTGTGAACTAGGTCAAGGAATCATTCCTTGTAAAAATAGTGGCCCTATCAAATTGTGGGATTCCCAAGCTTGCTCAGAATGTGACTAGGTTGAGGGACACCAGTGGAGTGGTGTATCCTGAGGGCTCTGCAGCCGCGAGCATAACATCCCAAATAAAAGAGTTGTAGTTGGTTGCCAGTGTTAGGATAAGCTTCAGAGATTGCACGGAGCATGGGAAGCAAGCTGGCTGAAGGATTCCAAAGTTCCCGACGTTGATTGCTAATTGATCTCCAGCCTATCACTGGATATGCATTACTTTTACTAAGGCCTGCATCTCTGACCATGTTCTGACATTGGTGTCAATTATCAGATTAACCTTGGACTCAATATTTGAGCCCATAATGATGTTGTCCTACATGTATTTCCTAGTCAAGGGCAGCTTTTCTAGGGCCTTCTCTATCTTGGATTTTACTGCTGCCCTGGTTACTATCGCGGAGGGTAGCTTTGGACTTCCGGGTGGAGAGGATGCGGATGCTTCAGACATGTTTGGAAATGAACTCCAGGGACCTGTGAGATAAAGCGACCGTCAGAGCACATTAATCAAAATAAATGTTCTCGGGTCCAGAAATCTTACCACCACGATGCTTTCTTTTCCTGAAAAGTTAGTCTCATGCAAGGATAACCAAAAAACAAATGCATCATACAAGCTTTAAATTTTCATTAAACATTCGGGTATGGGGGTTTTTATCACACTTGGTAAAGACACAGGATGGATGATGGTAGGAGACCTGAGACCCAGAGAAATGACCATTAGGGCATATAAAAAGATAGGTCATCGAGCCCACATGGGCACCATGTGCGTAGGTATTAAATGGAAGTGATGGTGATGATGGTGGAGCCAACTATCTGAACGTGCGAAAAGTGAAAGCTACTTGGCTGGAATTGATTGTGCGCATGGGACATAAATGAGGTTCTGACAGACTTCATGGAGGAGAGAGAAAACTACCTATTTGAAACCAGCCGAGAGCCAAGTTTCAAACAGGTGGTTTTCTACCTCGAAGCGAGTTCATGGGCGGAAAACCTAAAATAGAGGTGACTCGACCAGCTTGTCAAGCCACTTGGAAGGATATACATGGAGCTGAGGGATATATACAAAAACATAGAGGGATATATACAAAGACTATACACAAATATACATGCATATACACAAAATATACAACATAGAAAGACGCCCGCAGGAAAACTAGACAAGGAAGAAACACATATACAACCACCTATACACTTTACAGATGGAGCACCTCTGCACAAAGGGTGGACAACCCTCTGGCGGAGAGCCGACCCACCAACGGGCAGCAGAACTAGAAAATAGAAAACCAGACAAAACAGATGACAAAGCAAACAAGACAAACAAAACCAAATGAAATGGAAGAAAACTAGAGAGGCAGAAAATAGAAACACCAACCTGAGAACGCAGAAGGTGGAGGAAAGGGAACAGTTACCGCATAAGATTTGTAACAGCTCGAGTTGTCGAACAGTCAAAATCACCACCACGAAGCACTCACAATCGCCAGAAAGTGACTAGTAGATGTTAAGCGTTGATTATCATAAAATATCTGCAAATGCTATGTTAATCGCTTGGAAATTGCTCTGTTAATCACTCTAAGTGCTTGAAGGTTTTAATCATTGTAAATGTGAAAGTGACAGATAAGTTCTATTTATACCCGTGGTAAAAGGTAATCTTCCTCCTTCCGGCAATCTCCAGAAAAACAAAACCTCTGGACTCTGGGCCCGAGGATTCCTCGCGATGATGTCCTTAAGAACATCATGGTGAAGAATCTCGGAGTCCAGAGTCTGGTTCCTAACCGAAGGACAACCTCTGGGACCAGAGTCCCGGAGGCGAAAACTGAACAAACAAAACACCACACCGGGGAAGAAAACCCTAGAGAAAGAAAACAAAAGGGACAGAAAGACAAGGCAAAGCCGCAAGCAAAAACAAACAAAAAAAGGGGGGACCCAACATTTTGCACACAAAATGTAGGGACGGGGATACAGGGCATAATAGAAGCCTAATTCATTATAGCCCTATCCAGGGTGTTTTTCCCAATTAACTTCAAACTTTCCCAAATAACTTGAAAATATAAGACCATATGTAGATACCCTTTATCACCTTACAAGAAATTTTTAAGGTTTTAAGTTCAGTATCCTTCCGTACATAGGGTTCCTACAAACTAGGTCTTATAGGGCTAAAAGGCCTAAAAACTAGGATAGTCTGCAACACTATGATAAACTTGTCCAAAAATTATCTCCACTGATTGGTATGAACTCAACCAACTCAGTATGTCAAGGTAACACAAAATCCTAACTTATTATGTACTTAGACCGTACAGATCTATCTTCCCCTGCTCATGGAAACTCACTGTTTCTCCACCAAACCACTAACCAGACAGTGCATGCACGCCTAGGGCTTGGTCTTAAAAATATCTATTTGTCTTTCCCTGACTCCTAAATCTACAACTATGTACACTGCTAACTCCGCTAACATTTCCATCTACCCTTGGAGATTTCCCATGGTTAGATTTCATGGGGGAGTCATATTTAGACTGACTGGTCAGGACAGGACCAATGAACTACTTAAACACAAAACAATTTACCTACGACTGAATACTAACTCTAATAAACTAACTTACTGAATCAAAAGTGTCTCTAATCCTCCTAATAAAACAAAAAAACCATTACTTTGAAGATTTCAATCCATAAATTATGAATGTCACAAGGAAATGCTCGGGAATTCTGAAAACACAAAATTGCAAACTATATTGCTCTTCACAAAAAGTTACAATGAATACTCTCACTGCATGATTTGAGCCTCTCGTACACTAGATGCCTTCTTCCACCATTGTATAGCCTTTTTGGTCAATTCCCCACTCCTAGAATCAAGGATAATCTGATGTAACCATATTGCATGCAACATTTGCAATTATTGCGAATGTTGTCATGACAACAAAATAGCAACTTTTGGCATCTTTTCAATTATGCATCCTCCCTACATTTTAGGACCTCTATCCTCTCTATCTCAAAGATCCAAGATCATTAAAGACCCTATGGCATCTCTATGTCCTCATTTATGAGATTAGGACACATTTAAGACTCCAATCCATCAACTAGCAACTAAGCCTAAGAATTTGAAAACTATAAACAATGGCTAGTAATGTGACCTTAGTCCTAATGAATAACTCACTTAGCCTACATTGCAAAGACCTCCTAAGGTAGAAATACAACTAACCTATCTTGACTTGGCTAATGTCAAGTACAAGCCAAAATGGACAAACATGGAGGCTAGCCTAGGTGCTCCTGCACCATCCACCCAAGATCTAGAGACCAAATGGAAAGTACAATAACAAGAAATAATGAGTATGAAAGGAAAATTTATACTTTTATCAAGAGTGGCATACAATCAATCAACTAGATTTGAGTACATAGGAGATCCCTTAGTTATATAGCCAAGGTGAGTACAAATAAGTGAATGATAAAATAAAAATTGTCAGTATCATTACATGATAACCAACATATAAAGCTACAAGACTCCATAAAAGGTGGATAGGTGACAGTGTCATAACACCAAAAACAATGGATCAGCCACCAAAGGTGGAAAATTCCATCAATAATAGGTTGTTAAGATAGAATAATAAAATGGTAAGTCATTTTTAATGTGGAAATGTTATAACTACTCCTATGTAATTTTCTAAGTAAGCTAAAGTAAAGTGCAATTAGGAACTAGGTTACGATTAACCAAGGTAAAACACCTTAATTGGACCAACACCCACCCTTAATTGCAATATAGGGAGAATGTAAAAAATCTAATAATACAACATGGGTCCTCACTACTAGGCCATGTTATGTACCCATGTAAAATATGCATTTTAATCTCTCACAAATGAAGAAAGGGAGAAAACCACATGGAAGAATATTCTCGTCCAAAAGAGAGATGAGAATGAACAGTTTTGTCAATGATGTATGAGAAGAAAAAAACCTCATGTGATGAAAATTTTTCTACTCATAAGAGAGAAGAGATATTATAAATCCCCCTGAATGTAGAATCTCCACAAATATGGTCCAAGATGATGACCACCAATCCTCCATAGGAATAAATAGAGCCAATGTTACACCAAGAGTTTGAAAGTGTGAGAAAGTCATCTACCACTATCAATAAAGAATTGATTATGAATCTCTCACTATAATATGATGAAGATAAGGCATGTAGACACCTGCATGAGCATTGACTGGATACTTGCGAATGGTAGATTAGTATATTCTAATCTAAATTACAAATATGCACCAAGTTTCACAAGATAGTTCCTAATCTACTAAGTATAAGAGGATTACATAAAATATGTCATCAATCACAAAGTACAAAGAAGAATGCCCCTTTATACTAATGGATGTAAAACATATCTCATGAAAGAGAATAAAACATAATATAGCAATGTAAATATAAAAAGATCATAATGATGCCACTAAAAATACCCTGAAGAAGATAGCAGAGGATGCCTTTGATTGGAATGATGCCAAGGAAATATAAAGGACAACTACCCCTTGACTATTTATTGGAGGACACTGCAAGACAAGTGTGATAGGAGGATGCAAAACATTATTCCCAAAATTATATATTTATTTAACACTTCATTATTTCCAAAAACTTTATTTAAATTTTTAAACATATTTGAGTACTAGAAGAATTTACTAAATAATAATGATTATTTTTTCTTTTCTTTCATTTATTTTTTTCTTCTTTCTTGGAATTTCAATTTTAGTGACTAAAATTCCCACAATTAGGCTATAAGACACTTACATTTCCTTGTAAAAGACCAAACTATAGTCAATACATTGCAATTTTAGATATAATAGGAAAAATTGGCCACAATGGCCAAAATAAACTAAATTGTAAAAGCATACCTTTTTATCAGAGTCAATATAGACTAAAGAACCCGTTCAGACTGTTGTAATCTTGAGAAATTCCAGAAAAGATAAAAGATGAGTCAAATATGTCAAGCCAAGAAAAAAAAGTCTGAATCAACTTCAGTCACTATTTCGTGAATGCTTAAAATCAAGGTTTGTAAAATAGCGACATTTTTCTATTTCACAGGTAACATATCAAAGACTTTGTGATATAATAGCTCATCATTATTTCATAGAAGGGTGTTTTAGGGAATTTTTATGCTACAAAAATACTTGCTTCTATTTTGCACAATGTAGTACAAAGGTGGTGCAAAATTACAATATGATGTCAGTAAAGATTTGATAGGAAAATTGTCATCACAATATAACAAGAACGCTAGATTTAAGATCATATTAGGAAATACAAATGGGATTTATTAATGGCTGCAAGTAAATCATTAGTGCATAATCCAAGTGAAGATTTTTTGACAAGAATTCAAGAGGAGAAAAAGATACAAAAGATGAGCTATATTTCATTAAAATTTTATTATCCTTGCATTTCCAAGATAGGCCACCTTATGTGAAACATGATTTCAATAATTAATGTACAGGTTTCCAAGTTGGTAACTTTTGAGGTTTAGAATTACCACCCAACTCAGGCATCGGGGCTTTATAGGTATTCTATCCTAACAATGAAAACCTTCTCTAGCTGTGGGTGGACTATGATTGAGAAGGAGTCTTTGGATTCTAGGTTGGTTCCTATTGAATTTGGGTATCAATTTTATACTATCTTCTCCTGACTTTGGGAAGGAAAGGGATAAATTTTAACTAAAATTGTATGAATAAAACTTGAAAGGTGATACACCAAATAAGATTCACATCTCTTAAAGACTTAAATTGACATTCACTTAACATACCCTAATGATCTTTGCAATATCACTCACTATCCAATACATAGGCTAATTTGAAAGTCACTACTAGGGTTTAACCACAAATAGCAATCTTACTATCAACAACATGCATATTCTACAAAAGGCTTATATTCTGTAATCTAGAATAGGAATTGATACAATCCACTAATCCATGCTACAGATGCATTACATTTGAGTGCAAAAAATTGAATAGGATTTGAACAAATGATCACCATAAGATGTATGAAAAATGTGTCAACTATATTCTTCTCAAAATCCGTGTGCAGTTACATGAACGAATCTCAAAATAATGGTAAGGAATACAAGCATCCTCTTGCACAAAATTGATATCACAAACATGAACCAACAATGGATACAAAAGCATAAAAAGGTAGCTATAGGAACAACAAGTTCACTAAAATATTTTCTCTCTAAAATATTGAACCCCTAAACATGAAACAAAGGATCCACTATATAGCCCACATGGCTTAATTTTTCAAAATATTTCTCCCCAAAATTCCCCTCACAATAGCAAGCTACTAAACTATATGGCTTAACAAGTTCCCTAAATCAAGCCCTAAGTTTAGCCCCCCGAAAGTTGGTAAATAAATTACCTCCCTTTTATATACCCTACCAACTTTATTATATAACATATGAATACATAATCTCTAAAGGTATACAACCCCAACCACTACCTGACACCATAGGAAACCCTAACTCCACTAAGTCAGCAAAAAAAGAATCAAACCCTGACTTTATATCATCCAACCATGGTATAACCAAGTGGATATAACTCGAGCTCAAATATTGAGAATAACTCATAATTGACCTAAATAGATTATTGAGAAGATGTAATTCTATCTTCGTGGCATGAAAAGTACTATCGTGGCACTCAGGAGGGAATGTTGATGCACTAGGAATTGTCATAGCATTTACTCCATTTGTCAGTGGACTTCAAAATTGGGTGAAATGCAATGCATAGTGTTTATCGATTTCATTTGCATCTGGGTTTTCTTCTCTGTGGCACCACCATGCTTGTTTGAACTGGAGTTTGGGAAGCCATAATCAATGGTGCTACATTTGCTTTTGGAGTATGTAGAGAAGCTCGGGATTCTTAGGCTCTGTGGGAAACAATGGGTTTGAACTTGATCTGCCATAAAATATGGCACATTTTGTTGATTCTGTTGGAGTTTTTAGGATTTTATTTGGTTGAACTTGGAATTCAAAATCTCGGGCTCTGTCAACTGTGAGTTATGAACCATGGCCTCCAATGTGTGGGAGACTTGTAGAAGTAACTTACATAGCTCGGGCTCTATTCTTTTTTAGAAGCCATAATATATGGCACTGCTCTTTCTTTGAACCAAGACTTGGAGTTGGTAGTTTTTTAAAAAACCACTGTTAGCTTGGAATGACTCTAAGCTGTGGTTGAGAAGTGTAGAGGGGTCTGTGAGATTCCAACTTGAAAGTAGGCATCTCATCCACTACTTTAGACTCGTGCCCAAATGATAGTGAACTCATAATCGTAGAGGTCATGACCTTTTTTGTTAAAACACACAGAGCTCAGGTTTTATCTCTCTTGCCATTGACCTGCAACACTTGCCTTCTAATCTATATCTCGAGCTTGATCTTCTTGTCCTCTTTTCCTTAGATAAGTTACATCTGGTCTTTTCTTGTTACTTTTTTATTTTAAATGCATTCCAAATGCATAACTTTGAGTTTCAAACAACTTCATTGTATGAGTTATTAAAAATACACATCTCTGGCAGCAACTTGAGGTTTTTTGATATTAATTCTCTGTATGTTGTAGTATTTGTTTGCTTACTTGGAAAATCTGGCATGTGCTTTCATCACTTCTTTTGTAACCCTAAACATACTCATAGTTACCTTCTGTTGTTTACTTGCTATCATTTCCTTCATTACTACTCTCTGTGCTTTATTAATGTGAACACAAACAACAAAAATATATACCCACATAGATATTAAGTTGATCTCGAATAGGTGTATATTTGATGTGAACTCAGGTTCTCTTGCATGGCTATCTTGTCTATACATATAAATGCACTGCACTTAATGTTTTTCAAACACAACAATATTGTCGTGAGGACAAAAAAGTCCATCTCTGAAACTGGACTTTTCTTTCGTTATTATGTCTTTCAAAACAAATAAAGTTTTTTCCCTCTAGCAATTAGATAAAATAAACAACATTCAACTTCACTGGTGAAACTGTGAGCAAAATTTATCCAAACATGTCATGTTCAGAACACTGTAAAAGTGTTGTTCCTTCCAGTGTGAAAATACAATATTCTTTTATCAGCATATAAGACATTACCCATGGGGTTCGAGCACAGGCTCATGACTCCTATGGATAATCTTCATAACAGGAACCCTGAAAATATGAATACTTCACTTTTATGTCTGTCTCCCCTGCATTGTGCATGATGAACATTATACCAAAATAAGATGTATCTGTCTAAATACCCTGCATAAAGACATCTCTTGAAATTTTATTTGGAGACATGAGAAATTTTTTGAGATCATGAACTATCACATAATTCTTTGGATGATGAATACTCCCTACTGTTTTGTCCATAATGTAACTATCTTATGTGAATGTTCATTTTATGAAAGCACACCAACCTACTGTTATTAAAATCCTTGTTCTTTGTTCTCTTTTTGCATCTTTCAAATAATTGTCATTTCTTGTTATGCATATTTTTACTTTGCAAATCCAACTATTTTAAAAAACATTATAGTAGTAGCTCATAACCTAGAAATGATAATAATACCAGGCATGAATTTATTGATTTTCTCAAGATAAACAATTATGCCTTTTCTGCATTTGTGTACTCACTGTAACATCATTGCTTTTATTTCCCATTCACAAAGAGAACCTCTCATCATTCCACTTCTGCATATTCAGTCCATTAAGAACCCTTCCATGCTCATGTGTCTCCTATAGCATCATACATCCTTTTCTACATCTGTATTCTCTCTTGCTATCTGCACTCAGTCATATGATCACTTTTTGCACACATATCACCAATCAATCTCTTAGGTCAGCAGATAAAATTAACCAATTAATGTTTTTGGGTGAGTGCCATTCAGGATGGCATTCATTCATGAATGTTGGTTGGTTTATTTTTGTTTTTTTAATTAACAAGTTGATCAAATTATGAAAAAGGTTTCTCAGATAGGAATACTAAATCCCTTTCATTTAGATATCTGGTTATAAAGACAAGAATAAATTCTATCAAAGTGACCATAGATAACAAAAGGTTTCATGTTTAGAACAAGTTCCTTTAATACTATGTTTCAGATATTGTGGATGCATGTTTTCTCATTACATGGATTTCATCATATTGATATGTAGTATTAGAAGAATTGATTGTATGTTATTTCTGTCCCATGTTTTTCTGAGATCCAATTGGATCTGATGCCTCTTCTCTCTCTCATGATGTAGGTGAAAACCCTAAAGACCTAAACGAAGATGAAGACTAGAACTTGGAGACCTAGGACCTGAAAGACAACCAACAAGCATCAACAAACCACCAGGCAATGCATGGGACCCATGCTCCATACTTCTATAATGCTTACTATTCTACAAATGTACTCTTTTTCTTGACATGAAGAGTGTAATATGAAAAGGCACTTGTATACTACACTCAGTTTGAATGCACAATGTAATTGATCAGTTATAAGTTTTCTTGAAATTCTAGAATGTGACCAATACTCAGTGTACAATGATGATACTTGATAATAAATGTAACAATGAAATTTTAATCAATAATATCTGAAGGATAGCATTAATTAGACTCCTAAAAATGCAATCTTTTCCTATTTGTAGTTATCTTGTTGTATGTTGTAATTTAGGGTAACAATTTTGGCAACTTCTACTGGATGTCTGCCTGCTAGACATGACCTTTAGACCTCATCCTTGGGAAAAAGAGTTATAAAACTAGAATCATGCATGCAACCTTTATTGAAATGAAAATGCATGTAACCTAGACTCATGCAACCTAAATACCTAGTGCTTGGAAAGCACTTATTGAAATGAAACCTAGACTAAACGTAACCCTTAAAGAAAAGCTTGAGGTGAATTCCTTTGACTAGAATTTGCATAAATTCCCCATCAGTTGTGGCCAATTGATAAGAATTATTTTCCTTACAGGCTGTGATAACAAAAGGGCCTGACCAAAATTGTGCAAACTTATCATGCAGCTGTGACCTACTTTTCAATACATCCCACTTGAGTACTAGATCACCTTCCTCAAAATATATGGATGTAGCTCTCCTATCAAAATCCCTCTTGGTCTGTGCTTTCTTTAATTCCATAGTATCCAATTCCTTCTTCCTTTCTTCCTCTAGTTGCAGCAATTCAACATATCTTAGTTTAAGAGGATCCTCCTCTTCAAATAGTAGCATTTGATCAACAAGCTGTAAAGCTGGAAATTCTGTAGAAATAGGCAATCTGGCCTCTTTACCATAAACCAGGACATAAGGTGAATTCCCAATAACCTTTTTAGGTGTTATTCTATCCATCCATAAGGCTACCTTCAATTTATATTGTCAATCCCTCTTGTTTTCTTGTAGAGTCTTTTTGATGATCCTAATCAGGTTCTTATTGGTAGATTCTGCAAGACCATTACCCTAAGGGTAATAATTGGAAGAAGTGTTTAAATAAATTCCATTCTTGATAGCCCACTTTGTTATAGATGATCCAACAAAAGCTAAGGCATTATCTAAGATTATTGATCGAGGGACTCCAAACCTTGTTACAATGTCATCATAGAACTTTAAAACAACATCTCCATTAGATTCCTTTAGTGCAATAGCCTCAATCCATCTAGTGAAATAGTCTATAGCAGTTAAGATCCACTTATGTCCTACACTAGAATTTGGATTTATTGGACCGATGAAGTCCACTCCCCATTTGTTGAATGGCTGGTCCACAATGATTGGCTTCAATGGTAATGCTGCCAACCTCTATTTTCCTACAAACATAACACACTTTTGGCATTTTCTTGCCCATAAATGGGAATCTTTGAAAAAATCTGGCCAATAATATACACCTCTTAAAATTTTCCATGCTGTAATTTTAGGGCTGAAATGCCCTCCACAAGATCCATCATGGAATTTAGATAGAATCTTGCTTTGATCCTGTAACATAAAAAATTTTAGATGTTAATTGAATTGATTGATGATGATATGTTACCAAAATGTAAAGGAAAGAATTGTAGTTTAGGAGGGTTTGAACTTATTTGTGTTGATTATGATTAAGGGAAGATAAGATGCTCCTTTCTTTCACCCTCAAATACACAAATAGGAGATCCAATTTTGATCAACCCCAAAGGGTTAATACACAAATGAATCCAATATTTGGAAAGAGACCAAGAAAGGGGATCTTAAATTCAGTAAATTGATTGATTAATATGATTAATGATAGTAATTAAAAAGAATAGGAGAAAGTACCAACCTTCCAAAGTGGTAGATCAAAGATTGCTATTTTCTGAGATCTGTAGACTGTTTCTGGAGATGCCAAAAGTTGATACCGAACTAAAACAAAGAGATGGACAAAACCCAGAAATAT
The DNA here is from genome assembly GCA_018584345.1 of Thuja plicata. Classification (NCBI taxonomy): domain Eukaryota; kingdom Viridiplantae; phylum Streptophyta; class Pinopsida; order Cupressales; family Cupressaceae; genus Thuja; species Thuja plicata. Next base: position 1,105,428 of record MU223579.1, read on the forward strand.
TTTTTCATTCCAATGTCATCTTATGAAAAAGGTTGACCCTGTACCACTTTTGCCAACTCGATCTGCTCAACTCTGAAAGTGTCCCTGTTCGCACAGTCTGAAAGAAATCCGAAAAGGGTATCCAGTTCTGGCCTCAGATTTATAGTCCCGAACCTGTACCTACAAGAAAAATGTTTGTTTTCTAGGGGGAAGGGGTTTGCCTTGGTCAAACCCCATTTTTGGAATTAATCTTATAATATAATTAAAATTGCAGAGACAAACAAAGTAAACACATAAATTCACCTTGCTTATAATGTCCTTGTGGCGGATTCAAATCCATGAATCCACAAGTATGCTTCAAAACATGGAATGTAGAATGGAAGGATGTCTTCAATATCTTTCTTGTAGATCTCCAACACCAAGTCTTGAATAGGTTCTTGAACTTGACAAGGGCTTTGGAAGAAGATGGATAGAGAGATCACCAAAAGGGCACTATGTAGCTTGAATCCTTCAATGGCCTCCAATGGATCTCCTTAGCTTGCTTGAATTGCACTTGAAAATCCTTCTCAATTGCCTAATGATGCTTGATTATGGTTATTCATGCTTAGAGGAAATGAGAGGAGAAGGCTCCCTTTTATATGAATTAGGGCACAATATTCTAAGGAGGCCTACATAGGATAATTAAATCATCATTTAAGATTTTACCCATAGGAGAGGACCTATATTAAATATAATTTAGGAATCAACCAATTCAAAACCTGAAATAGCCAACCCGGAAGCGGTAGAAAACTTTTTATGAAGACCGATATCCCAGAAACCAAAAGTTCTTGGGATTTGGACCTTGGGACAGGGTCGAGGTCAGCCCTGTCCTAGGATAGGGTCAAGGTCGACCCTATCCTAGGGTAGGGTTAAGGTCAACCCTATCCTAGGAGGTCAACCTTGTCCTTAGATCGCAGGATCACAGGTCAGAGACCCAGAATGCAAAATTTAGGTCATAAAATGGAGGTTAGAAAGGCAGGTCAGGGGGGAAGCCATGTCAAGATTAGAAACCCATTTGGAGGTGCTTTTCATGACCCCAAACCACTCACTTAGAAGGATAAACTAGTCTCCTATGGAAGTGCTTCCATTTTCTGACTATACATTTAGCCCCCACTTTAGCAAGAGTATGAGTTAACCACAAACTCTTGGTAAAGGAGAACATACAGAAAAGACAATCTTATTAAAATCAAAAGGGATAAAGAAACCCTCAAGCCCCCAAGGGGCTCGAGTCCTTATCATCCTTAAGATCCTGATAAGAGAGACATCACTTTTAAGAAAGGAGAAAAAGAGTGTGATTATCTCGCCCAATGAGAACTTATGTCCCATTGTGAACCACACAAAGGTGTAATTGGAAAGATGGAGTTGAACCGCCTAGTGAATGTGGCTACTCACTAGTCAACCCATTAGGGGGATCTGTTCTTAAAGGGATCAAAGTATTTGTAAATTGAAAATTGGTGGGATCAAGAGATCCGTGTAAATTTAAACTGGAGCGATCAAGAGATCCTAAAAATGTAAAAAATATGTCCATGCTTTAAGGATTAGTTTCTTTTAATCCATAAAGGGAAAAAATTTTAAATACCATTCTTTAAGGATTAGTTTCTTTTAATTCTTTAAGCATGATCAAGAGGTTCAGACCTAGAATCCTAATTGTGATTAACAGGGCCATACCCAGGATAGCCCATATTCTTGACAAAAGTATATCCTTTCCCATAAGTTTTAGGAGAAGGAGAGAAGTTCTCATTGTGTTTGTACTTTTCCTCTCTATATATCCACTCTCTAACAAATTTTTCCTCTTTCTCATTCTGAATAGGCACTGATGATTCCACAAACTTATCAAATAATGTCATAGATGAAGAGGAAGGATTCATCTCTTTTGAAGGTTTACCATAAGACCTAGGTGAAACTGGAAATGTAGTGAGGGAGTTAAGTTGATACCCCCCGCATACCAAGGTCTATTGTCTTAAATTTGTCTTTACATTTTGCTAAAGTAGCATCAAAAGCTTCTGCTTCTCTATTGAGGGGAACATGGGCCCCTACTGAAATTATGTTAACAGATAAAGTGTTATCCCCAGGTATAAAAATATCTATTCCATTATAGGGGAAGTTAACACATTGATGGTAGGTAGACGACACTACTTGCATATCATGAATCCATGGCCTACCAAGTAAGATATTATACGCAAGGGGTCCAGCATCAACTATTTGAAACAAAATATCCTTTTGAATAGGGCCAATCCTAACAGGAAGGATGGGCAACCCCTTGGAACTTCTTTTTGCCTCATCATAGGCTTTGATAGTAATCCTTTTTCTGGTATTAATAACTTTTTTAGAATAGCACAATTCTTTCAAAAGACTAAAAGAAAAAATATTAAGCCCAGCACCCCCATCTATCAACATGTGCCTAACACAGGTTCTATGGATCATGACCTCAATATGAAGGGCAAGATGGTGTGGATGGCTCAAAGATTTATCATCATCTTTAGAAAATGTAAGGTAATGAGGGCTAGCAATGTGATTAACCATATTCTAAAATTGATAAATATCTAAGTTGTTGGGGACATTTGCCATACGCAAAGCATCCTCAAGAATTTGTTTATGTCTTGGAGACAAATCTAAAAGCTCAAAGATCAAAATCTCAGTGGGTGTTATTTGTAACTGATCAACAAGATTGTAGTTCAATTTAGGATTAACAGCTGGCTTCAAGTTAACAGGTTTTGACGCCACTTGATTAGGCTTACTGGATTGACTTGAATTAGGCCCTTTAATGACAACAGGACCTTGACTTTAGGTAACAACATTAAGGACTTGAGACATCCTTCTAGATTTGGAACCCCTTAGCACCACAACAAGTTCTTTATCAAAAATAGGAGGAGAGTCCTCATAAAGATCATAACCATAAGGATCTCTTCCACTCATCATGTTAACATTTTCTCCCACAAATTCAAGCATGTTAATAGTATTCTCCACATCTACATAAGTGTAGTTGATTGCAGCTTTGCCATTCTTGGGTTTAGAGGTTTCCCTCTTTTCATGTCTAGGCAAAGGTTCCTTGAATGTTGTGTGATCAGCGTTGGTCTTCAGTCCATCTACTGCAAGTTTTCCATTCTCAATAAGATCTTGAACAAGATGCTTGAATCTTGGGCAATTTTCAACATTATGTCCAATACCATTATGAAATATGCAAAATTATTTTTCTTTCCACCACCATGGATTAGAATTAGGTATACAAAAATGTGCCACATCTAGAGGATGTGCCAAATTGCTATCAATAATTTTTTGTAAAATCTTCCCATATGTTTCACCAAGTTTTCTAAATTGACATTTTTCACTCTTAGGCTTACCTTGGTAACTTGGTTTACTTTCTTGGTGAGTGGATGTATTGGGTTTTGTAGCTTGAATAGTGCTAGATAAATGTAACATAAGTTTATCTTTATGTTGGGAAGAATCCACAACTCCATCATTAACCACTTGTTTGTTCTTATTCCAATATTGGTTCTTCCCTTTATCCTTGTTAGAATTGTTGTTGTTTTGACTCTTCTTGTTGTTATTTTCATGTTTAGTCAAAATTCCTTGTTCTCTCAAAACACCTTGAATTTGGCATGCAGTCTCAACCATGGTGTCAAATGAATCAAAAACCATTTTCTTAACTTCATATCTCAATTCAGGGATCAAATTGTTAACAAGAATATCAATCCTTTCATTATCAGGAATAGTTCCA
>MU223579.1:1114135-1133801 GCA_018584345.1 Thuja plicata
TTATTTAAATAAAAGAGGAGGAAATTCCTTTTAATTAAATAAAAGCTTAGGATAAAGTGATTTTATTATTTAATTAAAAGAGATTTTTAATTAATTAAAAGAGAGCATGTTCTCTTAATTAAATAAGTTTTTTTTTTCTCTTTTAAATTAAATAAGGCTCAAACCTTAGGAAATATTGAATTGATTATGATTTGATCAAGGAAATTGATATAATTGATATTTGAAAATATTGATTCAGGGATTTGATAAATTGAGAAATGGGGCCCAAAGTCTAGGCGACCATTTTAGGGTGCATACAGTAATGTCCTTGTGGCGGATTCGAATCTGTGAATCCATAAGTACGCTTCAAAACATGAAATGTAGAATGGAAGGATGTCTTCAATCTCTTGCTTATAGATCTCACACACCAAGTCTTGAATAGGTTCTTGAACTTGACAAGGGCTTTGGAAGAAGATGGATGGAAAGATCACCAAAAGGGCACTATGTAGCTTGAATCCTTCAATGGCCTCCAATGGATCTCCTTCATGAAAATGGATGCTTGAATGCTTGAGAATGGATGGATGCTTGCTTTAAATATTTCTCCTTAGCTTTCTTGAATTGCACTTGAAAATCCTTCTCAATTGCCTAATGATGCTTGATTATGGTTATTCATTCTTAGAGGAAATGAAAGGAGAAGGCTCCCTTTTATATGAAGTTAGGGCACAATCTTCTAAGGAGGCCTACATAAGATAATTAAATCATCATTTAAGCCTTTACCCCTAGGAGAGGACCTATATTAAATATAATCTAGGAATCAACCAATTTGAAACCTGAAACAGCCGACCCGGAAGAGGGAGAAAACTTTTTGTGAAAATCGACATCCCAGAAACCAAAAGTTCCCAGGATTTGGACCCTGGGACAGGGTCAAGGTTGGCCCTATCCTAGGACAGGGTCAAGGTCAACCTTGTCCTAGGGCAGGGTCAAGGTTGACCCTATCCTAGGAGGTCGACCCTGTCCTTAGATCCTAGGATCATAGGTCAGAGACCTAGAATGCAGAATTTAGGTCATAAAATGGAGGTTAGAAAGGCAGTCAGGGGGAAGACATGTCAAGATCAAGAACCCATTCAAAGGCACTTTTCATGACCCCAAACCACTCACTCAGAAGGCTAAACCAGTCTCCTATGCAAGTGATTCCATTTTTTGACTATACAGATCCATATAATCTATGCTTTTGAGAAGCATACCAGAAAAATCCTTCCTATAAAGAGTATCATCAATTAGAACATAAGGAATAGATTGTAATCTAAAGTACCTTCTCTTGGCTTTATCAAGATTCATTGGACGTTAACCACTATGCAAAATTCTGGTCATATCTGATAACCAGGATGCTGAATCATTAATTAGTATAGAATTACCTTGGGGCAAGATAACCTCTTTAGTGGCTTTAACTTGATCTTCTCCTTTTTCCATCTGAGCACATAAGCCTTTGCCTCTAACCAGCTTGGTCACATGGATTTGCACATCCTACTCCATGAATTTAGCTATCCACCCTGCCCTTTTTTCACTGACATCCTTGTTTAATAAAAAATCTTTAATGCTAGGGTGTGCAATCATTAGATGTATTCTGTTCCCAGCAACAAATGCTTAAAATTTTTAAAAGCTTTTTATAATAGCTAGTACATGTTTTTCTACAAAGCTATATCTTTTCTCATAATCATTCATACCTTTGCTAAAAATTTCTACTGGTTGCTCCCATCCTTCCTCATTCTTTTGCCCTAGTATTGCTGAAACAGTGTCAATACCACCATAAGCATACAAAACAAAATCCTTAGAGAAATCAAAATTATTTAAAGTAGCGGCTGAAGACAAAGCCTATTAAATCTATTCAAAATTCTTCTTTCCTTCAGCAGTCCAACTAAAGGTACATCCTTTTTTAACATAACAGTCAAAGGTTTCAACAAATCTGCAATATTAGGAATAAAACATCTAACAAAATTTATCCTTCCAATATAACTCTGCAATCCTTTCTTATGTTTTGGCAATGATAATTTTAGAATTGCATAAATCATTTTAGGATCAATTGTTGTCCCTTCTTTAGACACTTGGTATCCTAAAATTTTACCTTTATGTACTACAAAAATAGATTTTTTTGGGTTAAGGGAGATCCCAAACTCGCTACATCTTTGTAAGACTTGTCTCAAGTGGCTTATGTGCTGGTTTGCAACCTTGGTGTAAATTGTGACATCATCAAGGTATACTAGAACAAATTTATACATAAAATTCCTAAAAGCCATGTCCATTTCCTTCTAGAATTTAGCTCCTACATTTGATAACCCAAATGGCATTCTGCTATAAGCCATTGTACCCCATTTAGTAGTGAAGGTAGTTTTGAATTGATCTTCATCTCTTACTAATACCTAGTTATAGCCATAATAACCATCAAGAAGGGAGAATCTCTTAGAATTGGATACATATTGTAGGATCTGTTCCATAGAAGGAAGAGGGTGCCTATATTTTAGAGATGCCCTATTGAGGTCCCTAAAATCTGTACAAAGTCTTATCTCTCCATTCTTCTTTCTCACAGGAATAAGATTTGAAACCCAAGATGTATGCTTGATAGGGAATATTATGCCACCATTTAGAAGTTTATTCTATTCTTTTAGCATTAAAGGTTCTAGATTGGGATTGATAGGCCTTTGCCTTTGTCTAATGGGCTTAGCATTTGGTTCTAATTCTATGGTATGCTGAGTTAATTGAGGATCAAATCTTTTTAAGTCACCATAATCCCATGAAAACACATTGTTATATTCCCTAAATAACTCAATAAGGATTTTCTTTTCCTTAGGGGAATTAATGTTACCAACCTTCAAGTACTTGTCTCTAAGTATCTCCACTTCATAGTGATCTTCTTTGATTAGAAAGCTAGTTTTATTCTTTCTGAATTGATCATCAAAGTTGAAAGCTAACTCTAAGATGACTAATCCCCTTGGAAGCTTATTAGTCTTCAACTGAATGATCTGATTTTCCATTTGCTGATTGAACTGGTCATTTTAAGAAGCTGAAAAGTCTTCTGTTTTAGTCATAAAACTCAAAATATGTTCATCAGTGTTAAACACCTGCCAATTAATATCATTGTCTGGGATAGATGGCCTTACAACAATTTTAACATGTGAATGATTTGAGATCTATCCTTTATTTTCAGTAATTGAAACATGAGCACCAATAACAACCAACCTATCAGCATACATATTTTTCCTTCTAGGTATGGAAATAGGGTTAAATGCATCAAAATTATCCAAAATATTAGAAAATCTGGATTTATACAGCTTCAAGAGATCATTTTTAACAACATCGATACCTCTCACCTGTCTTACTATCAACTCACTATCCCCAAATTCCCTCAAGCATTTGATTCCTCTTTTCCTTTCCTGTTCTAATCCTTGAATAAGAATTTCATATTCAGCTATATTGTTAGAACATGGAAAAGATAACTTTTAAGTAGCATAAAATTTATCACCATGAGGTAAAACCAACATAACTCCTACACCAATACCATCCTTATTCTTGGATCCATCAAAATATAAATCCCATAGCTGGTTAGATAATTATGATTTAGAACATTGATCTTTAATCAGATTAGGCACAGCTGAATTAGATTTTAACATCACATAGTTACCAAAACCAGCATCAAACACATCATTGTCTTGATCATTTATAGCTGCCCATTCATCTAGAACAATATCAGGATATTCTTCAGTTTGTGTGTTATAAGATGAACTCTCATTGATTTCATTTGAATCCATGATCACACAACTTGTATTTATGGGACTAAGATTATAAGGCTCTATGTGGTCTTTGGCCCATAACTCTAATTTTATGGTCACCTTAGCACTATATCTAGTTCTAAAATATAGGTGAGACCAATCTGATGAGAAGTATCCATTTATTTTGGCTGTGAAGTCTCTTGATAAACATAGAGCAAAGTAAGGTGGTAAATCTATGACAAAAATATCTTGGGAAATGGAGAAGTTTGGACACAAGTGTAAGGTCAAACTTGCATTTTTAACAACACCTATAGTCTTAACTAAAGAACCATCAAGTTGGACAACTCCTTTCTCAAGGGGTTCATACTTTAAATTCAACAAATCAACTATCTTCTTTGGCATGAAAGTGCTGGTTGCACCATTGTCCACCATACAATTATGCACTAATTTATTTCCAATAATTAAAGAAACATAAAAAGGAGGAGGCTTAACATTTGCAGATTTATTACCTTCCTTGTCTATCATCTTCTGCATATTTGCTAAATTTCTTTCAACTAGTATTACTGATTGCTTCAAATCTATAGTATTTTTACTCACTTGAGTTACTGGTTGCTGCACTTTACCAATCTAATTTTCTCCTTTAACCACTTCATCATGAACTATTTAAGGCTCTAAATTCACCATAACCACTCTAGGAGGATGATGTATAGGTTGTTGTGAACTTGATGTCCCTTTTGACAGCTCTTCCTTTAATAAATTAGCTTGTCCTAGAATGGCTAATGAATCCTACATAGAAATATAAACATTCACCTTCTTCATATTATCAACAATATTATAGGGAACAACAATTTGTACCTTCTAAGGTGATTTACCAATGGTCTGATCCACTTGCCTATGATTTTGTGTTTCTTTGTTTGCAAGAGTAGAGGGCCCCTTTAGAATAGAAACTGAAGCAATGAGTGGTGATTGAGTTGTGGCAGCAAACCTGGCAGCTGATTGCTCTGATTCTAAAGCTCTCTTCTTGGCTCTTGTGTTTGCTGATACAGGTGAATCATCATTTACTCCATAGAACTCTTCCTCTTGCCAATTTAGAAATGCAGTGTCTAGCATAGTCAGATCAGGGTGTTGTTGAGTCTCTTCAGTAGATATAGTAGGTTGTGAATCAATTGCATTTTGAACCATTAGGGCTTGATTAAGCACTCAATTAGCACACATGAATTGATTGTAGCATTCATTGCAAGGAAAGTACCATTCAAAATCAGCAGCAATATTATTTTGGTTAGGAACAATATCCCTAATAGTATTAAGAGGTGCAGGATTGTAAGGTCTATAAGGCCTTTGATTCCAATTTTGCCTATTTGCAGTGTTACTTCCTTGGTATTGCTGCTTACCGCTTTGGTAAGTGGGTTGAGTAGGCTGCTGGGATGAAGAACTAGCAAACGGATTTTGATTATGGGCTATTGGATTGCCTTGAGTTTGCTACCTTTTCAAGTTCACTAGCTCATTTCCAAAGGTTTGTAATAAGCTCTCAATCTTTTGTTGGCTATCTCTTATACCTTGCAACTCATTAGAAGGGATATCAGGAATTATTTCTTCACTCTTATAAGTTGGCAATGAGGCCAAAGGTGGAACAACTAATGTCATATTGGACTGGATGTTAGGAAAATAAGGCATGGGTGGCCTAGGAGCTATCTTTCCTTCCTGAATGAGACTATTCTCCATCCTTATTGCAATATCAAAAGCTTGGGGTAAAGAATTTCCCCCCAAGGATTGGATCATTACTGAAATATCACTATTTAGGCTTTTAAGAAAGTACAAAAGTGCATATTCAGCAGAAGGTCTTACCATGTCCAGAATCCTATTCTAAGTCTTCTAAAATCTGAGGTTGAAATCACTCATCTTTCTTATGGAGCCCTTTTGATAGGAGTCAATTGTTCTACCAAAGAAAGACTGTCAGATTTATCTTCAAAAAAACCTAGATAATCCCTCACCTAATGCATCCCATGTAGCAATAGATCCAACTCAGAGATTTCAGAACCATTCCAATGCTTTTCCCTTTAATGATGTAGCTAGTAGCTTCAAATCCACATCCTCCTCTATGATGTGATGTACATTGCAAAGAGAAGCAATATCTTTGATGTGCTCAATGGCTATTGTTTGTCCTTCTCCCATAAAAAATGGCAATCCCTTTAATGCTACCAATGGTATGTTGTTGTGATTTACAATCCTTAGAGGACTGCCTTGATCAAATGGAACTAAAGGCAATCTTCTAGCCATTGCTGGTGTTGCTGAAGCAATATTTGCAACTTCAGGTAGTTCCTCTTCTAATGATGGCTCAAGAACAACTTGAAATTGAAGTGCTGGAGGAATTTCTGAAGATTCTTGATAAGAATTTGGTAAATCAACGTAGTAAGTGGGAGGAGCTAAACTTCTCTTAGATCTTCTCTTCCTTGGTCTTCTAGGCTTCCTACCTCTTGCTATGTGCTGGAAGGATAGCTCTTTTGGACCTCTAGGCTCTCTCTGTAAATTTTTCCTCTCCTAGTACGTGATAACTGTAAATCCTCAAAGTCTTTTCCACTCCTTGTTTGGATACAATATGTATCACAAAGGTCCCAACGGGCGTGCAAAAAAATAGTTGAGGTTTAGAATTACCACCCCAACTCAAGCATCGGGGCTTTACAGGTATTCTATCCTAACAATGGAAACCTTCTGTAGCTGTGGGTGGACTATGATTGAGAATTGTCTTCGTATTCTAGTTCGGTTCCTATTGAATTTGCGTATCAATTTGATACTATCTTCTCTTGATTTTGGGAAGGAAAGGGAGAAATTCTAACTAAAATTGTATGAATAAAACTTGAAAGGTGATACAACAAATAAGATTCAGATCTCTCAAAGCCTCAAACTGATATTCACTTGACATACCCTAATGATCTCTATAATATCACTCACTATCCAATACATAGGCTAATTTGAAAGTCACTACTAGGGTTTAACCAAAAATAGAAATCTTACTATCAACAATATGCATATTCTGCAAAAGGCTTATATTCTGTAATCTAGAATAGGAATCGATATAATCCACTAATCCATGCTACAGATGTGTTACACTTGAATGTAGAAAATTGAATAGCATTTGAACAAATGATCACCACAAGATGTATGAAAAATGGGTCAACTATATTCTTCTCAAAATTTCTGTGTAGTTACATGAATGAATCTCAAAATAATGGCAAGGAATACAAGCATCCTCTTGCACAAAATTGATATCACAAACATGAACCAACGATGGATACAAAAGCATAAAAAGGTAGCTATAGGAACAAGAAGTTCACTAAAAGATTTTCTCTCTAAAATCTTGAACCCCTAAACATGAAACAAAGGATCCACTATATAGCCCACATGGCTTAATTTTTCAAAATATTTCCCCCCAAAAATCCCCTCACAAAAGCAAGCTACTAAACTATATGGCTTAACAAGTGCCCTAAATCAAGCCCTAAGTTTAGCCCCCCCCAAAGTTGGTAAATAAAATACATCCCTTTTATATACCCTACCAACTTTATTACATAACATCCGAATACATAAACTCTAAAGGCATACAACTCCAACCACAAGCCGACACCATAGGAAACCCTAACTCCACTAAGTTGGTAGCAAAGAATCAAACCCTGCCTTATATCATCCAACCATGGTATAACCAATTTGATATAACTTGAGCTCAAATCTTGAGAACAACTCATAATTGACCTAAACAGATCATTTGAGAAGATGTAATGTTGTCTTCATGGCATGAAAAGTACTGTCGTGACACTATGGAGGGAATGTTGATGCACTGGGAACTGTCATAGCATTTACTCCATTTGTCAGTGGAATTCAAAATTGGGTAAAACACAATGCATAGTGTTTATTGATTTCATTTGCATCTAGGGTTTTCTTCTCTGTGGCGCCGCCATGCTTGTTTGAACTGGACTTTGGGAAGCCATAACCAATGGTGCTACATTTGCTTTTGGATTATGTGGAGAAGCTTGGTCTTCTTGGGCTCTAAGGGAAACCGTGGGTTTGAACTTGCTCTGCCATAACATATGGCACATTTTGTGGATTTTGTTGGTGTTTTTTGGACTTTATTTGGTTCAACTTGGAATTCAAAAGCTCAGGCTCTGTCAACTATGAGTTATGACCCGTGGCCTCCAATCTATGGGACACTTGCAGAGGTAACTTACAGAGCTTGGGCTCTGTTGTTTTTTTGAAGCCATAATATATTGCACTGCTCTTTCTTCGAACTGGGCCTTGGAGTTGGTAGTTCTTTAAACAACCACTATTAGCTTGGAATGACTCTAAGTTGTGGTTGAGAAGTGTAGAGGGGTCCATGAGATTCATAATTGAAACTAGGCATCTCAGCCACTACTTCAGACTCGTTCCCAACTAATAGTGAACTCATACTCGTAGAGGTCACGACTTTCTTTGTTAAAACACACAGATCTTGGGTTTTATCTCTCCTCCTGTTGACCCGCAACACTCGGCTTCTAATCTACATCTTGAGCCTGATCTTCTTGTCCTCTTTTCCTTAGATAAGTTACATCTAGTCTTTTCTTGTTACTTCTGCATTTTAAATGCATAACTTTGAGTTTCAAACAACGTCATTTTATGAGTTATTAAAAATACACATCTCTGGCAGCAACTTGATGTGTTTTGATATTAATGCTATGTATGTTGTATTAGTTGTTTTCTTACTTTTAAACTCTGGCATGTGCTTTCATCACATCTTTTGCAACCCTAAACATACTCAGAGTTAACTTCTGTTGTTTACTTGCTGTGGTTTCCTTTATTATTTCTCTCTATGCTTTATTAATGTCAACAACAACAACAAAAAGATATACCCACATAGCTATTAAGTTGATCTCAAACATGTGTATATTTGATGTGAACTCAAGTTCTCTTGCATGGCTATCTTGTCTGTATACAAATGCACTCCACTTAATGTTTTTCAAACACAACAATATTTTCATGAGGACAAAAATGTCCATCTCTGCAAACTGAACTTTTCTTTTGTTATTCTATCTTTCAAAACAAATAAATTTTTTTCCCTCCAGCAATTAGATAAAATAAACAACATTTGATGTCACTGGTGAAACCGTGAGCAAAATTTATCCAAACATGTCATGTTTTGAACACTATAAAAGTGTTGTTCCTTCCAGTGTGAAAATACAATGTTCTTTTATCAGCATATAAGACATTACCTATGGGGTTCAAGCACGGGCTCGTGACTCCCATGGATAATCTTCATAATAGGAACCCTGAAAACATGAATACACCACTTTTATGTCTGTCTCCCCTGCATTGTGCATGATGAACATTATACTAGAATAAGATGTATCTTTCTAAATACCCTGCATAAAGACATTGCTTGAAATTTTATTTAGAGGCATGAGAACTTTCTTGAGATCATGAACTATCACAGAATTCTTTGGATGATGAATACTCCCTATTGTTTTGTCCATAATGTAACTATCTTCTATGAATGTTCATTTTATGAAAGCACAGCAACCTAATGTTATTGAAATCCTTGTTCTTTGTTCTCTTTTTGCAGCTTTCAAATAATTGTCATTTGTTTTTATGCATCTTTTTACTTTGCAAATCCAACTGTTTTAAAAAACATTATAGTAGTATCTCATAACCTAGAAATGATAATAATACCAGGCATGAATTTAGTGATTTTCTCAAGATAAACCATTATGCCTTTTTTGCATTTGTGTACTCACTGTAATAGCATTGCTTTTATTTCCCATTCACAAAGAGAGCCTCTCATCATTCCACTTTTGCATATTCAGTCCATTAAGAACCCTTCCTTTCTGATGTGTCTCCTGTAGCATCATAGATCCTTTTCTGCATCTGTATTTTCTCTTTCTATCTGCACATAGTCATATGATAACCTTTTGCATGCATATCACCAATCAATCTGTTAGGTCAGCAGATAAAATGAACCAATTAATGTTTGTGGGTGAGTTTTATTCAGGATGGCATTCATTCATGAATGTTGGTTGGTTTATTTGTGTTTGTTGAATTAACAGGTTGATCAAATTCTAAAAAAATTTTCTCGGATAGGAATAGTAAATCCCTTTCATTCAGATATCTGGTTATAAAGACAAGAATAACATCCATCAAAGTGACCATAAATAGAAAAAGGTTTCATGTTTAGAACAAGTCCCTTTAATACTATGTTTCAGATATTATGGATGCATGTTTTCTTGTTACATGGATTTCATCAAATTTATATATAGTATTAGAAGAATTGATTGTATGTTGTTTGTGTCCCATGTATTTCTTAGATCCAACAAGATCTGACACCTCTTCTCTCTCTCAAGATGCAGGTGAAAACCCTAAAGACCTAAATGAAGATGAAGACCAGGACTTGGAGACCTAGGACCTGATAGACAACCAACAAGCATCAAAAAACCAACAGGCAATGCATGGGACCCCTACTCCATACTTCTATCATGCTTTTTATTCTGCAAATGTACTATTTTTCTTGACATGAAGAGTGAAATATGAAAAGACACTTGTATACTATGCTCAGTTTGAATTCACATTGTAATTTATCAGTTATAAGTTTTCTTGAAATTCTAGAATGCGACCAATACTTAGTGTACAATGATGATACTTGATAATGAATGTAACAATGAAATGTTAATCAATAATATCTGAAGGATAGTATTAATTAGACTCCTAAAAATGCAATCTTTTCCTATTTGTAGTTATCTTGTTGTATGCTGTAATTTAGGGTAACAGTAACTACTTTCGTTATAAAATGATTTCAGTTGTGCCTTCGGTGTAACACGAAAGAATTATTGATTTATATTTTGATTAAAATAATGGGTCTTCTTATAGATGAGGGGTCATCAAATGAGAATACACACCCTTTCCTTCAACCAAACTTGGATTTACATGAGGAAGATCAAGATGACATCTTGACTAGTCTAATATATTTTGCTTGGAACCTTTCCACCTATTACGCAGGGTATCCGATTGACATTTCAAATTGGAAGTGGAGCATGACATGGTGGAGATGCATTCTATCTTCAAGGAGCCTGGTTTTGACCCTAAGAAGTTCTAGAAAGAAATGGATTGATTGCTTGCCAAAATTCACTTCAACGCATTACCACCCTTTTAAAGGCCATTATGAAACTATCTTCTCCTATTTTTGAAAGCATGTAATGACTTAGAATTTGTAGATTTTCTTCATAAAAAAAATTATAAATACATTTATGGTATTGATGTGATGTAAATTTAAAATGATTCAAAGATTTTTTCTTCCCCTGTCCATAAAGGGGAAACCACAACCGCATTATAAATAGAAGGAAAAAGGATGAAAAAAGGTGGGAGTTCTTTTTTGGTCTTAGTAGAATAGGTGTAATGACATCAAAAAATAATATATGACCCAAATTTTAGTTCAATAATTATGTCATTGATTCATATTTAGAACAAGTCCTTCGTGATAATTGATAGTATTTTTAATTACTATTTTCAAAACTTTTGTTGATGGTCATTTCTCTATCTGATTTTTATGTTCAATAGAGAATTGTATTACAGTATTGTCATGTGTTTTCTTCTCTTATTGGTTTCCTAGGAAGGAATTAAATTCAACTAGAATGAAAACATGATACGAAATTGGTTAATCAACATTGATAGAATTAAACATGTGATGACATATGAATATGTCGTCTCAAGAAGTTGTACGTAAATGTTTAAATGGGTTTTTTTGTGATATGGTGAAAATAGGGATTGGTGATGAACGACTCACCCTAAGTTTAAATACGGGTTTATTTTAGTTTATTGTTATAAATTTAAGAGAAGATGGTTAAAATTAAATTCAAGACCATGCAATTTTTCAACTTTGATTTTTTGGTAGAAAAATCTTTTATTATTTCAAGATTTTTGAGTTAATTATAGTATCTAGGTACACCCCCCTTGGTTGTAATTGGACCAAAAGAGTAGGGGAATTTGACTTTCCAGGTCATTCTTGTTCATTTTCCAAAACCCTAGCTTGAAAGTGTGAAGGATATGTGTGTTTTAGGGTTCTCTTTCAAGTTACAATTTTGAGAACCAACAAATTGGTGGCTCTGCTCAGGAAGATATCGTTATCTTTGGGAAAAGAGTTAGAAAAGGAAAGTACTCTGCTAGGGAAACATTATTAAAAAAAATGTATTTTCCTCTCACAAGAGAGTTGGCAACCCTGATATATAAGATGGTTCATGAATAATCATTATGTTATCCATGAGTTGTGATTTATAATCCAAGACACATAAGTTCTAAGTTTTTTAGTTTCATCATATTGTATGGACGAAAGGAGTTCACTATTTCATAAATAGTCATTTCAATACATATAATTTCCTCAAGGAAGGAGAAATAAGAATTATGCCAATATAAATCCATATGATAATAACCAGAATGAAGGTACACGAGTTCAACATCCAAAGGGATTAAGATATCCAACATGAATATGAAAGATAGATGAGGAGGGAAGGTGACTAGGGTAGAAAGCATATCATTGGTCTTGGAGGTGGATATGGGAGGATGGATGTTCCCTTGAGATTTTCTACAACATCCTCCAGTTCTTGAGGGTCATAGGTGTCTCAGAGAATTGAAGTTGGAGTAGAAGAAGAGTTTCAGGGCAAGTTACATAATTTCTTACTATACATACGGAAAATCAAAGATGATAATGTTTCTTTACCCTAAAACTATGAATGAGTGATAAAGAAAATAGATTTAATCAACAACCACCTATACCTCCACATAATAATAATTACAATGGAAAGTATTAATATATCCCCACTCTATTAGGTTTCACAAGGGAACCAATGAATGTTAATAAATATAGGCCTTTTGATTTCACAATAATTTTAGCATTCCCTCATGATATTCTAAGTCATTGGAAAAAGGATTTACCCAAATTTATGTTCGTTCTCTAACCAAGGATGTAATGGAATAGTTTAAAGCATTTCTACACGCTTCAATTAATAACGGATTACAATTGAAAATGAGATTTTTAGAGGAATTTGGTGATCACAATGATCCCTCTTTTGCACTCACTGAAATAACAAGTGTAAAAAAAGGATTAAATGAGGCTGTAATATAATTCAATAAAAGGTTTAAAAAGTTTTTATATCGAAACTGACACATATGAAACCAAATCATGAATGTTGTTTGGTATTTTATTTTGATGCATTTGACAATAAAACTAATTATGAGATCAGATCAAGAAATCCTAGAATGTTTCATGAAGCATTCAAAATTTATTTGACTATTGAAAATAATAGCAAAGCTGTAGGAAAGGTGGGTAAAAGAGATGATATGAAACTTCATAAGCCATGGGCTCCTTAACAAAATAAGGACGAGGATAAGTTGGACAAAGTTATCAATGCATTATAGGATTTGTTACACAAAGGGGGAAGAAGTGACAAGTCGTTGAATTAGAAATGACAGACCCTACTTTAACAAGGCTAGGTTACATGATATGCCTTGTAATACTTCTTGGAAAGGTGAAAAACCTGAAGTACCAACTTATAAAAATGTGAAGACACCAGACCATCTCAAACAAGAGAAGCAACCACATGGTTAGTGAAAGTCCTCGATGTATTGCATGCAATTTGCGTCATTCACCTTCACAGTGTGTGGTTGCACAAATTTTAGGACATGAACTTCTGGAAGAAGGAAACTTTGATCCAAGTCAAACTATAAATACCCTATCTGCTAAGCCTCTTGGAGCTTCTAATGATTATGATTCATTAGAAGATTGACATGGGGAAGATGTGAGCTTGCAGAAGTACAATCACCATTGTTTCATGACTAATAAATTTTATGATGATGAAGACACTTTTTCAATAGTAAGAAGGCCCATTGAGGAAGAGAATAGAGCCCTTACTTTTGTAGCAGTTGCTAGGAAAGGATTAATTACAATATGTGAAATAGGAAAATTAATGACGAACAAGGGAAGCCTGCAGGAGTGTTCATGAAGCGGCATATTAAAAAACCTGAGAAGAGAAGTGCACCCGTCTCAAAGCCCCTACAAGAGAAAATAAAATGAGAGACAAAACTTGTAAAGCCTTTCGAGGTGTATAGTAAAACTGAAGTGGTAGATCCAATTGTAAATTTCCCTTCATCTAACTTTGATATTGTCAATGTTCTATCTTAGATGAAAGGGTATGTTCTATTGTTAGAAATGATGAAATTACCATAGTATAAACATAATGAAATTAATGTGATTAATAGTGTACCAAAAGAACGAGAATATTTCAAGTGCATTACAAATGAGGAACCAGTTCCAGAGGTTTATATTGGCACTAATATAAAAAAAAGTCCATCCCAATAGACCCATTTTATATGACTCTTCTTATCAGTAACAAATTAGTAAAAAATTGTATGATTGATTCGAGAGCTGCCATAAATATTATGCCACATGATTTTATGAAGGAGTTGGGTCTGGATGTTGACACCGCTTATTGTAAATGCCATGCCATGGATAATAGGTCAATCCCTGTGGTTGGTGTAATAAAGAATGTTGAGTTTAAGATTGTTAAATTCACAGAGGCTACAAATAGGACTGACATTACCGTTATAGAAGTAGCCTCAAATTATGGTATGCTTTTGTCTAGGAAATGAAATAGTTTGGTTGGAGGGTTCATATTAAACTTGATTTATCCTAGATGCTAGTATTCTTGTGAAAGGGAATAAAGTTAGGATATATAGAGTGATACTCCTATAGAGTTATTTTGTTGTCATTAGTTCTATCAAAGTCATATTGACTAAGTAAGTTAGTCAGTGAAAGGAGAAGAAAGTATATGGGAAGTCGATAAAGTAGAAAGAGTCACACCGAGTCAGTCGGTAATACACCGAGAAATCCAAGCTCTGAGAAGTGCATAGCAATTATTGAGTCACTGATTTTATGAAGAATGCTACTGAGCAGGAACAACAAAAATAATTTTGACAAACTTGAGTCAGATTGATATTTTTAATCCAATACCACAAAAATATAGAAGATTCTAAAGCCGAAGAAAAATTTAGTTACAAGATCTACGATTGAGAAAATTCAAGATAAAGATCTATAGTGAAGATCAAGCAGAAAAGGGAATGGTTTTATTTCCAAGAATAGTGTATGTCCTGAGGTAATGGTTACATGGTTCATTGAGTAACTAATACATTGAATATGTTCATGAAGATGATATGATAGTCGAGAGTAAAAGTAGGAAACCCTAGCCAATATGATTAAGAGGCAAAAAATTGATTATATAACGGATGTTTTGAATGGAAAATCAAGTATGAGCAGATTAGTTAAGTGGAAGAAAAAGTTAAAGTGTAGAGAAGCACCGAATACAGAGAAGTTACAATAGAACAGAGAAGTTGAATGAGTTTGATGCTACCAAGTGTAGTATGAGGTAAATAAATCATTGAGCATACAGAGTATGACTAACATATGTTGATGCATTTTCACAGACATTTTTGCATTAAGTTTTATTGTATAAAGAGGAGTGAAAATCACATTATTGGGTAGAACCTAATAGGTCTCATTTTGTAAATCTTTTAATAGGGTACATCTCTTAGATTAGAGATTGTAAAATCCTTTAGTAGGGTAGACTGAACAAGTCATATTGTACTCCTAATAGGGTAAGCTATTAGAAATAACTTACATTGTAGTTCTAATTGAGAAACCTTTTGCTGCAGTAGTGAATGATTGTGGGTGTCATCCCCACAATATTTTTTCCTCTAACAAAGGAATTTTGTGTGACCAAAAACCATGGTGTTATGAGTTATCCTTACATTCATTAGTTTATATGTCTTGAGTTTGAATTGGAAAATACACAGGGGATGATTAATGATCTAAGAACAAAATTGGAAAAATCATTGACGGTGAGAAGAAACTTATGTAATGAATTGAAGTCTACACAAGAGCATGTTGATATACTTGAAACAATATCTGAAGGGATTCTGAATGATGAATCTGAAACAACCATTGTAGACCTGATGGAAAATTACACTACACTTACCGAGCAGTTGGACTTAATGAAGAATGATTAGGAGGCTCAAAACATAATGTTTATATAAATACTTGAATCAAAAGGAAAAAAGTGAAGATGCTCAAAGGATGGCAGAAGAAGACAAAAGAAAATTTGAGATACGACTAACCAAAAAATATAATGGGATCATGAGAATGGCCCAAACTCACTATGCTATGACCAATCAGTTAGTGAATAAAAATCAAGAGGTAACCATAAAGGAATTTGAAAATCAAACACTGAAGTTTGAGATTGAAAGATTTAATAATGAACTCAAAGCATAAAAAGAAGCCAATTAAGTACTCAAATAAAGTGAAGAAGCATTAAGGAAATTGGATAAATAGATTAGAAGTCATAAAAATTGAGAGACAAGACTGGACTTAGATTCAATGAAGACAACACTACTGAGAAAGGAGAGTCATATAACCAACCTCACAATCGAGATACTGCTTTTCCATAGAAGTCAACGGAGCCAAATTGCTACTACTATGGGAAACCTGGACATACAGCTAATGTGTGTAGAAGAAAAATAGGTATGTCACTAAACACACCTAAATTTGATGGTTACCGTTATAAGTGCAACAAATATGGACATCAAGAACTTGAGTCCAAATCATGCATCGTCAATAATACAAGGAAGGCTAAGTTTGATGGTTAATATAATAATTGCAATAGAGATGGTCATAATCTAAATATTGCAGGTCACAAAGGAGAAATGATAAATGGGTCCCTACCTGATAGAGTTTACAAGGCAACCGACAAGGCACATCAATACCATGTGACTACAACACATGAATCTCATGTGCAACATGTGGGAGATATGGACATATTGTAGAAAATTGCATGTTGTTCCATGGAAGGAACAATAGACAAGCATCGATAAATCTTCACATGGTATTTTTTTACTCTCATAAGGTAGGACACCTAGCCAAAGACTACAGGTATTGAGAAAAGATCCAACCGAGGAAGAAACAACTGACAATGAGAAAGTAAATATTGAATAAGTGAGAAATCAAATGAATAAAACATGGAGAAGGAAGTAACATGATGATGGAACATAGATTTTGGAACAATTGATGGCACTAAATCCTTTGGGTTGGGTAAACTTAACTCCACCTAATCAGTGAAATGTGTGTGTAGGAACTGCAAAGTTAAAATTTAAATCTAAAATTAATTCCTAGTATTTGTGTAGAGATTCATATAAGCATACTATGATGCATTTGGATTTATTTTGGGTTGAAGCAAGAAGATGAGTCCACTTGAGGTGGAACTTTCATAATTAGCCAAATTCCTGAAATTACACTCAAAGAAACAGGTTCCCGCTTAGAATGAAGGGGGTCTCGTTTAGCTTTGGGGTCCCGATCCTAAAATCTTAGAAATGGGGTCCTGTTTAAAAATGGGATCCCGTTTCAAAAAAGAAAAAGGAAACCTATTTCAAAATGGGGTCTCATTTTGAAAAACAAAATGGGAACCCATTTCAAAACGAGATCCTGTTTCAAAAAAAAATATTATTTTTTAAATAAAACCTTTCATCAATTCATTTATACGTTGTGAATTTAAATAAGGGTAAACAGGGAAACATTTAGTAGACGAGATCCCATTTCTAAAATTTTGAATTTCAAGCCTGCTTTTACTGTTGGCTTTTGTTTTGGAAAGAGGCTAGGGTGACTGAACCATAGACTTGGAACTGGTTTAACCTGCAGCTTGAAGCCTTTGCTAGTGTCCATACAAAATAAGGACTTTAGACATATATATGAAGACGTTTTCATAGGAATATTTTGACAAAATAAAAACCCAATATAGATCAAACTCTATAGATTCCAAATATGTAATGTTTTTTTAAATTTGATCAAAAATTCTATTTTTCATTTAATTTCCATTGAAACAGGTCTAGAAACAAAGGATAACGGGCTATTTTGTTATTTTAATAACTTTTTAATTTGAAAGTTTCTCGCAAAACAAATTATATGATATCAAACTAGAGATAATTCTTTACACTTTAAAAAATTTGAAAAAATCATATGTTTTGGTCAAATTATGCTTGCCGTACACGAGAAATTTTAAAAACAAGAATTATGCCTAATAAAAAATTAATAAAAAATATATATATTCAACAAAAAATTACAAAAAAAATTTCTTCATCTATCTTAACTGTGTTACATACCATTTACCGAAAGGATTGAGAGAAATAGTTTCATTTAGGTCAAATTTGTCTTTCCGTACACGAGCATAGTATGGTCCTCAAACAATGACTTTTAAAATGTTGGTTTTAGTAATGCCTATTGAAAATGAAATTTTATCGTCTAGGTATTACAATAAATTACATATTTGGAAAGTAGACTTTGAGTAATACAACTTATATTACTGAATTTTTTTAAGATTCAATCGCTAAGTGCTACAAATATTCATCTCAAATAGAATGAATTTGAAAAAATAGGAAAAACAGTTCCACTTTTTGGCCAAAAAGTGGACTCAACTTCTTGCTGGCTGGCACCCTTTTGTGAAGTGAAATTTTCATGTTTGATCGATAATGGAAATGTTATTTTGTTTCTGTAAAAGGAAGTAAAGTTGTAATCGGTATAAAGTGAGTCGGTGTCATATTAAATGTTATTTTTATAGCCGTTGGAAACCCTAAATGACAAAAAGGGTATAAATAGACCATTTTGTCTATCATTATTACCTAGCATTTTTTAAGATCACTTGACTCAGTTACAAATATGAATCATATACAAACATTTGAACAATTGAAGAGGTAGTCCTAAATGAATCTAAAAGTATTCAAGCATATTTGAGTGATTTCTATTATTGACCTAGTTGTGCAAGCTAGACCGAGTTGTAAAGAACAAAACCCTAGTTCATTCAAGCATTATTGAATCCGAAAGTAATGGAACATAAGGTGAAAAAACCAATTATTTTTTAGAAGGTTGATCCTGTAAACCCTAAGTATAAGCAACATCCTGTGAAGGTCGCAGAACTAGATAAAATGGGAGATCTCTCATCCATATTGGAAAGGGTTATCTTGGTCGTTAATATTCGTGATTTCAACCAATACAAGATTGAGGAGATATGCGAAGTAGAGATTGATAAATTGTTTAAAGAGTTGTGCGTGAATGGGAAATTGATGAAAGACCATATTCATCTGAATACCAAGGGTTTAACTCATGCCCTACATCTATTGAGAGTATTCAAGACCAAGTGGATTAGGATGGTACTTAGTCAAGTTCATCATTGGTGCAAGAGCATCTAGGGGCTTTCACCCTCAATTTGATTGAGAGTTAGGAACCTAGAACTTCAATGGAGTAATCTAACAACATTGGGCGATCTCTCAAGTCTTTTCCAAAAAAAATATATCGCTCCCTCCTCCGACTTTGTGGGATTCCTCTCCCTTTTTCCCCAATTTTTGTGTCTATTCCTCCTTTTTTCCTTCCTTTTTTTCCTTGCGTGTTACATTTCTTTCATTTTTGCAAATGGGGCCTCCATGCCATGAAAATAGGATGCAAAATCTAGTTTACTTTAAGTTTTCTCCCGGATTTTAATGTCCACGTTTGGTATAATAGATAGCCAATAAATATGATTCTTTCCTAATTGAACACTTCATCTTTGCGTTGAATACAATGGTAGGATATAATTTAAACACTATTTTAAATAAGAAGCATTTCATTCATATATCTTTCAAATACTATCCTCTCTTAAGAATATGAAACTCAATATTTAATCTAAAATAAAAACTTCATGTGAAATCATATTATCTAAACACATACTCTCTCTCTCTCTCTCTCTCTCTCTCTCTCTCTCTCTCACACACACACACACACACACACACACACACACACACATTTAAGCTATAATCTTGAGAGAAATAAGAATTAAATCTAAGTG
>MU223579.1:1153170-1174354 GCA_018584345.1 Thuja plicata
AAGCAATCACATTCTTAGTCCATTGTAGAGGAATCTTTAGATCAGTTGCTAAGCCAATAATCACATGAATTTCTTGAACATCACATTTAAGCATGGTTTAACGTAATAGAGCTTATGTTATACAAGCTAATAAACCCTTCTCATATCCTATTTGTTTGAATTAGGATCCAAATCAAACTCAAATAAAACAATTCTATCCTGCCATGTTAGTCATATTATAAGGAGAATTATTTTAAGGGCTTGAAGAAATTCTATTTTAATTCAAAGTCCTATATCAACATCCTTATTGTAATAGCATCACTATAATGTAAGACTTAGATGGTAGTGAGCTCAAATATCTTCAATGCAAAAGAGTTTAAAAAACTAAATCTTCTTTCTTTCCTACTCCTATAAAGTTCAAAAGGAGGAGAAACATTATAGGAATTTGTCATTCTCATGGGCACATTTATCAATAGTAAAAAAGAGGAAGCAATTGGCTACTTCGCCATAATGCATGATATGTAAGAATTCTTATAATACATGATATGTAAAAATTCTTGAATTGCATGATATATAAGTTATGACATGGAAGAACATCCTTCCAAATAAACGATCATAAAAATATAGTGCTTATGTTTTGTGGGTTGTGCTCGTGAATTTTTATGTTCTTTATTATAAATATGATGTATTATGATATAGACACAAAAAAAAATTACATGAGAGTTTTTGTGTTATATTTGTCCATAATATTTATACATGATTCTGAAAATTTATAATTTAAAATGTTTTCTTATATTAAATAAGTGATATTGTAATAGTATAATGGCTATATTTTATAACAAGTATGTTATAAAAAATTTCATAAACATAATCTATAATTATACTAAAATAGTAAACATTTTGAGAATGCATTGATATCCAAATTGTAATAACACAGTGATTAGATCTTAAGATACTTTAACTTGTTTTTAGCTAGCTGTCCTAAGTGTTAGCGTCTATTTTATTTTGTAAATCATGGATCTAAATATAGACTTTGTTTTATCTTCTCCGTGATTATTGGATTTAACATTGCATGCACTAAGTTTGACTAAAGAGAACTCATGTTCATTTTACAGGAATTTTATGGATCATGCAATCTTCATCAGAATTGATCCACTAGTGATGACCATTGATTGTTAGTTTTTCATTATATAAATCATGCATTATTATGCATATTGTAATCATTGAATATCAGAGATGTAGAATTCTGAATTTTTCATTCTTGAAGTACTCTGTTTTATTCTACAAATTCTATGTTTTTGTATTCTTTTTCTTATCTAGATCTATGCTGAAAATTCTACATGGTATCAAAGCGTAGGAGCTAGGAAAGAGAGAAATTTTTATTTGGAGGTGATGAAGATCATTTATGTTTCAAAGAATGGAATTTCTAGCCTCTGCCATTCTCATATCATACAAATGAAATTCAAAGATTCTTCTTCAGCTAGCAAGTAGAGGCTTGCATTGAATAATTATGGCAATAGAGGATGAACAAAATTCTACATCTATGATAGGCCAACATCATACTCTTTTCGCATGTTCCTTGCCTTCATTTCCTCTTTAGTGACACCGTGTCAGTGGACCTCTCATGCCTCTTTTTCCAACATTATGGAGGGGTTTCTATTGCTCATGTTGATATTTCCTTGGTTCCACAGCTAATTAGTTTTATAGATAATTGGCACCTATATTTTAAACTTGCCATTTATTCTTGCATGGTTGAGTAGAATTATTAGGGTCACTCATAAAGATTCATGTGTCATTTACATCCTTAACTGATAGATGTTTTTTCTTTGTTTTCCATCTATTTATTGTTTGGGGGCGCCTATGTAGATTATTGTCTTTTGTATCTTAATCTGACAGATATTTTGCCTTCATTTTCTATCTACTCATTGTTCGAGTAGTTTCATTGGAGGCACTCATGTAGATTAATCATGATCTTTATCTTGGTTTCAGAGGACTACATTCAACACTATGGCCGGTATCATTCGACAGATGTCCATATTTTTCTTGTCACAAAAAGATTTTCTCTATTCTCTAGATTTTGAGGGCCCGGGTTTATTCCCACTGGGATTTCCCTCTTTCCTCCTTTTTTCTTGTCTCCTTAGTTAGACTTAAGGGGGGTGTTAGTATTAGTTTTCTTTTGTAAATCATGGATCTAACAGCAGACTATTGGATATGACTTTGCATGCAATAAGTCTTACTAAAGAGAACTCATGTTCTTTTTACATGCATTTTACTGATCATGCAATCTTCATCAAAATTGCTCCACTAACAAGTACTATTGATTTTAGTTTTTCATTATATAAATCATGTATTATTATGCATATTGTAATCATTGAATATCAAGATGTAGAATTCTAAATTTTTCATTCTTGAACTGCTCTATTTTATTTTACAAATTTTGTATTTTTATATTCTTTTTCTTAACTAGATCTATTTTATTCTACACTAAGTGCTAATGGTCGTTTGCAATAACCATCGTTCCATTCAGAAAAAAAAATTGTTGGCATCCAAATTTAGTAATATTGCACTGAATGAAGCCTAAAATTATCTGTACATTTTGTTCCACAGGGTTTGTTTCTTAATACACATACAAACATCTATAATAATTTCATCATCGCAAACCGAAAATTCTTTCAGCTACTCTAGAGAGGGAAAGGAGGCTTATATTTGACAACTGCTATTTCTTAGTGTCCTATTTCTTAGTTTCCTATATCACTATTTTTGGTTTATTTTTCAATATGCTTCCCCGTCTCCAACTACTCTTAACACCTCCATCGTTTGTGTATGCATTACCCAGTCCTGGGCTTGAACCTGAAGGCAGTTTGTTCTTCAGTGTATTCATTTTTTGGTGTGGTCGCATGAGCTGCATGTGACCAACTGTTGGGCTGTGCTCTAACCCTGATTCATCCATAGATCTCTCAATTAGAGGGTGTTCTTCTCTGGATTGAATGGATAATTGAAAATTTATAAACTAAATATCACAACTACACAGATCTGTTGATGTAAGTAATAGCAGAGAAAACACCATTAACTATTTTTTTATATTGATTGCTGAAATGTATTACATAGCCTCTTTATATAGAGGGTTTATTTGAAAGTGAGATAACAATGAATTGAATGCGAACTGATTCAATTGTTCCAAGTTTACAGTAATGGAGAGTCTCCATAACTTTTTCCCAAAGAGATGGAAGACTTCCAAGACTGCTGCCATATGGATGAAGGAGGAACAAGTCATTGAACTACTTGCTAAGACTTAGGAAATGTGTTTCTTTGCACTTGGTCAAAGATGTGGAAGATAAGATTGTCATTACGTATGACTCAACCATTTGGAGATATTATCTCTCATTCAGTTTTTGATTTATTCTAACACTCCCCCTTAATGAACAACTGAATTATGATGCACTCCTAACATATCTCTGTATATTACAAACTTTATTTTTCCCAATGGATTAGTGAATACATCAGCCATGTTCTCATTTGTGTTACAATATTGCAGCTTTATTTCTTGACATTGAATCTTTTCTCTTACAAAATGATGTTGAGTTTCAATGTGCTTTGATCTTGCATGATAAACTGGATTATTTTCCAACTTGATTGTACTTTGATTGTCACACTTGATTGTAGTAGGTCCTTCTTGCATTTGTCCCATATCTTCAAGAATCCTCCTTAGCCAAATAGCTTCACATGTAGCACTACATAATTCTTTGTACTCTGCTTCAGTAGATGACAAAGAAACTATAGATTTCTTCTTGCTGCTCCAAGAAACAACACTAGATCCAATGCTAAATGCATAGCTAGCTGTTGATTTACGATCATCTGGATCACCTGCTCAATTAGAATCCAAATAACCTGTCAGCTCAACATTCAAATGGTTAGTATATACTATACCAAAATCTATGGTACCCTGTAGATGTCGTAGAACTCTCTTTGCTGCTTGCCAATGGTACTCAAGAGGTTTATCCATGAATTGACTAAGAATGCTGACTGAATATGCAATATTTGGCCTTGTGGTGGTCAAGTAGTTCAAACTTCCCACCATCTATCTATATAAAGTCCCATTGATTTCTATAGCATCAGTATCACTAGAAAGCTTAACATTTTGTTCTAATGGAGTAGAAACTGCCTTACAATCTTTCATATTAAACCTTTGAAGCACTGTCTTTGCATACTTACTTTGACTAATCAATGTCTTACCATCATTCCTCCATACTTCAATTCCCAAACAATAATGCTTTTTTCCAAGGTATTTCATTTCAAATGCTTCAGATAATTCTATTTTTATTTCATCAATCAATTTTATAGCACTTTCTGTTATGATTAAATCATCCACATATAATGAAATCAAAACAATATTTCCACATTCATCTTTCTTTATGTACAAATTTGGATCATTCATACTCTTAATATATCCTTGCTGAAAGAAGAATTTATCAATCTTCTCATACCATGACCTTGGTGCTTGTTTGAGATCATACAATGCTTTATTTAACCTGCATACCAAATGTTATTTTCCCTTTTTAACAAACCCTTCAGGCCAAACAAGATAGATTTCTTCTTTTAAATCAGCATTTAAAAATGCTGACTTAACATCCATTTGATGTAACTCCTAATTGAACTTAGTAGCAAGTGCAATCGCGACCCTAATAGTATTCATTTTAGCAACAAGTGAAAAAGTATCTTCATAGTCTATTCCTTCTTTTTGTGAATATCCTTTTGCAACTAATCTAGCTTTGTATTTATCAATAGTACCATCAACTTTAAACTTAGTTTTAAACAACCATTTAGAGCCTATAGGAACTTTATTTACAGGTAATTCAGTTAGTTTCCAGGTACCATTATCCATAATTGAATCATATTCTTCTTGCATTGCATTCATCCATTCATTATGATACTTAGCTTCTTCATAATTATATGGTTCGTCTATACTCATTACTTGAGCCATGAGAGCATAGTCATTATACCTAATTGGTGTCTTGATTTCTCTTGTTGGCCTTCTTAATGTTTCATTTTTGGATGGAGTGATTTCACCTTGCCTTGTTTCATGCCCACTTTGATCATGAATTTGCTGGTCTGCAACATCTGAAATTTCCTCATTATCTTCTTCAATGATATTCCACGAAGTATTGTTATCCTCCTTGCCTTCCTCATGAACATTATCTGCAAATTCATGAAATATTACATCTCTACTAACAAACACTATATGAGTAGTAGGATTATACATTTTGTAAGCCTTATGATCTAGACAATAACCAACGAATATGCATTTGATTGATTTAGCATCAAGTTTTTTCCTATTCTCCTTTGGAACATGACAAAATGCCTTACTTCCAAAAATTCTCAAATGACTAACAATAGGTTTGGTACCTACAAAAGTCTCATAAGGAGTTTTCTTTTCTAGATACTTGGTTGGTCTACGATTCAAGAAATAGATAGCTGTACTAACTGCTTTAGCCCACAAATTATTAGAGAGATTCTTTTCTTTGAGCATACTCCTAGCAGACTCAACTATTGATCTATTTTTCCTTTCAGCCACACCATTCTGTTCTGGACTATGAGGAACTGTATATTGCTTGATAATACCATTATCTCTACAATATTGGACAAAAATATTTGAAATATACTCCCCACCTTGATTTGATCTAAGAATTTTAATATTGTGAGCAGTTTGTTTTTCCACCATAGCTTTGAATTCTTTGAAACAATTAAACACTTCACTTTTATTGCTTAAGAAATAGACCCCAGTATATCTAGAGGTATCATCAATAAATGTAAGAAAATAAGAAGCTCCTCCAAGTGACTTAGTTTGCATAGGCCCACACACATTTGTATGTATTAATTCAAGCATGCTTCTTTTCTTTTGATTTGAATTCATTGGGAATTCATTTCGATGTTGTTTACCTAATGCACAACCATCACAACTAATGTATTCATTCTTTAAAATTGGAAGACCTTGCACCATATCTTTTCTTTGTAGGGAAATAAGATCCTAAATATTTAGATGACCATATCTTTTGTGCCATACCTTTTGTGCCATAGTTCTTCAGCTGATACACATGTAGAAGCCATTGCTTGATGACTCTCTACTTTAACATGAAGTTTATACAAACCTCCAATTCTGATTCCTTCAGCAATTACATTATAATGATCTTTCATATCCCTTACTTGGCAACCTATTTTTAAGAACTCAACCTTTAAACCTTGATCAGTAATAGCTGAAATTGATATTAGATTCTTTTTAATTCCTGGCACATACATAACATTTTCAAGTTGCTTTACAATTCCATTAGGCAATTGTACACTTATATCACCATATCCATTAATGTCATGGGACCTATTATCTCCTAAATAGATCTTATTACCATCATTTTTCTCATGAAAGGTTTTAAACCAATTTCTATGACATGACATATGGATTGATGCACCTGAATCTATGAACTAGTTATTACAATCATCTATATCATCTGATAAAGCAACCTCGAAAATAAACAACTTTAAATCATGTAGTTTATTACTTTTCTCATCCTCATCATTCATAAAATTAACTTCATATTTGTTATTATTGGACTCATTATACTTCTTTCTCCTACATTCATAAGCATAGTGTCCAAACTTTCCACAATAATTACAATTTCCATTTTTCCTTATATTTGATTTAAATGATGACCCTTCTTGATACCTTCTTTCATCCTTATACCTTTGGTTGTCAAATTTGCTTCCTCCTTTATTCTCTGACCATTGCTTTCCTATGTGTGGCTTTTTGTCTTTTGCCATCAAAGTTGAATCTACAATTAGAAATCTGTTGTCCACATGCTTCTTCCTTTCTTCTTCTTGTAGAAGGATACCTGCCAAATTCTCAAAAGAAGGTGCATTTTCTCTTGCAGCCAAACTGGTAATGAACACTTGATAATAATTCACCATTCCATTCAAAGTAACAGTAACCAAATCACTACTTGAAACTGATTCTCCAATGTCAGCTAATTTATCTCTTAAATCCTTGATTCTAGATAAATAATCACTAATACTTTCATTTGCTTCCATTTTAATTGAAAGTTATTTGCTTTTTAGAAACAAAATTCTATGATTATTTGTCATCTCATACAAACCTTTCAAGGCATCCCAAGTGCCTGCAGATGTAGTGATATCCCTTATATGAGGGATGGTGGAGTCTTTTACAGACATTCGTAAGAGAGTTTTAGCTTTGCTTTATCTTTTCTCCCAATCTTGAACAAGATTTTTAGGTGTAGTAGGCTGGGCCTCTGAACCATTTACAATAGTCCAAACATTGTTCCCTTCCATCAGGGTCTGCATCTTAAATTTCTAATTAACATAATTGGAACCATCTAACTTATTTGACTTAGTTAGATAAGAATCAGATAAACTTGCCATTGTGAAAAGACTGGAAAAAAAATAAAGGAATCTTTACCAGTCCCTTAACCAAAATCAACTAAGTGTGACAACTTCACAACTTCTTTCCACTTCTAGATTCGCTGGATCAGATCTCTTTACATAACTGCTTTCAAAAACACTAGCAGTAACAGCTACACCAAGTAGGAGACACCACACCAGCATCCATGAGAATTTATCAGCTACTCCAATACAGAATTTCAAGCTCCAGCAATCTTTGACTAATGCTACAATACATGCACACAGTAATCATGTGGCTCTGAAACCAAATTGAATATTGATAAACTAAATATCACGACTACACAGATCTGCTACTGTAAGTAATAGAAGAGAAAACACCATTAACTATTTTTTTATATTGATTATTGAAATGTATTACATAGCCTCTTTATATAGAGGGTTTATTTGAAAGTTAGATAACAATGAATTGACTGCAAACTAATTCAATTCTTCCGAAAGTGTACGGTAATGGAGAGAGTCTCCATAACTTTTGTCTAAAGAGATGGAAGACTTCCAAGACTTCTGCCATATGGATGAAGGAGGAACAAGTTATTGAACTGCTTGCTAAGACTTAGGAAATGTGCTGCTTTGCACTTGGTCAAAGATGTGGAAAATAAGATTGTCATTATGAATGACTCAACCATTGGAAGATATTCTCTCTCATTCAGTTGTTGATTTATTCTAACATGGATTTAGATGAATATTTGTTCCTCAGAGTTCTACACTTTCAATACTGTACAGTATTGTCATGAGAATTAACACCTTCATCAATTTGTTCACCATCCAAGTACTTTTACTTATCGCCGCCAACACAAAATTATCCCTAACCGGGAAGAAGAGAGTTGAAGAGATGTTAACTGTATTTAGTGTCTCTAAATAAGAGGAAGAATAAGAAAGGAGAAGGAAAACAGATTATAATTCCGGCTTGGGTAGCAATCGATCATATAGAGAGAAAGGAGAAGGAAAGAAAGAAAAAATTATCTTCGATTTCTTGGGGAGCGGATTTGCGAGCACGAGGATTGAATTAAGTGTTTCGGATTGACTACTTTGCTGTAGGTGTGTATTAAATTACACGGGAAGCCGCAAAAAGAAAAACTCAACTTGAACGGTTGCTTGGAGAGTACGCTATTAGACTGTAAATAAACTCTTTGAATATTTGGATTGATAAACTGTGCCACAAGGACAATGAAAATGAGTCGCCTTGCTCGCTCATTGAACACTTCAATTCATGCTATTTTTGTCTTCACCTTTCTTGAGATTTTAATGTCAAGTAATGGCCACGACAACAATAAGTCAAATGAACAAATAACCTAAACCACTTGTTCTACGTAGCTCTCGACAAATAAAAAGTTGGGAAAAAACTAAACGGAATTGACCTATACATGTTAGGTGTATCAACTAAAATACTCGTCCCTCTCTCTCTCTCTCTATATAAAATTTATTCTACATAGCTCTTGATAACTAAAATTTTTAGAAACTAAACGGAATTGATCTATACATTTTATACCCCACCATATATATGTGTATCGTTAATGAGAGTTACAATATGAGGAATTGGAGCTTCAAGAGTGTCAAAGAGCAATCGATACAACAAACTAAATACATATCATTATTCAAACATATTGTTATATGACAGAAGAAAGAAAAAAAAAATCCAAAGCTGACTATTCTCACTAGTCTTTTACATTGTTGTTCACCTTGTAATAATCATAGTAATAAGTTCACATGGGTGGATTTATTTCATTTTCCGATCAATATCTTTTGACTTTTGATTGTACTTGAGTCTTATAGCAACTGGTTTTGTCACTCCTAGGTTCTTTGTCTTTGGGATATTATGTTATTATTTAAAAATTTCCAACTCTTCTTTGTTATGATTGTTTCCTCTCTAAGGAAGGAAATATGAATTCAAATGTGTAGACGATTGCCAGTTCCTCTTCAAAAAAGATCACAAAATGGTCCTTGGTAATCTCAAAAATAATGAGGCTTGAATTGGATTGGCCTCCTGCCGCTTCCTCCAAGTTCCCACGCCTGGCGCTTGCTATTTCCTCGCCTAGGGCGGAAGACAAAGAAAAAGAAAAAGAAGAAGAGAATGATGGTTGGGCTCCTCCCGACCCTACTGTCAATCCCACTCCGAAGTGGGGATCAGATGATAAAGATCCTCCACCTTCTGCTGCTACTGCTCTTGCTGCCTAATGGCTTTATAGTTTTTTTTTGATGAATAGTTTTCTGTATCCGGCTTTGGCCGAGTGACTCTGCGGGGTGATTTTATTTATCCCCCGGCCCCTTTTTTCTGAATATGTAACTTTGAAATTTATTAATGGAAAGGAACTATTCATCAAAAAAAAAAAAAAAAAGAAACATACAGAAAGGTGAGTTCCCAATGAAACTACTTTAACATTAAAAGGTCGTTAACAATATAATTATTTTTTAAGATATATGGTTCAATATTTCAATAATTTAGAGCCCTCATTGTAAAAGTATAGAGAGTGATTTTGATTAAGAAAGGACTACCTTGGAATCTCGTTCTTGTTTCTTTTCATTGTGTGACCTTTGCATTTTGATGCATGTAAGGAAAAAATTTCTAAATTTTAACTTACAATTGTATGTTGTGATTTGATTAAGTTTTCCTACAATAATTTGGTTTTCTATTATTTTTATTTTCTTTATTTTTTTTTTGAGGCTTTTAGCTTAGGGCCTATGTATGGTAAGATCTAGAGATATTCCAAGAGCTCCCTTGCCTCTTTTTTTGAGGGTATTTTTGACTAGACAAGGCTATGACTTAGGTAGACATCAAAATACTCTTAATTATCTTATGCATGTTATTCATAATGTTAAATATTATATTGGGGTGGATAATTATCCCCAATATAATTATTGTCTATCAAAGAGTGAGCTTCATCATGTCTAGGTTATCAATCTTGAGTAGTTCGGTCATGATATTCTTTATTTAATAGAGAATTCTTGGATTTTTTATATTTATGGGTTTTAAAACCACAATATCCTTTGTTGAGAATTGGGCATATAATACTTGATAGCCACAAATGGATAAGGAGGTTTGCAGTTTAGTTGCAAATGGTTTCTTTTATATGTTTTTTTTCTATAATATCTAATAAAAGTTTAACTTTTGAGAGAGAGGACATTAGTTTCATAATTAGAAAAGCTTGTTCATTAACCATTGAAATGTGAGGTTTGATCTAATTAAAGAGCTCACATCTTGGAATTTCGTTGGGCTTGTCTTCTTTTCTTTCAAAGGAACACTAATATTTTTAATTCTATTATGACTATCTTCAAGAATCTGTGTGCCCTCCTCAATAGAGATAAAAGTACTTTCTTATAAATTTTATCAAATTTAAAAATTCCATTAGTTTATCACTTAGCTTCTTTTGAATTTGATTGTGTGTCATTTTTTTGCATCAATGTGTTGGATCACACTCTATGATTGATCATAAATATGCAAAATAAGTACTTACTTATTCTCATTTCTATTGGGAAATTGCTTGTAAAAATCATTTCCCTAATTTTATCGACATTAACTTAAAAATATTAGCATTGTATTCAATAGTTTGATTAAAACACTCCTCCTTTTAGATATCATGTACATCATACAGATGAGGAACTTACAAGAACTTTCCAAAAGAAAAAACTGTATGTTATTTATCTCTTACCAATGGTATCTATAACTTAATAGCTCATGTTGAAGGGGTTGCGTTAAATGGATTTATTATAGTGAAGTCTCATCATAATGGAAGGAATTGAATATGTTAAGAAACTGACTTACAAAAGTGTCATTTTGGTAATAAATTTTATATTTAAAATAATTTTGAGGATGTCAATTCTAATGTAATTTAAAAAACTCTTTCTAGTTATTATCTTTACTTATTAAGTCTACCACTATTGCCACCAGCATCAAAAACTCAAAATTCATTGAAAGCACATGCTTTATCTTTCGAATAAGAGCTCCTCTTTCTCAAAGTCATGTTGATAACTTACGTAGATCTCATACAATCGATCTAAATGTTTTAATTATAGTATTATTATTTTCTACACTTAAACTTATTTTAAATGTATGATGCTATACGATCTTGAAGATGTTTTCATTAAGGATGGAAGTAAGGATATTATGAAGATGAAAAACTCTACCACATCAGGTTTCCAATAAGTTTGGAAAAAAATTGTAAAA
The DNA here is from genome assembly GCA_018584345.1 of Thuja plicata. NCBI lineage: Eukaryota > Viridiplantae > Streptophyta > Pinopsida > Cupressales > Cupressaceae > Thuja > Thuja plicata. Next base: position 1,164,773 of record MU223579.1, read on the forward strand.
AAAAATTATTTAAAGTGGGGAGAGAAAAGTGATTAGGAGAGCATGAAGATGATAGGGGAAACACTATTTGAATATAGATTCAATTTCACTTTAGATTCTTAATTTTCTTTCTTAGTAATGATAATTATATCATAGAATAAAAGGGGTTATGACGTATCTCTTGTCAAAATGGTAGTTGATATCTTATTAGGATTCATAAGCCTCACCTTTAGGAAATTAAAATCTCTATAGTACCAAAATATTAACTACTTTCAAGCTTTGGAAATATATTTAGTAATATGTTTAGTATTGGTGTGCAGGAGCTTTGGTAGGAGGGTTAGATTGTTTTTAGAACCCTGTTTGGATAAAACCTTCTAATTGACTAGTGACTAAAAATTCTATACATTGATGGGATAGTTTTTTTTTCTGGCTTATGTTTGACTTGTTCCTCTAAATAATTCATGGGAGCTTTCATTTCATTCTTAATATTAATGAGGAACTTCAGTTTTTTTGTTTGAAAAAATCTTATTTATCCTTTCTTCAAGGATAATACATGTGTTTTCTTAATCTCATTTTCCTTAAATCAATTGGTAGTCCCTTCACTTGGAATTAATAAATGAATTTTATTCCACATGTAAATGGTTGGATATTTTCTAGTTTTTTGCTATTAGATTGGGATAAGTGTATTAGTTTCGAATAAGAGGGATATGGAGAGAAGGAGATGAAGAGATAAAGAAATGAAAGATTGAGAGAGGGGTGATAAAAGATGGAAGAAAATATAGAGGGATAAAATAAGAGAGGGAGAGATATAAAGATAATGATAGAAATGAGAAGTGATGCATAGAGAGAGAGAGTGAGTGATATAAAGGTAAAGAGAGATGGATAGATAATGACACAAAAAGATTTTTGAAGATATTATTATATTGTGAAGTGCCACTTGTAAAGCTCAAATTTGATGATTTACTATATTTAATATATTTTTTTAAATAATTCTCTATTTAAAATTATTTAATGAAATATATCTTTCCTAAAAATGATTTTTTCAAAGAAGACAATTATATCTATATAGAAAAAATAAAAATTGATTCGAATATTTTCCTTCCTTTTGTGTAATGATACATTATTATTGTTTTAGTTTAGGTATTTGTAATCCTTAGGTTTTTATATTCCTTGGCCATTAAATCCAAATGGTTAGACTTACACATGAATGCCTAAAGATGTGCTTTTTGTAAATTTGATAAAAAAAATCACCCAATCTCAAACATATAATCCATCAAGTTTGGATACCTTTTAGTAGCAAGTAAAAGAATGCCATAGTTATATATAGATTTCTCTTTTAGATTTCTAACCATATATATTTTTCTTTATTTTAATAATGATAATTTTTTTACCTTTAATTTCTTCTTCTTGTGGCTTCATTTTTTTCTCAAAAATCGTCATCTGATATTTTTGGTTTCATCTTTTTATTTTTCATAAAAAAATTGAAAAAAATTATACTTTTAGAAACTAGACTCTCATCTATAGATAGTATAAAAATGGTATTCGATTACTTCCCAAAAATAGGGGTTAGGATGATTTTTTATTTTATTTTATAGGGCGTATCCACTTTGAAAATTAGTAAAAGCTATATATTTATTAAAAAAATAGTAGAATGATCAAGCATAAACTACATGGTCTTATATATGTTTTCATCAAGGAAACTTTTGAAATACTAAGAAAATATTAAAATTTCATGGGGACCATAACAAATACTATGCAATCAAAGATTTAGAGTGATTATCAAAGGACATGGTGAAAATTGTTTTGATTGTAATAATGGTTTGCAAGGCTGCTCTCACGTGCTGACCTCGATGGTGGCCTTCGCGGAGATTTTTGTGCCTAATGACAATTATTTTAGCAGGTTTTCGTACGTGAAAAGATAGATGCTTAAAGGCCATTTATTAACCCATTGTTTCCACTTCACACAACAGCTCAAATTTTTCTCTTGCTTTGCTTTTTTATGGCCTTCTGCTAAAAAGGGTTTCGCTTCTCTTTGGGTTTGGAACTCTTGGGTGAATACTGCTAAGAGCTACATTGTGAATATGGGAGGTGACCGCCATAGGATTGAACCAGATAGAATCGAGGAAGATTTCACCTCCGACCCCACATGGTCATGTATTTTTGCAAGGAAGGAGAGATTCCGCCCTTCATAAAATGTTTGACTGGGCATGATGAGATGATTTCTCACCAGTTTGTCAAAAGCTGGTGTGAAAGAAGAGTGACTATTAATGACATCACCTTTGAAATCAATGAAGAGGTGATTGGTAAGGCCACGGGCATGGCAACCATGGGAAAAAAGTGGAAGAAAACCACTAAAACCCAAGCCAGAATGAAGTTTGATCAGTTCTTTGCAAATGATGACAAACCTGTGTCGAAGAATGGGGGCTATAGCATGGCGGATCTTCCAGAATTCTAGGCAAGGATGTGTAAGATTGTGATGAAATACTTCACCTTTGAGGGCAGGTTTGGTACTTTCTATAACTATCACCTTCCCTTTCTCAATCATCTTAGGCATAAAATGTTAATTTTAATGCCTTTTTACCTTCTTCATTCTCTTGAGAATATGGTTATGGTTGTCAATGAAGCCATCTCTTTGGGAAAAAAACCCATTTTCCTTCACCAAGGGCTTATCTTTAGGATTTACCACTTCCACCATTTTCTCTACCCTCCACCCATCGTGGAAATTACCCAGCTGGCCTAACAGAATTTGTCCCCATCTATCTCCCTAAACCAAGGCATTCCCTCACCTTCAGACTCCATTGGTGGTTCTACTCCTGCGGTTATCCCTAATTCCTCTAGTATCTGCCTGACCCCTACTCCCTGTACGGGCAACAAGCATGACCTGACCTTGGAGGACTCTCCTCAGCCTGCTAAAAAGGGCAAAAAACTCTATATTAACCTAGACTGCTCCCTTAATGTTGACCCTCTACCCACCAGTACCCACTGGTCTCCTTGGCTTGCCAACGAAAAAGGGAAATGGGCAATGAAGGAGCTCTTTGACAAAGAGGATGTTTGGGTTGAGTCCCCTAGTAGGGAGGACAATCAGATTAATTTTGACTAGGAAGAGGGCAAAATTGAAAAATAGAACATTGAGGCTGATGTGGGTAAAGACATTTCTAGCCCATATAATAGGATTGAGGACCCTAAGTCTACTGCAGGCTCTGGACTAGTGGGAAAAATCAAATTCCAGATGGTTAATCTAGAGAACTCGGTGGCCAAACTAAACGGGGACTTGGCTAACACCAACAGGAGGCTGGCGAATGTTAGTAAATTTACTCTGAAATTAATGCACACCTCCTCCACTACCCTCTGCCTATTGAATGAACAAGCCTCAACTGGGAAGGAGTCGGTGGATGGAAACAGAGAACTCTTCAAGTTCCTCAATGAAGACTGGTCGGACCTACTGTTGTCAAAGCGCTTATGGGACGGGAAGGGATACAGCTGAAGATGAAGTACGGGATGGGGGGCCACCACATTGTGAACCCCAAGCCCTATTTTTGGACCAGTCATTTCTATTTTAAGTTTAAGACTTTTTTAAATAGCCCTGCGTGGCTTCGTATTTCTTTTTTGCTGCACAACTCTGATACTGTTAATTTTTGGGACACTTACCGCTGTTGGTTCATCTTTTTTGTTGTGGTTTTTGATAGAAGTAGATAGTTTACCTGTTTTGCTACTGCTGATGGTGATGATTTAATATGCTGTTAAGTATGTCCTGTTAGCTATTTTGTACTTCGGGTCAGCACCCTCTTGCTGCTGCTAATATGAAAAACAAATACTATGCAATATTCTTTTAATAAAATTAGGAGAACTTTGTCGGGACCCCCTATTTGAAGTCGATAATAATGACTATTTGCATTAAAGCATCGTAGTTTGTAAAGTAATTGCATAGTACTTAACTCTTTTTTTCTTCATGTCTTTAAATTTTGAGTGTAACCATCTTCAATTCTCATGCAAGCCTAGCCTTTCCTGATTTCAAAATAATCATCCATTTAAGATCCCTTTTTGGTCCCCTATATCCATGCACATACCTAAAATAGGTGTCTTATTTGAATTTAATTTGTATTTCTTCAATAATGTAATAGAGTAGATGTTTGACTTTAACTCATCTTTGATTTTTTCAAGTGTGTGGTAGAAGAGACATTTGTTTTAGTTCTAATTTATGCAATAGTGTGATATAATAAGGTCTTTTTATTCAACATTTATTTTTTTAATAGTCTATAATAGATGATAGAATATCCAAATAATAGGGACTGGTACTTACTCATCACAATCACTATAGAACCACCCAAATATCTTGCAACCCCAAGCAACTTTACTACAAATTGATTTAGACATTCTCTATATTGATAAATTAAATGATAGGGTCTAGAAAACTACAATGGACCCATCATTTTTGATACCATTCCCAAGAAAGGTAACTTTAAGTTATGATGTTGGTAATTAGTTCAGTGATTAGATCTTAAGATACATTAACTTGCTTTTAGTTAGGTACCGTAAGTGCTAAAGGCTGTTTGCAATTACCATCGTACCATTGAGAAGAGCAAATTGTTTGCATTCAAATTTAGTATTATTACCCTGAATGAAACATATAGCTATCTGTACATTTAGTTCCACGCGGTTTGTATCTTAATAAACATACAAACATCTATAATACTTTCATCCTCACAAACCGCAACCTCATGTGTACATCTTTATGATTATTATCTATTTTTACAGAATATCACATGCGCATGCTCTGCCTCCTGTGCAGCTCGTCGTAACTCATAATATATACTCCATCTCTGAGAATCAGAGGATGCCATGAATCTTTTGAGGGCCAACTCGAATCCAAAGGCAATTGGCTGCGAAAAATGAAATATTTGGCAGGACCCTTCACCACTGCTATTTCTTAGTGTCCTATACCATGACTTGGCCCGGAGGGCAGTTTATTCTTCAATATGCTTCCTCTTCTCCTGCTAATCTTAACACCACCATCGTTGATATATGTATTACCCACTCCTGGACTTGGCCCAGATGGCAGTTTGTTCTTCAATGTATTCATTTTGTGGTGAGGTCGCATGAGCTGCATGTGACCGACTGCTGGGCTGTGCTTCGATCTTGACAGGCGCTGGTTCAGCTCTAACACTGATTCATCCACATGTCTCTTAATTCCAGGCTGTTCTTCTTTGGGATGAACGGATTTGGATGAATATTTGTGCCTGAGAATTCTAAGTGCGCCTGCGCTTTCAATACTGTAGAGTATTGTCATGAGAATTAACACCTTCAACAATTTGTTCGCCATCACATATATTTGAATTTTATCTATTTGGGAAGAGGAAAGTCGAAGAGATGTTAACTGTATTTAGTGCCACTAAATTAGAGGAAGAATAAGAAAGCGGAACGAAAACAAATTATAATTCTGTCTTGGGCAGAAATCGATTATATAGAGAAAACAAAATATCTTGGATTTCTTGGGAATGGATTTTCGAGCACGAGGATTGAATTTAGTGTTCGGGATTGACTACTTTGTTTTAGATGTGTATAGAATTACAGGGGAAGGCGCAGAAAGGACTAAGTCTATTTGAACAGTTGCTTTGAGAGTACGCTATTAGACTTTAAATAAACTCTTTGAGTATTTCGATTGACAAGCTGTGCCATGACGACAATGAAAATGAGTCGCCTTGCTCGCTCGTTGAACATTTCAATTCCTACCGTTTTCGTCTTCATCTTGCGCGAGATTACAATTGTGAAATAATGACCAAGACTTTGTGTTCAAGTCAAATGAACAAATCACCGAAACCACTTCTACATAGCTCTCCACAACTAAAAAGTTAGGAAAGAACTAAACGTAATTGACATATACATTTTAGTTGTATCAACTAACAAACTCGTCACACCCACACCTCTCTCATATATATATATGCAAAAATCTTGTAGAAAGGTGTGGGTATGTTACTTTGAGTGATTTTTGACATTAATAATTTATTTTGCCTGCCTTTGTACAAATTGGTTAAGTCTGAAGGTGATTTTAGGAAACAAATTTCATTGTAATATATCTTTCTTTTATGCATTCTTTCTTATCCCAACTTTGCAGGGTGCCACACGAGGGTTCACATGATTTTGACTTCATGAAAACCTGATATCAACATGTATCAGACACAGAACTAGATGTTTTGATGTTTGAATGAAGTGATGGAAAGAAGGTTTGAGGAATTCGAGATTGGTGGGATTTTAGGAATAGTGTTGGGACTCTAACCATGCAAATTATCTCTTTAAAATCCCATTAACACAAGGACAAGTCCTCACTTCTTGATCATCCAATGATGAAACCTAGTTGCTGTCATTGTGACAGTTCAAACGAAGTTTGTAAAACCCCTAAAATATATTGAATCAAGGTTGCGTGCATATGTCATGTGTCCAAAGGAGGGTTAGGGTCCTTAAAACTTAGGTACAACAAAAGGATATAATTATTTGCATTGGATACATACTAATAGTTGTGACTATCTTATTCAGTGGTAAAATCATAGTCACAATCATGTTCTTTACTCCTAAAATTTATTATGTCATGAGTGTATGAGTCTTGTGAAGAACGAGGACCTTCATGGTTTTGTATCTTCTTTGAACCCTGGGTAGATGTATTAGATGACTGTCCTAACTAGTTTTTATGTCACAGTCCTAGGTGTAGTTACATGTATGAAGGAGTGGGGTATGTGTACGATCCGCATGGGAGTAAAAATTTTCATTTGAATAAGTAAAATAGTGTAAATCCTCAATGCACTAGAATTTGAATCTTTTGAACCAAGTCAATAGGCTGGGCTATGAAGTTATTTGACTATCCTAGAAGGTCTTAGTTTACATTGAGTAATAGTCCCAAGACTAATGGAAAATATTAAGTCTTGTTCTTATAATTTATGGCTACTAGGGGTTTCTTTATGGCTCCTACTAATGATCAATGCAAGAAGAATGATCATAGAGTCGGGAACCTCAATCTGAGGGGTTTGTGCAGAATCATGGTATGCCAAAAAGTGGCCATATGAAAAAAATGAGTTTTTCACTCGTCCAAAAGCGCACCCAAAAGTTTGTTGACTTTTGAGTACGCTTGGGTATCAGTACACTTGGCCAAGCCAAAAGCCAAAGCTAAAGCATTATCAGATGTCCGATATCCATCAGTAGAAATATATTGTTGCTCGCGGCTACGTTCAACATTTTCATTGTGAAAACGTTGAAGCAATGATATCGAGCCAACAAAATTGTATATCAGATAGGTATCTGATATCAAATTTCCTCTAGTACACCAGGTAAGTGAAATATAGTTGTTTCGTTATTGTTTTTTGTTTTTGCATTGAAATTTATTGTTTTTTTTTAAACTAGGTTTTATATGATATTGTGTATTATTTTGTAAAATTTATGATAAACTAGAGTTGAAATTGATACAATGTTTATTCTTTATTGTTTTTGAATCAGACATGGATTCAGATCAATCTGAAAAACCCTCCCTCTCATTCCACGAACAATCCAGAACCAAATCAAAACAATCCCCCGCCTTTAGAAGACCAACCATTCTCAAACCCTCAACCAATACAGGATCTCATAGGAGATAATCTAACCTAGCTTAGAGGATACCATAACACATATGCGAATATCCCCACCTTGCTTCCCATATTTTCTATGCTGACCTCCATTATTGAGAGCATGGGGAAACTCACAGAATAACACAATGCCGCACTTCTTTGGCGTGAATCCATGCATGCCCAATTTGATGATGGGCTTGACTACAATCAAGTTTTTGATCTAAACATAACAAAACATGACATGTAACATTTTTGTTGATCCCGATACTGGTTTAAAAGTGAACCCCAAAAAAACCAAGTTGTCAATTAAATGGTGTACAAATGAGGCAATACGTAACAACTTTTGGGATCGCTAGTGGATGGTTTTTGATAGACCACCCCATAGCAATTTTGATGTCCCATTTTATTTCATACGAAAATTGTATGTTGAATTTGTGCTTGGTCAAAAAGTCAATTACTGGAGCATGAGACAGAACCAGGGCATCGGCTTAGGCACTCCCCAGGATAGGCCAGGGGCACATCGGATGAAATCCCACACATATGTCCCCCCTCCCGCGATTTCACCACCTCCCACAGTGCAACATCCTGACATTATTGCTGAGGCTGGTTCACGGACTATTCAAGCCATTCACCATTTGAGTGATCTACTCATTAGGCAGAGTGCGTCATTGTTGCCTCCTCATACTGATGCTTCTAGCCCTTCCACATCCTCCACGAGCTCACATGTTTGTGTGCCTCTTACTTGCGTTATGTGCAAGAATATGTGCTTGGGTCCCTTGAATGATAGTGATGCATATAACTATGTGTCTGAGGTGAATGATACTACACAACACACTACAAGCACTGAAACACCCCATGGAGATGTGTATCAGGGGCATACAGAACCATGGACTCCTACTGTTACGGTAAGAGTAAACAGTTAACTTGTTACATTGTACATTTAATTTTAAACGTTCGTATTTTTAATAGAATTTTCTTATAATGATTACCCACTTATTTTTTTTATGTATTTCATTTATGTCTAGTTGATGATAGAGGAGGAGATGACACAAGTGGAGGGGTCCACACTTTTGGCCATTTCATTTGGCCTTGACACTTCCACAGTGCATATGTTTTAATGTACTCATTGGTTTCCTTTTATTATAATATTGTATTCATGTATTTTCAAATTTTTATGATCATCTTATTACATATTGATGTAGGTTTCACCAGTTGCCACTGGGGGGCAATGTGAGGGGGTTCAAGCATCTCATGTTGACAAGGGGAAGGTAATTAAGTATTTTAGATTGATTAAGCATACATAGTATACTTGTCACTTGTGCGTACTCATTTTTAATAACATGTTCTATTTGACAAAGGGTGGTGTTTGATGATGTCGTGAGACCGGTTTGCCATGATAGAGCTACAGGCATCTCAATTCACAGTGATAGCCCCATAGTACGTATATTTCTAAATTTATTTGTGTGTAGTTTACTATCAAGCATATATTTAATATGATCAAGTCATGATTGTATGAAACCTATCTGTTTGACTTTTGTAGGTCACCCCTAGTTTGAGGGAGGTACCATGCCAAGGGTTTCTATCACTGATGACCCAACCGACATTACCTAAAGAAAGTTCAACAAAGGTAAGTTTTAATGTTAATTCAGTTATATTTAAAACATGTATTTGCTACCAAAGATTTAACATTAAATAGTATATTTCGTACATCAATCTCATGTTCGCAAACATCTATACAGGTTGGAGTCGACATTGGTGGCATTGTCCCTTCGCTACCAATGACATACATTAGGTCTCCTGACCGCCTGAGGAGACATAGAGGCGAGGTCCATGAGAGTTATTTATTATTGTTGACTATGATTTTAAACTTTTATTTATTATTTATAAAAACCATATAAATTAAGTAATCTAACTTGGGGTTTCACTTTTGTGTTTGAATGCAGGATCCATCAGAGCCAAAGAGTAGTTCGAAGAGACTTCATTTTGATCATCCACCAGTAGAATAGGATGTCCT
>MU223579.1:1186811-1224044 GCA_018584345.1 Thuja plicata
TATCATCATTTGCTTGTGATTAAGGTGGTCAGACATACACGTACTTTTTATCTTTTTCCTAAAATTTTCATACTGCTGCATTGAAATCTAAAATTTTCAACAATTAGATTAATTTTTTTTCAGAAAACGGCTAGTAGTTTAGAAACTATATTCAATTTCCTATAGATTCTATTGTTACAAATTTTTCACATAAGGTTGATAAGATGTCCAAATTTTTACGTCAAGTTGACTAACCTTGATTTTCTGATTTTTCATTGCCACTTAAGGCCATAGCTTGGTATACCATGATCCTACACATACCCTGAGATAAGAGGAAAATAAAAAAAGGAGGAGCTTCTAACCTATTGGCGCATGCACACAATAGAAGAAAAATGAACAAAAAATTTGCATGAGATTTTTATGACTGAGATGTGAGCGTAGAAAAGGGCAAGATTCACATTGGTGGTCAACTTATACTCTTGGGGTTGATCACCCTACCCCCTACAAGCATGTGAGTGAGAAAAAGGGACGGTTGAATAGGGAGCTCTTAGCATTTCAAGGATGGGTGGCAATAAGACTATTTTCTTTTCTGAGATAGGGTCTTTAGTTAGACACTCGACTCACACATAAGTATATGATGTGCCAGTGGCAAATACCGTACTATCTAAAAGGAAGCTGGAGGGCATTTTGTGTACTATGTCAAGGCATTTCATCCTGCATAATATATCTACTAACCATCATGAAAAGATATGCCATGATTTAGGTTATATTTTGGATAAAAAAAAATTGGTAATACTTATGAATACCTACTATACAGCAGAGAATTCATGACATTCATGACATTCATGAAATTCAGGGTTAGAAGCTTCACGACATTCACGGCTTCATGACATTTAGGTTCCCAAGAATGGGGTGGGATTCCGCAGAGCTACTTTTGAGTCACTGATTCTTTTGCATGATAAAATAAAAATGAATATGATCTATCTTTTTTTTTAATGTCTGCCCAAAACCATCACAATTGTGACATTGTAAAGACCATCGACATTGCAACAGTATTGGGCACAATTGCGAAAAACACCAATTTAACAAAATGTGCCCCTTTGTTGGAAATTGTCGTAAAAAAAGAGGCCCAAATGTATTAGTGTGTGATGCCAGTATTAAATTGAGCATAAAGAATCTGACAAAAGAAAAGTTACTTTCTATATTTACAGATCAAAGTTTACTGTTGCTTATTAATATTTGTAATAGAGAAATCTCTTAACCGAGTGGATTTAACAATCGTATTTGTAAAACCTAGACTTAGTTGACATTTTGAAAGAGTGTTTAAAGACCTCTAACAAGGCCACTCCTAACGAGGTGAAGATCTTAATAGATCTGAGGTAAATCCCCTAACAGGGTCACATTTATTAAATGTGTTTGTAATATTCAATAGGATAAGTTCTTAACTGAGCGTACTTAAGAAGGGTACATTTTTATTTTTAGTTACGATTCCCAAAGAGGTTTTTCCCAAATTAGGTTTCCTCGTTAAATCTGGTGTCAAACGAGTTAAATCTGATGTCGCTAAGTTTGAACAATCGATTTACATATATGAGATGTATTGTTGTTTAAGTTATTGAGTTATTTGGTGAATTGGTTATTTACTCTATTAAGTATTATTGGGTTAATAAGTGAGTTTAGTTTTAAGTGTTTAAGTTTTGATTTGTCTAATTTACTCCCCCCCGTCCCCTCTCAGAGGACCATCACAAGACACTAAGTCAGATGGCCCCAGACAAAGCTCTAGGTCTAGATGGTTTTCCTCTGAGTTTCTACCTACATTGTTGGTCCTCTTTAGGAGTAGAGATTACTCTGGCTTTTGAGGATTCCTGTCCTTTAGGAAGATTCCTAACTGAAATCAATAATACTTTTATTGCTTTGGTTCCCAAAAAAGATCAAGCCAACAATATGAATGATTTCAAACCGATTTCTCTCTCAAATACCATTTAAATTTTTTTATCCAATTCCTTAGCTAGTAGACTCAAGAACCTTATGGGTAAGCTCATTGGGGATGAACAAATTGGGTTTGTTCTAGGAAGATAAATTCTGGATGGCATAATCATTTCTAAAGAGGCAATCTATTCTATCAAAAAACAAGCATTCCATTTTTATCATTAAATTGGACATTAAAAAGGCTTATGATAAAGTAGACTAGAGATTCCTAGCCATCTGCATGGAAAATTTTGGATTCTCAGAAACTTGGATAAACCTAATATTTTACTATGTTTCTACCCCTAAATTTTCTGTCCTCATCAATGGATCCCCTCATGGGCATTTTCAAAGCTCTAATGGGATTAGGCAAGGAGATCCCTTATCCCTCTTTTTGTTCATCATCATGGAAGAGGCATTAGGTTGAAAGTCATCAATCTTAAACACCAAGGCACACTCAATGGTGTGGAGATCACCTCCTCTGTTAGTGCAATTACTCATAAGAAATTTGTAGATGACACTATGTTATTTGGGAGAGGTACTTATAGGGAGGCTTTCGATATCAAATAACTCTTAACAGACTATGCCCTTGCCTTTCATCAAGAAGTGAATAAAGAGAAATCCTTGATATTGTTCTTCCATACCATAACAAGACTTAACTTCAAATCCTAAGAAATTTGGGTTTTAAGGTCGGCTCCCTGCCTTTTTCTTACTTTGAAAGTCTAATTGACACCACTCAGAGATCCCATTTGTGAAAGAAAGGATAGAAAGATGGACTCGTGTAAATCTAAATGACTTTTTTGGGGAGGCAGAATTGTTATGATTAAAGCCACCTTGGATTCTATCCCTATATACCTCATAACTCGCATCTCACTTTCAGTGGGATGCTATCCGGATCTAGTGAATAAAGTCAAAAAATTCTTCTGGCAAGGCACAAATACTAAAAATAAAATTACCCTTATTGTCTAGGGTAAAATATGCCTTCCATAGAAAGCATGAGGTACATGGATTAAAAATCAACTATTCCAAAACCAAGCCCTTGGAGTGAAGCTCTTTTGTAAAATATACATAGATCAAAATCTCAAATGGGTAAAAATCATTCGAGGCTAATATTTCCACAATATAAATGAGGAAGAAGTCCTAAGAGTTAGAGAATTTCCAAGGGGATCAAGAATTTGGAACTTCATCTTGAATTCTAGGGGCACTTTAGAAGATCAAATCACTTGGAATACTAAATATGGCAGTATATCCCTTTAGTGGGAGGATTCTTGGGGGGGCGAGGGGGCCATTCGAGCATTAACAAACTTTTGGGATCCAATAGAATCAGGATACTTTGTTCATATGTGTGGGGGCATCTAGTTAAATATTACATATTACCTTCCTGATTGAATCCCCAATCAAGCAATTGGTATTGGAAACCATTGTCAGAGATCATCTCAGATCCTTTGGACCTTCAACTACTCCAAGAAATTTTAAAGGACAAAAATTTCTTGATCAAATAGGGCGGGGATGAATTAATTTGGAATGGATCCAAAACATGAGATTATTATGTTAAAGATGGCTATAGAATCATTTCACGAGAATAATACAAGCCCCCGACCCAATTGCCAACTGACTTAACTTGGAATAAGCTATGTTTACCAAATGAAGGCTTATTCTCATGAGCGACCATACAAGGTAGAATACTTTCAGCAGATTGGTTGAGGAAAATTTGGTATCAAGACCCCTCTATTTTCCTTACGTACCACCACAATGAGGAAGATACGAATCATCTCCTCCAAACCTGCCCAATTGCATTAGAATGTTGGCAATGGTCGTGTGCTAAATTGGGGTGGGCTTCTGCACTTCCTTGTGACTTCCTTTCTCTCTTCAAATATTGGCCATTGTTATTCAAAGAATGCCTTTTTGGAAATCTTTGGATCAGCTTGCCCTCTATCCTGATTTGGAAAATTTGGAAAGAAAGGAACAAAAGGCTTTTTCAAGGGAAACAAGTAGACAAAAATACATTGTTGAATAAGACTGAGAAAGAAATTGTTGAGCTCATGAATTCTCGGATCACTAATCCAAGCTCCTAACATAAATATTATAGAAGTCGGGATGATAGGATGTTGAGAAGATGGCACGGTCTCATAGCTCCCCCCACCTTAGGCATAGACACCAAATCAAATACTAATGCCAAAGCCAGTTGTCGGTAGTCTGCTCCTTCACAAGGATGGTTCAAATTAAACTTTGATGGGGCCTTGAAGGGTAATCCAGGGCCTTCATGGGCTAGTTGTATCTTACATTCTTGTAAGGGTGCGGTGTTAGCCAAATTAGCTAGACCTTTAGAAGATGATACCAATAACATGGCAGAATTCAAATCCCTCTTCTATGACCTCTCCCTTGCTAGAAACTAGGGATTGAATAAACTTCAAATTGAGGGAGACTCCATGATCACATTAAGTGTAGTTAGAACCAGAGCCACACCTAACTTGAAACTTCAAGCAATGCTGGAAAATATACTCGGGATGATAGACAAATTTGAATCTGTAATGCTTAACCACATCTACCATGAAGGCAACAACTTAGCAGGTGAGTTGGCTTAGCAAGCTGCCTCCAGGATCACTATCTATCACATCAACTCCTTACAAGGTGAGTAGGTAGGACAAACACATCTTTCTTTAGCTTCCTCACCCACAACCTTTTTAAATTCTTATACTAGCGGGTAGAGTCTCAATCTAGCCATACCTCATCCATATCCCAAGCAATGATGTAATTCCTCAGTACATGGCACCACCACTTTGGTTTTGGTGCAGAGAGTCGTTCACTTCAGCAGACATATCACATAAGTGAATTTCCTCTCTAGTTGGAGGATCTGAATATCCTCTTCAAATCTAGGAGCATATCCATAAAGCCATTCTTTTCAGTGCTAAACTAGAAAGACTCAAATATAGAAATACCTCAATAACTACATCCTTGGGGATGCAAAGGTTGATTAGATGGTGTCAAGTACACTGAATGTGGCAGCGGCATGATGTTTAGACTGGCAGAAGATACATAGACGCGAGTATGCATTGGGCTAAATGCAAGGAGGAAAGATAGATTTGTCATTGCATGATCTCCAAGGTGTTAATCATCGCAGTTGAGAGTGAGTCGTGATTTTGGGAAAAAGCTAAAACATGGACACCCCGATCAAGCAAAGTGTAGATGTTGAAACAAGTAGCCTTTAGCAATCTCATTGATGCCTCTAGACTAAAAGAGGTTTGCATCTTTCATGACACACTTGTTCTTGATGCAGGAAGGAAGGTCTTAGGTTTCGATTTCTTGAGCACAAACCATAGATTTAGGGTGAACTCGGACATATGTGTTGGCTTCCTGGTAAGCTTATTAGTGGTGGGTGCAAGGAATATCCTAGTAGAGGAAATGTGCAGCCGGTTATTGCTAAGGAGTATTTGGTTTGGCTCCATGGGGCAGTTGTTAACATAGACATTGATCTCACCACTCCTCTCCCATGTGCCTTAGACATAGTCATGTCAGCTGGAGCCCCTTTTCCTAGTTTCGGGTCCAGCTCACAGAGGAACATCTATGGTGGGCCTCCAAGGAGACTCTTCTTTTTATGGGGCTATGAATGGGAGAACCACCATATTAGATGCCCTATGATGAAAAAAAGACATAGTTTTCCTCACAAAAATTTCGGGCATTAAAGATGGTTTGGATGATCCTTACGGAGACAATCTGAATGAAGACCTTCATTGGGTATACCTGTATAAATATGATGAGAAACTGAATGGGTTTGGAAGCAAGGACTCGTCTGAACAAGAGGAAGAAGATGAAGGGAAGAGGATGGGGAGGAAGCTGAAATGGAAGAGGCGGATGCTGATGAAGTAGAGGTAGATGAGGATGATGATGAGGAGGAGTAGGATAAAGGTAGCGAGCTGCAATCATAGGACAATGAAGATACAGAAAGTAAAAAGTCTACAAGAAGCACCGAGAATGATTCCACCTTTGCTTCAGACTAGTGCACTCTGCTAAGCTGATTTTAAGCTTAGCTTCTCTTGTCAACTTCAGTGCCATGGTAGTTTTTTCTTTGTTTTTTGATTTACAATCTCTTGTTGGAACTTTGTGGTTGTGACCACGTATGACTCAATTTAAGGTTAAGACTTTTTATCGTGATAGTTTTATTCCATAACTTTTAATATTATTGTATGCTCTTATATTTAATATTAATATATGCTCTTATATTTAATATTAATATATACACACCTCGGTCTCAATATTTTATGGATTAAAAAAAATATAATAAAAGAACAAATATTTTGAGAATGCACATTGAAATCGACCTTGTATTAAGACAATGATTAGATCTTAAGACACTTTAACTTGCTTTTAGTTAGGTGCCCTAAGTGCTAATGGCTGTTTGCAATTACCATCGTACCATTGAGAAGAACAAATTGTTTGCATTCAAATTTAGTAATATTGCCCTGAATAAAACATACAATTATGTGTACATTTAGTTACACGCGGTTTGTATCTTAATACACATACAAACATCTATAATACTTTCGTCCTCACAAACCGCAACCTCAAGTGTACATCTTTATGATTATTTTCTAATTTTACGGAATATCACATGCGCATGCTTTACGGAGTATATATTATAACTCATAATATATACTCCATCTCTGAGAATCAGAGGATGCCATGAATCTTTTGAGGGCCAACTCGAATCGAAAGGCAATTGTCTGCGAAATTCAAATATTTGGCAGGACATTTCACCACTGCTATTTCTTAGTGTCCTATACCAGGACTTGGCCCGGAGGGTAGTTTATTCTTCAATATGCTTCCTCTTCTCCTGCTAATCTTAACACCACCATCGTTGATATATGCATTACCCACTCCTGGACTTGGCCCAGATGGCAGTTTGTTCTTCAATGTATTCATTTTGTGGTGAGGTCGCATGAGCTGCATGTGACCGACTGCTGGGCTGTGCTTCGATCTTGACAGGAGCTGGTTCAGCTCTAACACTGATTCATCCACATGTCTCTTCATTCCAGTGTGTTCTTCTTTGGGATGAACGGATTTGGATGAATATTTGTGCCTGAGAATTCTAAGTGCGCCTGCGCTTTCAATACTGTAGAGTATTGTCATGAGAAGTAACACCGTCATCAATTTGTTCGACATCCAAGTAAATATGAATTTTATCTATCTGGGAAGAGGAGAGTCGAAGAGATGTTAACTGTATTTAGTGCCACGAAATTAGAGGAAGAATAAGAAAGCGGAACGAAAACAAATTATAATTCTGTCTTGGGCAGAAATCGATTATATAGAGAAAACAAAATATCTTCGATTTCTTCGGGAATGGATTTTCGAGCACGAGGATTAAATTTACTGTTCGGGATTGACTACTTTGATTTAGGCTTGTATAGAATTACAGGGGAAGGCGCAGAAAGGAATAAGTCTATTTGAACAGTTGCTTTGAGAGTACGCTATTAGACTTTAAATAAACCCTTTGACTATTTCGATTGACAAACTGTGCCACGAGGACAAGGAAAATGAGTCGCCTTGCTCGCTCGTTGAACATTTCAATTCCTACCGTTTTCGTCTTCATCTTGCGCGAGATTCCAATTGTCAAATAATGACCAAGACTTTGTGTTAAAGTCAAATGAACAAATCACCTAAACCACTTGTTCTACATAGCTCTCCACAACTAAAAACTTAGGAAAAAACTAAACGTAATTGACATTTACATTTTAGTTATATCAACTAAGTAACTCATCACACCTCCCACCTGCCCCACCTCTCTCTCTATATATATAAATAAAGAGTTACAATATGAGGAGGTGGAGTTTCAAGAGTTATTGTCAACTATATTGTAGAGTAAATATATATCATTGTTCAAAACATGTTGTTATATAACAATAGAAAAGAAAAGAGAGAAAATAACATAACCAAAGCTAACTATTCTCACTAGCCTTTTACATTGTTGTTCACCCCATAATATTCTCAGTAATAAGTTTTAATGTGTGGAACTATTGCATCTTCCAGATCAACATCTTTTGACTCTGAATTATACTCGAGTCTTTTAGCAAATGCTTATGTCACTACCAAGTGCTTTTTCCTTGCAATGTTATGTTATTACTTAAAAATCTCCAACTTAGCTTTTTTTTAGAGTTTCTTCTTCTCTAGGGGAGGAAATGCGCATTCAGATATATAGATGCTTGTTTTTATATTAAGGTTCAAGCACATTTTGCAGGTATCCTAAACCCTATTTTCAGTATGCCGCGACAAAGATAAAAGACCAAAATACTAGCAGCTCTACATCAACAAATAGATAGCAAAAAATAACACAGAGCAGTAGACAAAAGTAACTTTGTTTAAATTGTTCAATTCCTCTTCTGTCTTAGCCTCTAGTTGAGTCATATTAAAGGCAATTATTTTCAGGTCCTAGATATCTTGAGAAGATTTTTCTACCTTCCTTTTAAAGTTTTGTCCAGTCCTCTTACACAGGCCTTTGTCCTCCTCCCACCCGTTCATCTTATCAAACACTTCAACGTCAACCACAACTCCTTGCTAATTACTATCCATTTTGCTAACCCGAGTATTGAGACTATCAACAGAGCTCTTAACCACTCTATGACTAACGGTAACAACGGAGATGAGGTTTCCATTCATCTACACTCCACTACCCTTCACTATTATTTTCATGTTTGCTACTAACCATCCCGAGCTTAAGATTAATATCCTTGATCTCATGGAAAATCTAGTTGTTCATTCTGAAATTATCTATAGCAGCATTGCTAGCAATAGCTAGCATATCATTAGGGCTTTCCATCTTAAGGTTAAGAAAAGGCGAATCAACATTGAGATCCATCACTTGATTGTGGGTCTCCCTTCCCCCAATCCAATAGCCATGTTGGTCTTTGCCATTCTCCGAAAACAGGACTAAGACTGGCGACTTTGAGGAGATGCTAGGCCAGTGCGTGACTGAGATTACAGTGTTCTGGTGATCTGTGAAGTATCCAACAGTGATTGGTATGTCGTAAATGGTACGAGAAATACTTGTTACTTGTTTTATGTATGGATATCACAGGAGATGAAGGCCGTTACTGCTTGATATAGTTTGGTTAGTTGCTGGTAATAACCTGAATATGTGTGGCGAGGAGCTATTCCAAACTAGGTTTTGTAGGTTTCATGATGAATTGAGAGAGCCCAAAGTAAGAATCTATCACCAAATATTATGAACAACAATCTGCAGAGATGGACAAGCCGTGAGACGTGATGTATTAAGGAGTGCAAAGTTTTTACTTTTTAGTTGTCTGTCATGCGTATGACCAGATTCAATCTCAGAAACTAAGATTTTTTAAGGCTGGTCTACAATTAAATATATCAAGGGTTTTAGAGCATTTCATGATGTTGGCTGTTGAAAATTCCAGTTGTTGAAACGTATAGTGATTCTTTCCCTGCAGGTGAAGAAATATGAGCAAGGTATGTGTGATTTATTTTGGTTTTTTGGAGTGATAGTTTTTAGTTAGGTGGAAAGAGAAACACAATGATTCTATCATTTGCTATAGTGATTAAGCCGCATGTTGATTAACCTGCCTTAAAATCTGTGGTAACTTTTGTGTGAAGTTTGGAAAACGAGTACAATTTCTTTGCTTCTTGAGTGGTTATTGAAGTTCTTTTGATTATTCTTCATAATTTGTTTAAAATATTTTTTCGAGCACTTAAGGAGGCATTAGACACACTTTGAGGAGATGTCGACTTTCAGAGGAAAGGCATCTTAGGTGCAAGCATGTCGGTGATGATTGTTTTCACAACACTTGAGGAGGTGTTAGACACACTCAGAGGAGATGTGGAATTTCAGACGAAAGGCATCTCATGTGCAACACTAGAGGAGGTCTTAGACACACTTGGAGGAGATGTGTAATTTGGGAGGAAATGTGACTCATTGTGCAGGGGAGGTGGGAACACTCATGTTGTGCAGACAACTTCAGGTTTTGCATTGAGATCCATTGATGCAGTCAATTTGGTGTTTCTTAAGTGAGCGAGGAGGATTGGTTAAGGTGCTTCATCAAAGTATCTAGAGGGTTGGGTTTAAAACCTTGCAACTTCCACTCTATATTGGATTAATGTAATAAGGGGGGAATGTTGGCATATTAGATTAAAATAGGTCAGTTTTAGTTTAGGTTAATAAATATATGTTAGTTTATAATTGTTAGTCGGTAAGTTACATTCACGTAGGTATTTATTCACAACAAAATAAGACTTTAAAAGCCAGTAAGATTGTAATGTAAATCATCCAATCATATCCAATTAAATCGAATAAAAATTTGGTTTTCTACTACTGTTTCTCAAAACCTATCTTCACTTTGCACCTTGAAAATGTATCAAATTGACTGATGAAGTCATACAATCCGGAACAAGTGAAGATGGACATATAGAAAATTGATAGGATCAGTCCATCTAATGGGATACTTATCCAATTAATAAAAATAAATTTTCGAAGTGAGATTCTGACTAATCTCCTCAATATGCAAATAACCAATCTCCATAAATTGTAATCGGTTTTGGCCAAGTAAAAATATGAAATGATTTCTTGGGCTCTTGGGAATTTGTACAGGGTTTCTTCATACTACAAGTAATTGAAGGGATTAGTCATTTTGGTATAAAATTCATCAAGATGAGAAGTATTAGTGTTCACAAAAGACCATTATGATGATACTTATGAGTACATTAAATAAAATATATATGAATCAGTTTTGGGGAAAAAAACCAATGAAGTCATGGGGATCTGCAATTTGGTACATGAGCACTTGGTAACATATGCAATCTATAGAAATGACTAAATCGAGACAAGGAACAATAGGTATCAAAATATTATGTCTCAAAGAGGACCACTTGAAATGGTTATGACATTCAAAACTACAAAATATGTGCACACCCTAAAATGTTCCACTTGACTGATGCATTCAATTTGATTGTAGGAAGTTGAATATGGATTATGTATGCTTATTTATAAGAGGTGGACATGATTTGAGGGAAAGTTTGTTCATTAGGCTAAGTATTCATAATGGTATTCTTGGGGATTTCAACAATATTTTGTACTCATGGACCCCTCAAATTTGCAAAATATTAGGGTTCCAACACACCCTTCCTCTTTCTACTTTGCTACAACTTACTTGTATCATATAGCTTAGAACTATTGTGACCTCTCTATTAAAAAATGTAGTTGCACACATTAAAAACTATAATTTTTTTTCCTTCAAATCTTTTGCTTAATAGCTTATATAACTTTCTGGTTTTGAAATTGGCATTTGTATTATGGTCTACCTTTAAGACTTCAAATTTTCAATTGTTATATTCTTATGCCTACCTCTACTCGCAAGGTAAATGTGTGATGGGAAATGACAATTTTCATCAAATAATATTGTGACTTTAACCAACACCTTTACTTCCCCATCTTCTTTATTTTTCTCCTTCCAAGATTTTTCCAGCTACACAAACTTTTCTTAGTTGTTCAATTCTTTCTTGCACAACACTTTAATTAAATTAGAATAAATTTGCATGCATTAATGTTGAACATTATTTCCTTTTTTTTTGGGCTATTCTTAAGTTTTCATTTTTATTTTTGGACTATGAATCCTTTTAAACTTCATATATTTTGGTGGATAAACTACCACTTTCCCTTTTTAACACTAATTTGTGATTTGCTCTATTGGTGTCTTGGCCAATAATTTCTTCTTTCTTACATCTTTTATGTATCTCTTTATCTTTTTCCTTGGTTGTCTCTATCATTTGGTTCCTTTAAGGGTCTGTTATTATTTCCTCTATCTAGGATTTGAATTGCTATTAATTGAGTTGTCTCAATGACTTGATCTCTTTTTAATGATTCACTAGCTAGTTGTCTTCATAAATAACTATGAACCTTAGAGTGATAGTCTGGAATATTCAAATCAATCGATCTACATTGGATTGGTTTGAGCATATTTATTTTATATGGGTTTTAGTGCAACTTTTGAAATGGTCTGATTTTACAACTCTGACAAATTTCCAATATAGAAAATACGACCATTGTATCTCTCTTATACTGGTATTACAGGTGCTATAGTCAAAATTTTCCCTTAATTATCTCTTCAAAGAAACTATAATCTCTTTATATATATTTGTGTTTCACTATTGGTATCCATAATCTTTTTCTCAATTTTGATTTTCATTTTCCATTATTTTTATAGCATGCACAAAATTAGAGAACATAAATTGATATTTATTTTGTATATACAAACAGATAGATCTAAAGATCATACCATTAAATTATAAATATGATTAAACATATTGTGATGATCACTTATTTGTTGTTGCATTCTCTCCTAAAATGACTGTTATAATAAATAGATCTTTCCGATCATATGTAACTTGCTTTTAATGACATGTCCTAAGTGCAGGTTGCTAATAACCTTCATACCATTGAGAAAAACAAATTGATTGCATTAAAGTTGCTTAATATTGCATCGAATTGGCACAATATATTATTCGTATAATTCCCATGACGCAATTTGCATCATATAACACATGTACAAACACCCTACAATGATTTCATCTTCTGAAATCACAACCTCGTGATGAATACCATCCAAGTTCAGAGATTATCTTATGTGTATGCTCTGCCTCCATTGCAACTCCACGTAATAGATCCCTGATTTTAAACATCACACACTAATGACTGATTCCTACCCAAAAAGTGCTAAATAGTCAAAGTCTACTTACTTTTTACAAGCTTAATTTGTTCCTTAATGTGTAACATTTAATGCAGACTGTAATACATAATCTCTTTCGAGATTAATGGCATGCCTTGGAGGTAGCGCTGATTTTTTTGAGGGCCAATTCGATCCAAAGACCATTGGTTGAGAAAAATTCAAAAAACATTTGAAGCCAAATATGTTTATATGACAACTTTGTGGCTATTTCGCGAGTGTAATTTCTAATTTCTAATCCTGATTTGGAATAAGCAAGTGAAGTTGTGTACCGAAACCAAAAGGGCGGCAATCGAATATATAGAGAGGTTAAAAAATATATATTAATTTCTTTGCGAATGGAATCGATTTGATTTGCGAACACGAAGATTGAATTCAGTGACCGGGATTGAGTACTTTGTTTACGGCGTGTATTGAATTACTCGCTAAGCCACAGAAACGAAAAAGTCAAATTTGAATAGCAGCTTTGGGCATACGTTAGTTGGTAGACTGGTTTAACAAACACTTCGAAAAATCCAGTTGACAAACTCTGCCACGAGGACAATGAAAATGAGTTGCCTTGTTTCCTTGTTGAACATTTCAATTCATACAGTTTTCGACTTTATCTTTCAGGGGAGTATTGTCAAATAACGAGCATGACTTTATACGAATGCCAACATGAAAATTGAACTTGCTCTTCAAAACTATCAACTAATAGGCCGCCTCATATAATTAACAACTTCCTACATATACGTTTTAGGTGTACCGAGATGGCTAAAACTCTCTATCATTGTGGGGATGACAAATTTATTAAAAATACAAAAATTAGCAAAATATTTTGGTGTGTAATAGGAACTCTAAAGAGGTGTGGAAGGTCAATTATAAAACCATTTGGCCTTTTTCTTGCTTCGTAATTCACACCCAATGTTGTAAAGATGTTGGAGATCGTAAGGGTTTTTAATAATATTATGAGAATTTTGTCGGGACCTCCTATTTGAAACCATTAATCACCACCATTTTTGACAAAACATAGTAATTTATAAAGTACTGGTATACTACTATGATGTTTTTTTGTCTTGTCTTTAAATTTTGAGTGTAACTACAATTTCTCATCCAAGCTCAATCTTCCCTGATTTCGAAAATAATGCCCATTTAAGATCCCTTTTTGGTCCCCTATTTCCATGCATGTACCTAGAGTAGGTGTTTGATTTGAATTTAGTTTTAATTTCTACAAGAGTTTAATAGAGTAGATGTGTGTTTTTAACTCATCTATGATTTTTGTATGTGTGTGGTAGCGGGGACAATTTTTTAGTTCTAATTTATGCAATTTTGTGATAAAGTAGGATCTTTTTATTGAACATTTATTCTTGTAATAGTGTGCAATTGATTATAGACTATCCAAACAATAGGTATGGTACCTTGGTCATGAAAATCACTCAAGAACCACCCCAATATCTTGCAACACCCCAAACACCATTACTGCAAATTGATTTAGACACTATCTGCATTGATAAATTAAATGAAAGGGTATGGAAAACTATAACGAACCCATCATTTTGGGTACCATTCGCAAGCAAGGTAACTTAAAGTTATGATATTGGTAAATTTTGAATTTAGAAGCTCAAAGTTTGAGTAGACCTAGATATTCTTTGACTTAATTCTATGACAACACCTACTTAGCGATGCCCAAGCAATTACATTCTTAGTCTATTGTAGAGGAATCTTTAGACCATTTGCTAGGCCAAGAATTAGATGAATTTCTGGAACATCACATAAGCATGGTTTAATGTAATAGAGTTGATGTTATACAAGCTAATAAACCCTTCTCATATCCTATTTGTTTGAATGAGGATCTAAATTAAACTCAAATAAAAAAATTCTATCCTACCATGGTGGTCATATTATAAGGAGAATTATTTGACGAGCTTAACAAATTTCTATTTTTATTCAAAGTCCTATATCAACACCCTTGTTGTAATAGCATCACTATAATGTAGGACTTAGATGGTAGTGAGCTCAAATATATTCAATTCAAAAAAGTTTGAAAACTAAATCTTCTTTCTTTCCTAGTCCCATAAAATTCAAAATGGGGAGAAACATTATAGGAATTTGTCATTCTCATGGGCACATTTATCAATAGTAAAAAGGAGGAAGCAATTGGATACTTTGTCTTGATTAATGTAAAAGCGGGGTTGGAAGGGGCCCAAAAACTATGTACAAAGATAGTACTTAAGATAATGCTTTAAGAATTCCCCAAAAAAATAGACCAGCCAGAACAAAAGGCTAGTCCCCCCAAGTAACACACAAAACAACATTGCTATAGATTAGACTTTGAATATCAGCAACCCAAAGAAAAAACCATCATCAAGATTATCCCTTAGTCCCCTTCTTATGGGACTGAAGAGTCATATCAAAAGAAGGTGAGGATCTTTTGGAAGATTTACCTTTAACTGTGATTCATCCTTCTTCCACTTTAGTAGCCTCATCTTGCTAGCATAATTTATCCAATTTACCGAATTCTAAGCAACTAGTACGGGTCCAGTACGCTACACAGGTTCAACTAGTAGGTAACCAGAATCTAGAACTAGAAACTGCCAAAGAGGAAATAACAATACGGCCATCAGAACTAGCAACAACTAGCACACCAATAGAAAGCCTAGAACCATCTACCAAAGAACTTTTGGAAATGGGTGCGACATGACCACCATAATCTGAAACTCGCACATAGTTTGAATCATCAAGGGGAACACCAACAATCATCGTATTAAAAAAATGACTAAGACCAACATTAACCTCAGGGGATATAATTGTACCCACCACTAGAGGCACAACAATCGAAGGGGAAGAAGGGGGAGAATTTTGTTCCATAACCTAGGAAAAGCCCTACTGGGAAGAACTCTTTTCAACCGCGTAGTGTTGGGGAGAAGCACCTTTTCACCAAGACAGAGAACACCTAGTTTTACCAAGATCACACTTAGCAACTACATGACCTATTTTAAAGCACCTTTTGCACCTGAAGGGAATCCCTTCATAGTTCAGAGGCTGAATCCAATTGTCCTTATGTGAGACAAGTTTGATCTCCACAGGAAAACCCTTAGAAGCACGGATATCCACCAAAATATGAGTATAGGTGGAGTGGTAGTTATTTATAGATCTAGCATCCACCATTAGGAAGTCTCGCAGAGCCTCACCCACCTCCTAAAGAAGAGGATCCACCCAAAGATGAAGATGGAGGTTTGCAAGCTTAACCCAAATAGACATCTTATTAAAAGTATCAGAAGAGGGATTGAAATCCTCATGCCAAGGCTTTACCATCAGCACAAAGAGATCATCCTAGCTAAAAAAATGAGCACAAAGAATATAATTTCTATCCTTAGCATAATCAAATTTAGCTACAAAAAACTTTCACCATTGGGAAGATTTGGACCGTACCAATTATGATGGGTTCCCAATATTTGGAAATCCACGCATCAAGCTCTAGAGGCTTGGCCAAAAGCCCCTAAATCTGCAGATACTCGCATGGGGAAAAGGACAAGAGTGGTATGCTCAATATCCCCCACTGATTCCTCACCAAAAGAGAGAGAAATGGATTTTGACACGAGGAAAGGCTCCGACATGAAGGGTGTCTTCTTCGCAGCCCCAACCACATCCTTCAAGGGAACCCAAGGAGCCTTGGGTGGTAGGGAGACATCCATAGAAGAATCGTCACCCACTTTAGGGGCAACCTTCAACAAAGGCCCCAAAGAGACCTTGGAAGTAAGACTAGTAGCTGCTAGTCAAGGAGAGGATAGATCACCGTCCGCGGCAGAAACCTTGGTTGCGAAATTAGAGATCGTCGTCGTCATCGCAACCACTAATGAAGGAGAGACAGGGCAGACAGGATAATTATGTGTCATCGAGGAGGAAATAATCTGCATAGGTGAGGAGGAACCGACTCTCATGGAATCCACACCATTCGAATGCACAGGAGCCATCCGCTTAGGTACATAACGCTTGTTTTGAAACAAAATGCATGATGCATGATATGTAAGAATTCTTATAATGCAATGGCTAGTTTGTCATAATGCATGATATGTAAAAATTCTCTTATTGCATGATATATAAGTTATGACATCGAAGAACATCCTTCAAAATGAAGGATCAATAAAAATATAGTGCTTATGTTTTGTGGGTGGTGTTAGTGAAATTTTATGTTCTTAATATAAATATGATCTATTATGATATAGACACAAAGAAATTATGTGAGATTTTTTTTTAAAATATTTATCCATAATATTTATACACGATCTTTAAAATTTAAAATTTAAAACTTTTTCTTATATTAAATAATTGATATTGAAATAGTATAATAGCTATATTTTATAGCAAGTATGTTATAAAAATGTCCATATACATAATTATACTAAAAGAGTAAATATTTTGATGATGCATTGAATTGTAATAGCATAGTGATTAGACCTTAAGATATTTTAACTCGCTTTTAGCTAGGTGCCCTAAGTGCTAATGGCCGTTTGCAATAACCATTGTACCATTGAGAAAAACAAATTGTTTGCATTCAAATTTAGTAATATTGCGCTCAATGAAGCATAAAATTATGTGTACATTTAGTTCCACGCGGTTTGTATCTTAATACGCATACAAACATCTATAATAATTTCATCCTCACAAACCGCAACGTCTTTCAGCTATTCTATTGAGGGAAAGGAGGCTTATATTTGACCACTGCTATTTCTTAGTGTCCTATAACCCGACTTGGCCCGGACGGCAGTTTATTCTTCAATATGCTTCCTCTTCTCCTGCTACTCTTCACACCACCATCGTTGATATATGAATTACCCACTCCTGGACTTGGCCCAGAAGGCAGTTTGTTCTTCAATGTTTTCATTTTCTGGTGTGGTCGCATGTGCTGCATGTGACCAACTGCTGGGCTGTGCTTCGATCTTGACAGGCGCTGGTTCATGAGCTCTAACACTGATTCATCCACATGTCTCTTAATTCCAGGCTGTTCTTCTTTGGGATGAACGGATTTGGATGAATATTTGAGCCTGAGAATCCTAAGTGCACCTGCGCTTTCAATACTGTAGAGTATTGTCATGAGAAGTAACACAGTCATCAATTTGTTGGCCATCCAAGTAAATATGAATTTTATCTATCTGGGAAGAAGAGAGTCGAAGAGATGTTAACTGTATTTGGTGCCTCTAAATTATAGGAAGAATAAGAAAGCGGAACGAAAACAAATTATAATTCTGTGTTGGGCAGAAATCGAATATATAGAGAAAAACAAATATCTTGGATTTCTTGGGGAATGGATTTTCGAGCACGAAGATTGAATTTAGTGTTCGGGATTGACTGCTTTGTTTTAGGTGTGTAAAGGATTACAGGGGAAGGCGCAGAAAGGAATACGTCAATATGAGCAGGTGCTTTGAGAGTACGCTATTAGACTTTATATAAACTCTCTGAATATTTGGATTGGTAAACTGTGCCACGAGGACAATGAAAATGAGTCCCCTTGCTCGCTCGTTGAACATTTCAATTCATACAGTTTTCGTCTTCATCTTTCGCGAGATTTCAATTGTTAAATAATGACCAAGACTTTGTGTTCAAGTCAAATGAACAAATCACCTAAACCACTTGTTCGACATAGCTCTCGACAACTAAAAAGCTAGGAAGAAACTAAACGTTATTGACATATACATTTTAGTTGTACCAACTAACAAACTCCCCCCTGTGTGTGTGTGTTTTAAGAATGAGTTACAATATGAGGAGTTGGAGTTTTAAGAGTGCGAAGAGTCATCATCAACTATATTGCAGACTAAATATATATCATTGTTCAAAACATATTGTTATATGACAAAAGAAAAGATAAAAAGAAAAAATAACATAACCAAAGCTAACTATTGTCACTAGTCTTTTACATTGTTGTTCACCTCATAATAATCTCATCTAAGTAATAAGTTCAAATGGGTGGAACTATTTCACCTTTAGGATCAATATCTTTTGACTTTGGATTATAGTCGAGACATTTAGCAACTGCTTATGTCACTACCAAGTGCTTTTTTCTTGCAATGTTATGTTATTGTTTAAAAATCTCCAACTTAGCTTTGTTAGAGCTGTTTCTTCTCTGGGGGAGGAAATGGACATTTAGATCTATAGATGATTGTTTTCTATTAAGGTTCAAGAAAGTTTTGAAGTGACCCGAAACCCTATTTTCAATATGCTGCCATAAAGATTAAAAACCAGAAAACTAGCAATTCTACATCAAAGTAAAGATATAAAAAATTAGCATAGAGCATTAGACAAAAGAAATCTTAGTTTGAATTCTTTAATGCCTCTGTTTTCTTAGCCTCTAGTTGAGTCATATTCAGGGAAAGTTTTTTCAAGTCCTAGATGTCTTGAGTAGATTTATCTACCTTCCTTTTAAAGTTTTGTCCATTCCTCTTACTCAAGCCTTTGTCCTCCTCCTAACCTTCATCTTATCAAACACTTCAAAATCAACTAGAACCCCTTCTTGCTAATTACTTTCCATTTTCCTAACCATAGCATTGAGACTATCAACAAAGCTCTTAACCACTCTATGGCGAAAGATAACAAGGGAGATGAGGTTTTCATTAATATTTTAAAACTTATCTTCCAAGTGTTGAATTCTCCCTTCATAATCCTTTTTCAGAGCACCCATAGTTCTCATTGTCTTATGTATAGAGTCAACAATAGACTTCCTTTCCTCCACACTCCACTACCCTTCACTATTTTTTTGTCACGTTTTCAACTAACCATCCCGAGCTTAAGATTAATGTCCTTTATCTCATGGAAAATCTAGTTGTTCATCTTGAAATTATCTACAACAATATTGCTAGCAATAGCTAGCACATCATTGAGGCTTTCCCTGTTAAGGTTAAGGAAAGGTGAATCAACATTGATATCCATCACTTGATTAGGGGTATCCCTTCCCTATTTATTATTGGCTCAAACTCTTTTGACAAACTATGAATGGACTAGTTTGTAAAAAAAAATTTCTTAGAAATAAGGGAGTTGTTCATTTCTATCTTGGACACTTGAGACTTCCTCTTCTTCCTTTGCAACTTCTATTTAGACTCGTCCACCTTAGTCTTCCATACATACTCTTTAGAATAATGACTCGTAGAATCATCATCCATAGAAATAGACTTGGGGAAAATTTGGAAGGACAAGATTGGGATTTAAGTGTTCATTGATCAAAAGAAAAAACCCCTTAAGGAGAACCAATTTTTTCTTAGGATAATTCTTACGATCCTTTATGCTAGCATTAATCACGGAAAGAAAATGGAAAAGAAATGAATTTTTTTCCTTTATTCCTAAAGTGAATCAACAATACAATATTGTGACAAAAACCCCTAGTGTATCAATCATCCAAAGTGAAGTATCTCATGATTACCTCTAACACAAAAGGCCATACCAACTAGATTTACCAGATGTTAGAGATGCTCTTGGATATTTTTATTAGCTTCTTTCTTTCAATCTCTTCTTTATGGAATTCTTTTACATCTACCTCAAATAATTTATTTTCCCTAAAAAACTTTGCTTCCTTTAGTGGACAGCCCAATAACCTCCACTATGAGATTCTCATCAATATCAAAATTTCTCCCAAAGAGAGAAACTTTCCCATCTTCCAAGCCTTAGAAAACTTTGCAGTAAATTTGGGGTCACAACTGTGGAACTTCAAGGAAGGGGGTCACTCTTCCGTACTTAAAAATACTCCAGATGGTAGCATCATTCCTAAACTCATTGCAATTTAAGGGTTCAATTCTTCTTCTATCTCCACCCATCCTCACCAAAGTTGTCAAAATACTAGACAAAACAAGATAGACAAAAGTGGAACCACATAAAACAATCTCTCGTATCACCCAGAAAGATTGGGAAGGGCTACAAAAATGATATCTTTAAGACCCCTTAGCTTATAACTCGCTCCACATAAAATTTGAAATCAAAACCAACACTGACAACCTCATAATTAAACCATAGGAGATTGAACAATCTGCACATGATGTTCAATATGCCGAATAACTGACAGGGGAGTGAATAAGTTATTCTCAAAATTATTTTCACAAAATTTATTGAACTAGTAAATACTTAAAGCAATCATAACTTCTAACAAATATGAACATGAGGCAGTAAACATAAGAACCATGAACATCAGAATTTACATGGAAACCCAAGATGGGAAAAATAACAGAGAAACTAATTCTCATGAAAAGAACATTGATTATGGTGACATTGGTTTAGGTGATTTATACAAGGGCTCATTGCTGGTTTTCTCACTGTAGGTGAGGCTCACTGTTGGTTTGGCTAGCTACCCATAAATTAGAAATGCTTACTATAGGTATAAATAGGTGAACTACCAACACCAATAGGTTCTCTATTAGAATATATGAAATGAAAATGAATCCACAACTTAAACAACTATGACCAATAATCAGCAACACAAAATGATGTAACAAACAACTACTGATTGTAACAACTTGCATATTCATCGACCCACATATCTTACCTTGTTAGATTCACATTCACTTCACATCTTACTCACATACAAGCATGTCACAATAAATAGAATCATTGCTCTCTTATATCGTGTCATGCAAACAACTAGGTCAGCCTTATTATATTTTAAAAAGGCCACGTAGAATAATTCCCCGAGTGCTAAGGAATGAAATGATTACATGTAACTGATTGTTCATGTTTGAAGATGTTAAAGTTGATGATCATGCAAGTCATTAAATCAGTTAATGGACTGTATTTTCATTGATGTCAACTTGATATCATCTGTACAATCATTTACATAATGCCAAAGACTTCAGAGAACCAAAGGATCCAAAGTTACGCTTTTCTCAATGCATAAAAGTCAAGTATTCCCTAAGTGACAAACAACACTGATGGAGTGCACACCGTTGGACAGAGAAAAGAAGATCAGTCATAGTGATACCTGACGATTAGAAGCATAGTGTTGCCCAATGAAGCAAAACCACAGAATGCCCGACAAGCAAAGTTAGAAGGTTGCCCAGCGAGTAAAATTCCAATGATGCCTAACGGACAGAGATCATGAAGCTAACAGGAGTCTTAGTGACAGATCAGTCATTTGTCACCGATGACTAATTGCAGTGGTGGCCGACAGAATAGAAAATTTAGAAAATGACAAAATATCTAGCTGGTAGAGATAAATATAGACTTAACTAGTTGTCTACTTTTTTTATTCGACCAGAGATAAGTGATTGATTTAAATCTAATTTGTATAGTTGGCAAGAAGATATCTAAGGGAAAAATCAGGAGTTATGCTTTAAATCTAATTGGCTGGATTGTTTATCATGCCAAGAATCAAGAACCAAGAAACAATGAGTAATATGTTTATATAAGAGAACAAGCTTAATTCATTTATAAATGGGATTACGGGGAGTGAATAGAAAGAGGATGTTGAAGAGAAATTGATGAAGAATAAATTCATGCAGTGCTGATCAAACAAGCTGAAGGAAGAGCTAAGGAATTCTACAGACACCGACAAATAGTGACCACAGTATCATAGAGAAGAAAGTGTGGAGCACAAAGGATTGAATTGATACATTGGTCAGAGAGGTAATGTACTTAAATAGATCTAAAAATCTGCAATTAAAGTTTCAATATGAACAGGTCATAATGTTTCAGTTTAACCATTGAAGCATCAAGTCTCTTAACCGAGTAGGACTTAACAGTCTTCTATATATTGAGGTACATCTCAAGGAGTGCCAAAAATGTTTATTCATGAAAGTAGCATTGGACTTGTCCGATACCTATTAACAGTCTAAGAATGAGGCTGATTCAAGGATGGTAGCAATAGATGCCTGATACTGTGTGATAACCTCTATGTATAAAATCCTCTAACAAGGTCGCAGTTAATAGTGTGTTTGTAACCTTTAACAGGGTTGGATCCTAACAGGGCTCACTTCAAAAGAGTGAAAATTTGGGGTACCGGTCCCAGTGGTTTTTCCCTTAACAGGGTTTCCATGTTAAAAATTCATGTGTTATGTGTGTATGATTCATTTCTTTACTGTTTTGCATCTTACATAGCTAACTCTGGATTGATCGGTATACTCTACTTATTTACTGAGTTTCAATAAATAGTTATACTGCTTATCGGTAATCAAGAAAGAATAAGGATTGATAGTGAAAATTGACAGATAGTTAATCATTATTAGTATTTCATGGCATGCATCTTGTAGCGACATAATAATCTAAGATTTATTGATTTGTGGTTAAGTTTGAAGGATAAATTTGAGGCCAGTGATTCACCCCCACTCTCATTTATTACTAACAATTGGTATCAGAGCTTGTGTGCTTAGAAGGAAGGTTTCAAAACCTAAGTCAAAGATCACAAGATGAAAAAATGAGATGTGCCCAAGTTGAACAAAGATAATTTGGCTTCTTGGCAAAGCAGGATAAGACTCTACTTATGAGGTATTGCTAATGATGTTACTCAATTCCTAGATATGGAATATGTGTTGCCCACAGGAGAATTAACAATAGATCAATTAAGAGAGAAACATGAGAACAACTGCATGGTCATAGATCTTTCTTCCTCACTCTCTGATGTTGAATTTGAAGATGTCAAAGATTGCAAAACTCCAAAGAAGATGTGGGACAAATAGAAGCTTGTACATGGAGGTGATACAAATGTTCCGAGAGCCAAGGCAGAAAGCCTTAGAGGAAAGTTTGATGATCTCAGAATGAAAGAAGGAGAAAACATCACACAGTACAACACAAGAATCAAAGAAGTAGTCAATGCTATACGAGGAGTTGGAGGTACACTTGAAGAGGAGATAGTGGTAAGTAAAATCTTAAGAACCTTACTGCATGTATATGCTATTAGATTTTATGCCATTCAAGAAATGAGAGCAGTAGCAAACAATACAGTTAATCTTGATAGTTTAATTGGTAGACTGATTTAATTTGAGATGAATAACTTTGATAATAGTGTCTTACCAAACTTAGAGTCTGCATTTAAATCTTCTATGAGAATAAGAAAATCAATTCATAGACACACATCTAGAAGAGATAGTAAAAGTAAAAGTGAAGAAGAAGATCTAGATGAAATAGAAGAACTTATGGCTAGAAGAATGTAGAGAGGCAAAGGTAAATACAAAGGCAAGTTAGCACTTGTATGCTTTAATTGTAAAGAAATTGGAGACTTTGCTACAAGATATCCTAACAGAAGAAAAGATGACAGAGTTAATAACAGATTTTTTGAGAAGAAATCTGACAGAGGTGATAACAAAAGGCAAGTTACCACTTGTATGCTTTAATTGTCAAGAAATTGGACACTTTGCTGCAAGATATCCTAACAGAAGAAAAGATGACAGAGTTAATAATAGTTTTTTTGAGAAGAAATTTGACAGAGGTGATAACAAAGATTATAGAAGTTACCGACAATCAGAAAGAAGAGATACTCGAGACTACAAGGATAAAGGCAAGAAAGTCAGCTACCTAGCTTCTTGCAAAGATGAAGATACTGACACTGAACCTGATGAAGACATTGAGATGGTGCTGGTGGCCGTGAAAGATGATTTAGATGAAGATGAAAGGTATGTAGAAATTGCTCTCATATCTAAGGTTAGCAATAATGACATCTATATTATAGATAGTCGCTACACTCACCACATGACCGGTAACAAAGAAAATTTTAACACTTTTGAGTATTATAACGATGGTACAGTAAGAATGGGTAATAATACACCTTGTCGAGTTGAAAGTAAATGAACTATAATGTTGAATAACCTGATTAAATGCGAAAATTCTTATTGGGTAAAAGGATTGAATTATAATCTATTGAGTGTTTCTCATCTAAATAATTTAGGTCACAGAGTAGCATTTGAGAATAAGAAGGCAAAGATCTTCAATGAATCAGGAAGATTGATTGGTACCGGTGAACAAACAAAAGGTAACTTGTTCTATCTGAATGATACTAACACCACTTGCTTAATGACTAGAAACAAAGACATGTGGTTGTGGCACAAAATATTGTGTCATGTGAATTTTGACAACATGATGAAAATAAGTAGAAGGAGAAATGTAAGAGGCTTACCGACGATGTTAAAACCTGACAACATCATGTACAAAAATTGTCAAGAAGGTGAGATGACAAAGTCTAGTTTCAAAATTAAAACCCATACATCTGATGATATTCTAGAATTACTCCATACTAATCTATGTGAACCAATGAGGACAAAGAGTTATTATGGAGATAGATACTTTATTCTCTCTGTTGATGATTACTCGAGAATGATGACAGTTATGTTTCTAAAAGATAAATCTGAAGCATTCAAGATGTTTAAATGGTATAAGGGTATGGTAGAGAAACAAAGTGGTAAGGATTTAAAATTCTTGAGATCAGATAGAGGAGGAGAGTTTATATCAGATAAATTCACTAATTTTTGCAATGATCATGGTATAAAAAGACAGGTTTCTGCACCAAGAACACCACAACAAAATGGGATTGTTGAGAGAAGGAAAAAATCCATAGTTGATTGTGCTAGAACACTAATGATAGAGAAAGGCATCACCCAAATCTTCTGGAGGGAAGCTGTTAGTACTGTTGTCTACACATTAAATAGAGTACAATTGAAGGACACAAAGAAGACACCCTATGAGCTATGGTATGGTAAAACACCCAATGTAAGTTACTTCAAAATCTTTGGTAGTTAATTTTATATCTTAAAGGATGATAGAAATGGAAAGCTTGATGCCAAGAGTGATGAAGGTATCTTTCTAGGGTATTCCACCAAAAGAAAGGATTATAAATGTCTTATTAAACTTCTAACAAAATTGTTGAAAGTGCAAATGTGAAGATAGATGAATTTGCAGAAAAGAATGAGCTGGAAAGCACAAAAGAACTAGAGGACTTCAACAAGTTTGTATACTATGAAGAACCTAACACTCTTCCTGAGCAACATTTCTTAATTCCATAGCAACAAAATGTTGTAACCGACGGCCAGGCTACAAATACCGATGGTCAGGATAATAATCAAAATAATGTACAGAGTGATGAAGAAAAAAATGAAGGAAAAAATGATGGTCAAGATGATAGATAAAGAGCTGAACCAGTTCTTTCCAGATATGTAAGAAGGAACCATCCAGAGATCCAGATCACAGGAGATAAGAAAGCTGGTACAAGAATAAGAAGTAAGTCTCTAAACACAAGTTGTTTAATTTCTGAGTTTGAAACAAAATTTGTCAATGCTGCACTTGATAATGAAGAATGGATAAGTTCTATGAATGATGAGATTGAGAAGACATGGTCACTTGTACCAAAACTAGATGACAAGAATGGCATCGGTACTAAATGGATATTCAAGAACAAGCTGAATGAGAATGGAGAGGTCACAAGAAACAAAGCAAGACTAGTATGCAAGGGGTAGGCACAAGAGGAAGGTATTGACTATGGAGAGACCTTTGCACCTATTACTAGGCTAGAAGGTGTAATAATACTACTTTATTATGCTACATTCAAAGGATTCAAGGTATACTAGATGGATGTCAAGTCAACATTCCTAAATGTAATACTTGAAGAAGAGGTATACATTGAGCAACTAGAAGGGTTTGTAGATCCAGACAAGAGAAGCAT
Organism: Thuja plicata; assembly: GCA_018584345.1. Taxonomy (NCBI): domain Eukaryota; kingdom Viridiplantae; phylum Streptophyta; class Pinopsida; order Cupressales; family Cupressaceae; genus Thuja; species Thuja plicata. Next base: position 1,213,083 of record MU223579.1, read on the forward strand.
GGTATGTAGAATTCATAAAGCCTTGTATGGATTGAAACAAGCTCCTAGAGCCTAGTATGAACAACTTCATTCCTATCTTATAAGTATTGGATTTGTAAGGACTAGTGAAAACAATAATCTTTATTTGAAGGAAGATATTGATGCTAACACTTTGATTGCTGAAATATTTGTTGATGACATCATATTTGGAGGCAATGATATTCTATACAAATCATTTGCTAATGAGATCAGCAAAGAGTTTGATATGTCTATGTTTGGAGAGATCAAGTTCTTTCTTGGTCTACAGATCATGCAACAATGTGAAGGTATTTTCATTACATAGTCCAAATACATTAAAAAGGTCCTGAAAATAGTCAAGATGAAAGATTCCAAACCCATTGGAACACTGATGTCTACTGGATGTAAGTTGACAAAGGAAGAGAAGACATCAGAGGTAAACCAGACTTTGTATAGATCAATGATAGGCAAAGTCATGTATATTGTACACCCTAGACCAGATATTGCACATGCAGTAGGAATAGTTGCAAGATTTTCTGCTAATCCCAGAGAATCACATATGACTGCTGTGAAAAGAATTTTAAGATACTTGAAGAATACCAAGGAATATGGCTTATGGTATAGAAGAGAAGGAAAATTTAAACTTAAGGTGTTTACCGACGCTGATTGGGCTGGAAATATTGAGGACAAAAAGAGCACAACTAGAGGAGCATTGTTTATGGGTGACAAACTTGTCACATGGACTAGCAAAAAGCAAGGATGCATTTCTCAGTCTACTGCAGAAGCAAAGTATGTAGATATTTAAAGTTGATTTGTAGAGTTGGCAAGAAGATATCTATGAGACAAATTAGGAGTTATGCTTCAAATCTAATTTAGCTGGATTGTTTATCATGCCAAGAATCAAGAACCAAGAAAAAATGAATATTATGTCTATATAAGAGACAAGCTTAACTCATTTACGAATGGGATTAAGGGGAGTGAATAGAAAGAGGATGCTGAAGAGAAGCTAATGAAGAACAACTTCATACAGTGCTGATCAAACAAGCTGAAGGAAGAGCTAAGGAATTCTGCAGACACTGATGAATAGTGAGCACAACATCATATAGTAGAAAGTATGGAGCACAAAGCATTGAATTGAGACATTGGTCAAAGAGGTAATGTACTTAAATAGATCTAAAAATATACAATTCAAGTTGCAATATGAATTGGTCATAGTGTTTCATTTTAACCATTGAAGCAGCAAGTCTCTTAACTAAGAAGGAATTAACAGTCTTCTATATATTGAGGTACATCTTAAGGAGTGTCAAAAAGGTTGATTCATGAAACTAGCATTGGACTTGCCCGATACCTATTGATAGTCTAAGAAGGAGGCTGATTCAAGGATGACAGTAATAGATGCTTGATACTTAGTGACAACCTCTATGTATAAAATCCTCTAACAAGGTCGCACTTAATAGTGTGTTTGTAACCTTTAATAGGGTTGGCTCTTAATAGGGCTCACTTCATAAGAGTGAAAATTTGGGGTACCGGTCATAGTGGTTTTTCCCTTTACAGGGTTTGCACGTTAAAAATTTATGTGTTATGTGTCTATGATTCATTTCTTTACTATTTTGCATCTTACATAGATAACTCTAGATTGATCAGTATACTCTGATTATTTACTGAGTTTCAGTACATAGTTATACTGCTTATTGATAATCAAGAAAGAATAAGGATTGACAGTGAAAACTGGCAGACAGTTAATCATTATTAGTATTTCATGGCATGCATCTTGTAGGGACATAATAATCTAAGATTTATTGATTGGTGGTTAACTTTGAAGGATAAATTTGAGGCCACTGATTCACCCCCCTCTTAGTTATTAAGTTAACATGAAATGTTGACTAGCTCTCTCAATAAAATATGCCTCACTCTCAATCAACACGCTATACCAATATTGAGATCTTCAAAACCAACAGATAGGAAATATACATTATAATACAAATAATTGAACCGAAACACAATGACCATTCTCGAGATAGGGCCAGACCTGAAATAAGTGAACCACAATATGTTACGAGACCAAAAATCATTCAGAGCACAATCTGCCAGATCACCAAAACATCTAATCAATATCAAAGAATGAAATATGTTGAGATCAAGACAACAACAACGATTGCATCAACATCACATTCTAACACATAATTCCTATAATATCTCATTAAGGAATTAACCTCTGCTGGAACGTAATCCATAGGGATCCAAGTCATCTATTAATGTGCATGAAACAAATTATTTAAGGGTATGTGCAGGATCATGGTATGCCAAAAAATGGCCATGTGAAAAAGAAGTCCTGATTGGTAGACTGATTGAAAAATAGCTATAACTTTCGAATGGTATATCATTTTTTTTTAAAATCTGAAACATTGTTTCACATTATATGCTTCACCTACTACAAGAAAAAAACAATAAAAATCAATTTGATGAAGTTTAGACTAAGTTAAGTTGGTCAGACACGAGAGTTTTTATATTCTGTAAAAGTTGTAGAAGAAAAATCATAATTAATTACTTACTTGGAAACAAATTACAAAAAATATGTGTCACATCCAGACATTAATCTGCTACTTATATCTAGAATCTAGTAAAAAAATATTATCATTTGATTGTGTTTAAGGTGGTCAGACATATGCCTACTTCTTATCTTTTTTGTCCTAATTGATAGACTGATTCAAAAATAGCTATAACTTTCAAACAGTATAACATTTTTGAAATCCAAAACATGAGTCACATTCTATGCTTTTCCTACTACAATTAAAAATATTTTTCCCTTCAGACATGAGATTTTTTATATTCTTGAAAATTTGTAGTAGAAAAATCTTAAATAATTATTTACATTGAAAAAAATTACAAAAAAATATGCGTGACATCCGAACATGAGTGAACTGCTTATATCTATAATCTTGTAAAAAAATATTATCATTTGATTGTGTTTAAGGTGGTCAGACATACACCTTTTTCTTATCTTTTTCCCAAAAATTTCATACTATTGCATCGAAATTTGAAATTTCACCATGTATAGAATTTTGTTTTCAAGCTCCAAAAAAATCATATGGGCACACTTCTTTCTTATTTGGTCTAGTAAGAATAGTTTTTATTGTAATTCTAGGAAAAACTAACACGTCACTTTTTAAAACCATTTATTTGGCTTATGTAGGAGTAACATGATGAATAGACATGTCTCTTTAAAAGACATGTCTCTTCTTATCATTGTCTTGTATAAGTACAAAGAGATCGATGCACTTGGAAAACATAGACAATACAATAATGCCATTACATTTGCAATCGATCCTAAAACTTAACATGGTATCAGAGCAAGGTTCCTTTTGTAAAAAGCTTAACCGCTTGAAGGAAAGATATGGGCACACAGGAGAGAGCAGAATGAAATCGATCTAATGGGATGAATTGTATTCTCAATTGTGATACATTCGAATGCCTTTGTTAATTAAATACAAGGTGGTGATCGTAAAGGCCGATAAGGATATAATTGTAGATTAGTGTCTTCAAATGTGGTTACCTTATTTGGGAACACCACAATGACAGCGATATCTTGATAGACATTGGATTAATAGTTTCTCGATGTTCTCGATTAATAGTTATTTGTTTGAATAAGGACCCGAGAACGAAATGGTTGCAGAGTATGTTGAAGGCGACAATGGTAATGTTTTGGTCTGAAATCAAATCCGTGGTTGACAAATTGACACAGAGGATGTTTCCCCAAGGCGTAGTTCCTGTGCATGTTCCAGTAAAGGAAGATTGAATCCAAATATGACATTTTTTCTATAAAACCCCATGACATTTTTTCAATTTTCTACAAATTCTCTTCTTACATATTTTTTATATAATATTGATAACCTGTCCAAATTTTTATGTCAACTTTCCTAACCCTGATTTTCTGAATTTTCATTGCCACTTAAGGCCTAGTTTGGCATACCATGATCTTGCACATACCCTAAAAAAAAACTGCCTCTCTATTAGTTTCATGGAAAGATTGAGAAATATGAACTTTTTCAAAAGATTTAAGGATCACCAAGGAACTTGTAACCCACTTATCATTGGTCCAAGATGATTTTTGGAAACCCTTGAGGCACTGAATAACATTATCTCCTTCTAACTACACCATCTTGCAATTCAAAATTTAGCCAATATTAAACGATAGTAGGCAACAAGTGCTTCAACTAGGTGGTTAGAATAACATCCAAAGGGGATCCGTAGATGACTATTGGTTCCTCTTCAAATAAGATCATCAAATTGTCCTTAGGAATCTCCAAGATAGAAAATGCTTTAAAAATAACATACAAATAGGTGAGCCCACAGTGAAACAAATTTAACATAATCAATTAGTTAATAATATAATTATTTTTAAATGTATAAGGTTCAAGATTTTATTTATTAGGAACCCTCATTACAAAAGCATAGATAGTGATTTTTTTAAGAAAGGGTCATCATGGAACCTAGTTATATTTACTTTTCATTGTGTAGCCTTTGCATTATGATGCATGTAAGGACAAATTTATTAATTTTAATTTTCAATTGTATATTGTGATTTATTTTAGTTTTCCTACAATAATTTGGTTTTCTATTTTTTTTGTTTGTTCTTTTTGAGGCTTTAACCATGGGGGTCTATACATAGTAAGATATAGAAATGTTCCAAGTGCTCCTTTGCATTTTTTATAATGATGTTGTTTGAGTGGACAAGGCTATGGCTTCTAGTCATCAAAATTATCTTAATTCTCTTGTTCATGCTATGTGTGACCCTATATATTATATTGAGGTGGATAATTATCCTTGATCTAATTCTTGTTTGTAAAAGAGCGAGCCTGGTCGTGTCTAGGCTATCAATCTTGAGGAGTTCGACCATGATATTTTTTTTCCTCAATAAAAAATTCCTTGATTTGTAATTTTTTGGATTTTAAAACCACATTATCCTTTATGGAGAATTGGTTGTTCATACATGATAGTTACAGGAGGATATGAAGGTTTTTTAGTTGCAAATCATTCCTTTTATATGTTTTTTTTTTTCTAGAATTGCATATTAAAATTTACTTTTCAAAAGAGAGGACATTAGTTAAATAATTAAAAAAATTATCTATTAAAACATTGAAATGAGGAGGTCATCACTGAGGCTACGGGGCTCCCTATGGTGGGGAGAAAGTACAAAAAGACTAGTCAGACTGCAGACCCTACCAGCCTTAAACAATTTTTCAAAGATGGGGAGCTGCTGGTGAAGAAACAGGGGGGTTTCAATAGAGAAGAGCTACCAGACTTCTGGCCTAAAATCTGCCTCATTATCATGAAGTACTTCACGCTTGAAGGTAATTTTACGGTGTTCTACAACTACCACCTTCCTTTCCTGAATCACATTAGGAATAAAGATTTAATCTCCATTCCGTTTTATCTTTTGCACTCTATTGAAAGCAATATCCTTGATATTAAAAGCAACCCGGACAGAGTTATCCTCCACCAAGGCCTCCTCCTCTGTCTTTTCCAATTTCACAAAGCCATATGCCCGGCACCCCAACCCCCTTTGATTATTTAGATGATGCCCCAGGAAACGCCCGCTGAAAAAGTCGAAAAGACCTCCAACTCCTCCTCCCGGTCCATCCATATCACCCAAGGGCTTGCGAAGCCTGAGAAAAAATCCCATAAAAAAATTATTAAGATCCCCACTCATAAGAAGGATGGCTTGGTGGACTCTTATGTTTCAAACTCTGTAGATTGCATGGAAGAGAAAGGGGCTGACAGCACACCAGAGACAGATTTTAAGCCAAAAAAATAGAAAATTACGGAAACCCTTGTCAATGTAGAGGTGGACCTAAGCGGCTCTAGCCGCAGGAGGTCTAAAAGAATTGCCAAAGAGAAATGCAAAATCAAGATGTTGGAAACGGCCTCCAAAGAGCTCTCCCTGACAGAAAATGCCTCCCACTCAACAAATTCTTGAAAGGTTTCCTTAGAAGGCTATATGAGCCTGATTGCTAATACCCCCCTGACCAACCCCCAGAGAGATATGAGTCCTACCCCACTCCAAAGCCCCCATTGTGACTCACATGTTAAACCCCTCTCACCTGGAATGGAGGAAAAAAGCAGTTTTGCAGGCACCCTCAAAAGTAGGTTTGTGAATATTGACAAGGAAATTGCAGAGATCAAAATGGGTATACAGGACCTGATGGAACTCTACAGGAAGACAAAAAAATTTGTTCTGAAGGTGATGCATGCCTCGGTGTTGACCCTTTGCAACGTGCAGGAGAAGCTAGCTGACGGCAAAATGGAAGCGAATGAAGATAACAAAGACATGTTTCTGTTCCTCCGGGAGGAGTGGGCGAGATCCCTGCTGTCCAAATAACTAGGAAAGAAGAATTAACTTTGCTACCTATGGTTTGGTTTTTTTTGGCTGGGTGTGTCCCTCGATTCCCCTGCTCTGTTATGGGGGTTATTGTTAAGTTTAGAATTTTAATTTGGTTGAGCCCTACGTGGCTTAGTGACAATATTTTTGAAGACGCTGTTGATAGTAATTTCTCTGGTTTTATCTTTTTAAGTAGAAATAATACTTTTGTTTTTGATAAAGGCAGAAATTTTAATGTTTGTGATAACATGCTAATCTGATGTAAGCTTCTAGTGCCATTAATATGCTATTAATGTGCTTCTAGTCCCCTATTCCATGGGCCAGCACCCTCTTGCTACTTTTTTCTATCAAAAACATTGAAATGTGGGGCTTAACCTAATTAAATATATCTCATCTTAGATTTTATTTGGTCTTGTCTTATAATACCCACCCTTAGTTTGCTTTTCTATTTCAGTTTCTGAACTCTTTTAAGGATTTTCATGTATGCGTTGGTTATTTCAATTGGTTTTAAAGATATTCATGTTTTATCTTTCATTATATTATTGATACTTTGGATGGTGGTGTTATATCTTGTGTTATAGTAGATTTATGATTATCTCATGTTGGTTATGTATATGTTATGATGTCATTTTGATTATGGTTTTCTATCAATACTCACCCTATATCTGTATGCACATGGATAGTTGTTATGTTTTACATTACTATCTGGTGTGTTTGGTATGATATGTGACAAAGTCGTAGTTACTTGTTTTGGTGAGATCCACATGAAAAACGGTCTCAACCATCGTTTGTGATATTATATGTATGCATATGCTCATCTTTGTGATGACAGGTTTACAGGTACCACACTACATCTTCCTTGAATTGGTAGGAGTGAGTACATGCCCTACCTCAATATCTTAATGGTACGAGGGGAGATAATATTTAGGCCTAAAACTCTACCCTAAACCCTTATTTTTCCCTATCTAACTCGACAAGAATCTGACTGACTATCTCATCTAAATCCATCGAGTGACGTGGATTCCCAAGCCTTTCTATGTGTGCTTGTGTGTATATTTTAGTTGTTTTATGTTTCAGTGGTTTTTCTATTTGGATGGTTTTCAGTTGATTTAATGACAATTTTAGCTTATTTTATTTAATGATTATTTATGGTGAAAATCAATTCTAATAATTGCAACTTTAATAAGGTTAAAATATTGATATATTAAATATATAGCTATTTAATAACTAAATGTTAATTAAATGACTATATTTAATTAATTGATTTAATTGTTAAATCTTAATTTAATAATTGAGATTTAATAAATATTAAATCCAATAATTGAAATTAATTGTGCAAATTGAATTATTGAGTATTACTTTAGTTGCATGATTAATTGAGTTATTTAAATTGAAATATTCTCATGCATTTTCAATTATGATTTTTTTTATATTATAAAGTTGAGTTGTGTATTGTTTTAAGTGTAATTGAAAGTAAAGTATTTCTTTTTTTAAATTAAATAATCGAGAGAAAAAAAAAGGTACATCATCAAGAGAGGGGGGGAGGCGAGCCTCAACCACCAAGTTCAAAGTCTAACTATCAGCCAAATTCAGCCAATTAACACATTTAGTTGTAGTTTTGACAATATTAAGTAGCAGTGCTAACAAGATTACAAAAAGAGGAGACAAATAATATATTCTAGAACATCATCATGATCATCGAACATAGCTGTCCATCCTAACTCTCCTTCCATCCACACGACTTTCTTCCGCTTGAGAAGTTGAGCAAGGAAGTCAAGTCTATCAGAAGAGGGGCCTCTGTTCTCACGTATTTCCTTGAGCAGCTCCATAAGAGATTTTCCAAAAGTAGTCTGGTTATCAATAATGCTGGCCAATTCTAGCCCATGCTTCATCTCATAAATGAACATCGAAGCGAGCCCATCACGGAGAAATCTTTTCAGCTTGTCCATCTCGAGCTTCATAATGCAGCAAATCTATGAGACAATCTTAAAATGTATGAGTTTCAAATGAAACAAAGTAAGGGATCTGCCAATATCTTGAAATTTGTCCTCATTCCTACATTTCCAAATAGACCAAAGAATGTGAGAGGAGAGAATGTTCTAGAAACAATTAGCATCCTTTGTAAGACCAGATATGTTGCCAAGAATGGTATCTAAAATAGAAACATGATCAGCTATAGAGATGCCAAAAAAATTCCATATAATCCTAGCAAATTGACAAGTAAAAAATATATGCCTTAAATTTTTAGGAACCCTGCAAATGGTACAGAATTCAGAATTACCAACATGATTTTTAATAGAAAGTCTATCAAGAAGAAGCTGCCATTTAAAATGTAAGATTTTGGGGGGACTATGCGATTGCCAAAATCTGTCAAGAATTTTTTGCCATTCAAGAGAGTTCAAGTTCATATACCATGTGGTATTAAGGTGAGAAATAATAGAGTAGTCTTTATTGAGAACCTTATATATATCTTTAGCTTTAATCTTATGTAGGAGAGATCCATCATCCCAACGGAAATTCTGAAACCTATGAGAATCTACATCACACCTGCAGGGAAGATAAAGATTGCGACATGCATTGGCAACCATATTATACGTACATTTATGGGAGACAAAAAGATTGAACTTGATTCTAATATCCTGCCAACTAGCAAGGTTATCATTCTCCAAAATGTCAATAAAACTCTTGATACTAAGGCTGTTCCAAAATTTCGCAGAACAACCTTGAGTCATGGCAAGAGGCTTATCATTATGATGCAGATTCCACCATATAGAACGCTTTCCATGAATAGAGTTAGTGCTAGCAAAGTTGGAATTATAGATAAAACCCCTCACAAGCTCCCAGGCTTTCCAGATAGACTTGAAAACTAGGGAACCCTGAATAGCGACAGGGAAGGACCCAGCAACCAGATCAGTAAAAGGAAGATTTTTCCAATGTTTGGCTTGCTTACGATAACCGGACTGAATGTTGTTTCTAATAAGAATCTTCCAGGGTTCCTGACCATCAAGAGCCTGAAAAATCCACTTAGCAGCAAGGGAAATTCCTTGGATCCTAAGGTCTTTTAGGCCAAGGCCACTAGAGTTCTTGGCAACATGACACCAACTCCATTTAACAGCATGTTTCTTCCTGTGACCTTTGCCATCAGACCATAAGAATCTCCTAATGGCTTTTTGAATCTCAAACACTTGGTAATGACTGAACATCCAGACAGAGGATTAGTATATACTATAAGATGACAATATTTTCTGACACATCTACACTCTACCAGCAAGCGACAGCACCCTGTTATCCCACTTGTAGAGCTTCTTAACAATTTTATCCTTAATCCAAATCCACATGTCTTTGAGAGACGGGGAGATGGAAAAGGGAACCCCCAAATATCTGAAAATCTTATCGGGTCCACCCCATGAATATCCAAACTGGAAAAACCAATCAGGAGGCTCCTCTTTCCAACCAAGCATAAAAGATTTGGATTTGGATATGTGAGCTCTAGAAATTGTCTCAAACAGATCAAGTTTAAGATTAAGGTGCTGAATATTAATTCAAGATAGTTCAAGGAAAAGTGAAGTATCATCCACAAATTGGATATTAAGAAGCTCAGAATTATCAGGGAGAGAAATCCCATTAACTTTGGGAGAAATAGTGTTATCTCTGAGGATATAGTACAAGGCATCAAAAGCGATGACAAAGAGAGCAGGAGCAAGGGGACATCCCTGTCGAATGGATCAGGACAGAGGTATAGGGTTAGATAGAAGCCATTGATTTCAATTTTAGCAGAAGAATTCTTAAGAAAGACTTGAATATACCTAACAAATTCATCAGGGAATCCAAATGCCTAAAGAATAGAAAAGATGAATTCCCATTCAATGCGGTTATAGGCTTTCTCAAAATCTAAAAGAAATATAGCAGAGTTCTGATTCGATGTCTTAGCCCAATCCATTGACTCCCAATTGGTGACAAGGTTCTCTAAAATATACTGACCCTTAATAAATCCTGTCTGAGTGGGACATATGAACATAGGAAGAACAGTAACAAGTCGAGAAGCCAAGGCTTTGGCCAGAATTTTATATGAAACATTAAGCAAAGTAATTGGCCGCCAATTCTTGATAAGGGACTTATCTCCATCCTTAGGGATAAGTTTGATAATCCCCATATTGATAGAATTGCCAAGCATGCCATGATCATAGGCTTCTGAATATAGGTCAAATAAGTCCTTGGAAATCCAATCAATATTGGATTTGTAAAATTTAGTAGGGAGACCATCAGGCCCAGGCGCTTTATCTTTTTTAAGAGCAGATATAGCATCAGAGATCTCCTGCACCGAGATCCTAGTCCTAAGGATGGAGACAGCATCCTCAGTAATTTTCTTGGGAATAAGCTTATGACATCTACTTCTAAGATATTTGGCATTGCTATTGTCCTCAGAGTTGAATAAGGCTTTGTAAAACTTCTCAAAGGTAGCAGCAATGTCATTAATATCACTGAGTTCCTGGTTATCAACCACAATTCTATCAATTTTCTCCTTACTCTGCTTTTGTTTAAGGTAATTGAAGAAGAATTTAGAACCCTTATCCCCATATTTCAAC
>MU223579.1:1224182-1245092 GCA_018584345.1 Thuja plicata
AAAGTTTTTAGCCTTCCTTTGGCCAAGGGTTTGGAAAATTTTCCTCCACGAGGAGACATTTCTATTCCACCTATCAACTTGAGAGGAGAAATTATTAGCAAGATTAAATAATCTAACCATCTTAACAGCAACACAAGAGTCCTGGTCATTAAGCAATGAAGTATTAAGGATAAATTTTTCATTATGATGAATGCTAGGAGAAAGAGCATTTCTAATGTTAATGATAGCACTTATAGGGAGATGATCCAAAAGAGTAGAGGAAGAGGCAAAAATAGGGGCATGCTGCTGGTTAGGAGAGAATGAAAAAAAATCAGAGTTCACATAGAATCTATCAAGCCTGGAGTAAATCCTCTTAGACCCCTGTTGAAAATTACACCATGTGTACCAGAGGCCAGAGTTATCCCTTTTATGCCCTTCCATAGGATCAAACAAATTAAATTTATGTTTACAGTGATCCCAATGTAACTTCTCTTGATATTTCCAGGCAAAGGGAAGACCACCAAACTTATCATCTTGATCCTCGACCATGTTAAAGTCTCCATCCAGGATCCAGGGAATGTCAGGAAGGTTATACAACCAATTCCATAGAGTGATCCTATCCTTAACCTCATTAGGAGCGTAGATAGAACAGACGCCAAAGGATGAACCTTTAAAATTAATAACAACCCAAGCTACACGGTTACAAGGGGAGCAACCAGCAGAGTTAATATATTTTTCCCAGTAAGGATTGATGAGTAAAGCAGCACCACCTTTCCCTTTAGGGTGATTGGTGAAAATTTTAATAGCATCCCTCGAGATAAAGTCTAGAGAGGAACTAAGAAGAAAGTTAACAGCTTTAAGCTCTTGCATCATAAAAAAATCTATGTTTTTATGCCCCAATAAAAATCTCTTAATGATAGATTTCATATCAGGAGACTCAAGGCCTCTTATATTCCAAGATATGCACTTCATGATGAAGATTGCAATGAAGGGCCAGTAAGAGGAGCTGATATCTCCCCATTCTTCTTTTTATTTTTAGAGCCTGAGGGCCTGCCTTTTTTATTAGATCCATTAGATCCCGTGAGGGAATCATTATTAAATGGCTGGGTAAAATTAGGCTGGGAACCAAACAAGTCAAAATCCCCAATAGCATGAGATCCATCCAGGGTCTGGGTCATCATGCAATCGGAATTTCCAAAGTTCCCATTAAACTTAGCACCAAACTGATTCTGAGACTTAGTAATATCAGGACCTTTGTTAGCAAGTATGACTTCAATGAAGAAAGCATCATCCAATTTGTTAAGGGCAGAGATGGGAGGGCTGATGGTGCTATCATGAGAAGGGGGGACAACATTTAGGTTAGGATGACTAACAAATTCTGTAGTGACCTCGCTCATGGTAGCATCACCAGACCTACCATGGATTAAGCTCTGGCCTTCTGAAATATTCTTACTGGAGATCATACTATCAACAGGGGGTCTATCTTCAATCAACAAAGTAGGAGAAGCCAAAGTAGCAAAGGGATTAGTTTTAGGGGTAGCACGGATCTGTTCAAGGGCCACTTATTACGCATTCTTTTTCCTAGGTTTCTTGTTTTTCACAGCTTGAAAACCCTCATTATCCCTCAAAGTGTTTTTCTGGTCAGAGATGGAAAAGTATTGAATCTTACTGGGTTGATTAACTATAGAGTTATTAGTGTTGAGTTTATCAGCATTTTTTCTAGTGACTGGACCAGCAGGTTTATCGACATTCCTATTAGGATTCGAGGAAGAGGGAATAATAGCCAATGCTCTGTTATTAGGGATGCTACTCTCAATATCCCCTTGAGTCGGTTCAGCCTTCTTTTTATTAATAATCGGGCAGTTCTTCCGAATATGCCCTTCTTTTTTACACAAATAATAGGCATTAAGACCTCCAAGGATTTCAATTGGGCAGGTAATAGTTTCTCCATGAATTTTTAGGGTAAGTTTATGAGGGATATCAGTTCCTGATTTTAGAGAGACTAAAACCCTAGCATCCAGATTAGACACAAGCCTGGAGGTTTTGTCAATTCTGATAATGGATCCAAATGGTGCCAGTAGTTGAGCAAGGAATTTCCATAAGAAAGGAGGGACATTCTTTATAATAATCCATCTAGGTGAAGACAATGCCAAAACTTCTTCACAGACCGCATCATGTGACCAGGCCAAAGCCCTAAAGGAAGTTTTATGTCGCTTTAGGGCTTCATCCTGAGCCTCATGACTGCCAAAGAAAATAATAAAAAGCCCTTTTTGGACCTGTCGATAGAAAGAGATTTTAAGCCCTAATTTCAGATTCCACAAATTATGAAGCCAGTCATCAATAAACTTCCTAGGAGGGCATTTTTCGACGTCTACGCAAGCAAGGAAAATTGCAGTATCACAGAGCTGAGACTTCTCCATTGCAATTTCTTTAAGCATAGCGTCATTGGGAGAGACAATAAATTCAGTCAAGATGTTGGGAGAGTCCTTACCTTCTTCGAACAATCTCTTGCCTCCAACCACCTGCACAAATCTTGCATCAATGGAGACCCCATGATTGCTGGGTACCACCGTTTCAGCAAAAGACTTCTTTGGAGGTGAGGTTGAAGGGTTAGGGTTAGGTTTAGCAGCTGAAGGTGTGGAGGCAGAACCAGAGGGCAAGGTAGAAATATCAGAGGCCAAGGGAAAAGCATGAGATGGAGGTAATACCGTGACATTATCAGGTTTAACGGGGCCATCAGAGCCTATTTCCATAAGAAAAGTAAATGCAGAACTGAAAAATTAATTAGAACACGTGAGAAACCACAAACCAAAGTAGAGGAACGTTCTCCTCCACAAACTACAACCACGTCACTAAGGCATGCGTCACTATCTGAGCATCGGTGAAGACCAGAAATCCGGAAAGATATTCGCCAAAACCCCTCCTAGAACTCGCTGGTTTCTCTCGCTGCTAAATTTCGCTGTCTATCTCCATCCACCGTAAAAATTTTCTCATCATGAAAGCATTTCTTTTGATTTTTAATTAGATAATTAATATTCCATTAGGGTTTCACTTTTTGAAAACCTAATTGCCTAGTTTTCTATATCTTTGAATGGAATGCTATTTTGGAGGGTTGTTCAATCAGGGAGAAGGAGAAATCAGGTGATTGGAGATTTGTTGAAGGCTTTGGAGAATTTTGGATTTGAATTGGGCCTTCTCTTCAGTTACTAAGGTAGGATATTGATCTTGATAATTCTAGCTTCCAGAACCCTATCTTCTATGCATTTGGAATGCTCAGATCTTGTGTTTGAATCTTCCTTGGTTGTTCTTATGTGTTTTTCATTGCTTAAAATTGGAAGAATAGGGTATTGGATCATTTATGTAGTTTTTCCTTCATGATTGCATGTCAGATTTGTATTTTGGGCTTAAGGGTTTCATTTAATTTTTTGGTTGTAATATGGGCACAGGTTTTTCATTTGGTATGATCTAGTTTTTAAAAGTACCCTTAGGGTTTCAGATTTATGAAATAGGTTTTCCTTTGTGTGAAAATTTGATATTATTGTTAAAAATAGTTGATAGCCTTCATATCTATAAATCCCTTTCATTGGAAAGAAGAAATTTAACCTTTACCAGGTTCCTATCCAAACCCCAGACCTAGATCTGCATGGAAACAAAATAATAAGGCTAATTGCATGTAAGGATTTCATTGGAAAATTTATATTAAATGCTTATCATTTTCTTATTTAAATCAATTGTTTTCTTTTAGAAAAATCCTTGTATTTTCTTCCTTTCGAGCTATTTGATGAAAATATATCTCTATTATTGGAAAAATATAGTTTTATCAATTTATTGTTGAAAAGAAATAGTTATTATGTTGTTGGAGGAAAATGAGTTAAAAAAATTAAAATATTGTACTTGCTGTAAAAAAAATAGACTGGTGTAAATTTAAAGATATAAAAAAAATTGTTATTAAATTAATGCATGTCAAATTAAATTAAGTTAAAAAAAATAAGAAAAATTTAAAACAAAGTAAGTTTTTTTAAAAATATATATATATATATATATTAAAGTGGGCACGGTAGGGGCCACCACAACCCCAACCACCCATGGCTCTGCGAGTACCATAGGTCGTGGGCCTCTAGGTACCGTAGAGACCCACGGGGCCATAAACTATGGGCCTGCAGATCCACCGTGGGAAGCCACAGTGGGGACTGCATGGACCCACAGACCTGCGGGCTTCCCCACATGCCCAGTGGGCCAAGCCCTAAATAGGGTTGCGGGGAAATTCGATAGGGTGGGGCCGAAATCCCCCCAATGTTATAGTTTTTATTTTTTATTTTTATTTGAATTATAATTTTTTTATTAAAGTAAAAGTTTTATTAATAAAACTGGTTATTATTATTTATAAAGTTTTCTTTTTATGATTATGTTAGTTTATTTTAATTAATATTTTATTTAAGTTGATATTAAATTTAGGAAATTAATAACATTATTATTATTATTTTGATTAATAATAGCTATTAATTAGGTTTTATAATTAATAAGGATTATTGTTATTTATATTAACTTTAGGAAATTTTTTATTTTGATGGGATTTGTTATTTAATGTCATTGAAATTTTGGAAAGATATATTAGTTAGGGGAATATAGTTTCTTTTAACTCATTTTAAATTATGTAATCTTGAAATAATCTATTTTGAATGCTTGACTTGAACACTAATTTTGAAATCTTTTATTGTTATGTGGATGTTTTCAATAACTCTCATTCGCATTTAAACATGAATTTCTTTTACGTGCAAACTCTTAGACAATTGGTTATTCATTGTCAACTACGAATTTTATGATGATATATGTATGTCATTGCATTCTTTATGGATTATTTTTTATTGCATCTAGGACTACGTTGACTTTTAGGATGTAAAACCAAAGGTTTTGGGATTTAATTCTTTATGGTGTCTTATGTGATTTTCAGTGCATGTTCCTTATGATGTCGATTTTGGTCACATTCTTTGTACCTAACTTGGTTTGTCTAAACTTGTCTTATATGATCTTATGAGAGTACTTTAAGGTGTTATGGTTAATTGAGAACTAGTGTATTCATGTATGGGAAGGAAGCAGTGTTGAGATTTATGATATAGCTTCATGATATTGTTATGAGCCTACGTAGGTAAATTGAGTGTATAGAGGGGAAGTGACTTGCAATGGGGGCCAGGGCCCTAAGTGGCTACTAGGGTAACTCATTGGAAAGTTACTTAATAAGTGAAAACATGAAACATTAAAGGGGTTTTAAAATGAACTAATAAGATGTCTGAGTCTCTACCCATGCCTTGAGTGTTATTACAGGCTAGGATGGGAGTTAGGATCCTTGTCTTCAAGAAAGGATAATTGAGCCACATAGAGTCAGTTGGGGGCTAGGGTCCAGGGATGACTACTAGGGTAACTCAAGGGTAGACTTATGTGATGAAACTTCCATATATACAACTTAGGTTTTCCTACATGTCTCTAGTGCCTCTATTATTGTATTGATCTCTTACTGTGTCTCAGAAAGCTTCTAGGATATTCCTCTCCTTTTATGTATGATGTCTTGTATAGCTTTGATTTTACCTTTTTGTTGTATACCCGTGTGAGTGGGCTTGATATTATCTCCTCAACACGGTGGGAGTGGACATTTGGTTCCACGAGGTCAAGTGGTAGTGATTTTTATTACCATTGAGATCCAATGTTCTTCTTCATGCTTGAATGATCCTTGTTGCAGTTCTATCTTCTTATTCTTCAAGAGACTTGTTCAGTTTCATGAGTTGTATAATCATACCATATTTGTATATTGATTAACATCCTTTTAGAGGATGTGTTGTATTGTTATGTAATAGTGCATAACCCATGACTTGTGTAGTGGATGGTGATTCTTTTATGTATATCTTGGGTATCAGTTGTATATGTGGTCTTATTACATGAGATGTGTATTTTTGGATTCAGTTGATGTACCTTTTATGTTAAGTTCTTTATAGTTGTTCTTCGTAGATTAGTTTCTTAAGTAATTCTACATCAAGGAACCCTCAAGATTTTTAACCTTTTTTGAGCTGTATATATGTGTATATCTTGTATCTCATTGTGTTGCTTCCACATTTCTATTGTTATTGTTTGTAAACATTTAAATAAAAAATTATCCTATTAATTTAGTTGCATGTTTAGGTTATCTCTCCTGGGTTCTCGGGCAGGGCATTACACTTGGTATCAGAGCCCATGTTGCTACACTGGGATGTTTGGAAAAATTATATGCCCATTATGTGGTTAGTAGTGCATATTAGCACATGTCTCCTTGTGTCTTTAGACTCATTGTTCATGATCTCTTTCATGTATGTTGCTCTTCCGACTTGATTTGGGAGTGATGTTTATTCTTGGTTGTTATAGATGAATACCTACTGAGGATTGAATTGTGATAGGATCTATGATTGAAAATCTAGGGTCTCTAGTCTCATCGTTTCTCATGAAGTTCATAATAATCTATAGGGTTGCTTTTTGATATTGAGCAGATGGCTTTCTTCTTTTGGCCTTGTGTGGTTTGTATGTATGAGGACTTGGTGATGGTCACTGGACTGCCTCATCTATTATAGCATGATATTTGATATAGGCTGTATGTGATATGTTGTGGTAATTGAGTTCTAGTTTGAAGAACTCCTTGTTGTGTGATTTCTTTCAGTTTGAGTAACTTGTGATTTCTCCTGAGTAACCTATTTCTTAGCACTATGAGTGTGATGTCATTGATTGTGTATGATTAGAATAGCATGTTGTATTGAATTGAATTTATTTGAGTAACATGAATCATATCCTGTGAGTGTTGTAATTAGCTCTGAGGGATTATGATTGATTATGAAGTTGGAAAGTGATTCTTGTTTGTTGAAAATATTGTGCATAGTTTGGAAACATATATCATTCATTAGGAGGTATGCATTAATAGATTTGGAATTGTATATCATTATTATAGATCAATTGGGTAAAGGACCTAAGTCCCCAAGTAAATCATGCATTGCATCCATAGTGGAACCCTTGTAACTTTTAACCTATTTTGTAGTATTTTTCAAAGGATTGATTTAATATTAATCTTAGAATAAGAGTAGAATTCATAATTGCATGAAGTAACATAAAGATGATGTTAGAAATATAACAAATTATCTTCCTTGAGTGATTGGGTGCATACTCTAACACATCTAGAGTGAGGCACCTTGGATGTCATGAAGCAACCACTCCCTTGAATGTGGCTACCCCTAGTCACCTTATTATGTGAAAGGTTTTTAGATTGATGATTTATTTTGGTTGATTGATATCTTATCATGTTGTATGTGGTCAACATTAATTTCTTTTGAATTTTAATATGACTATATTAGTCACCCAAATATCCTTTCATTGGCTATTTTTTTGCATTAATTACATTTGATTTATTGTTGGAACTGTATACTTTTATTATTTAATGTTTAACTTTGGAAGTTCTTCCTCTTGGTTTTTCCTTTGAATTTTACGGTGGCTATTCTGAATGTTTGGTGTTGTTGACCATGTTTTGTGACAAGTATTGTTTGTATCATGTTCATTATAGACCTCTGATAGTATATATAAGGGATGACATCATAGAGTTTGCACTGTAATTATATGTGGGAACAAAATACATAACGTAATTTATATGTCTGCATGAGTGTTGCACTAAATAAGGTTGCATGAACTGTTCAAATTTCTATTGATATAAACATGAGTATGTGTCTCCTATAATTAAGCATTAGTATGTATGTATTTCATAATTTTTGAAAGCATTGGACATATAGACTTATTTAAGAAATACTAGATGATGAATAAATGATCAAGGTGATTTTTTGTTTATGCTAAAACTAAGTTATATTACTCTTTGTGATTCGTTATGTGTACGTTAAAGAAAAGATGGTTAAGTTGACTTACATTAGTTATTTCTTGAAGTGTAAATGAGTGATTTTTTTCATTGGTATATTCTTTTGGTGATTGTAGGTGGGGTGTATCTTCTTGTTTAATCCTAACTAATAGGGGATGTAGCACTTCAGTGCAAAGCTTTTTGATTCTTTACTTGATTAGTTATTGACTTCCATGAGTAATCCTAGTTTTAGGGGAGGAGGATGTAATACCCACCCCTTAGTTTCCTTTTTTGTTTCAGTTTTCAAACTCTTTTAGGAATTTTCATGTATGCGTTTGTTATTTCACTTGGTTCTAAAGATATTCATTTTTTATCTTTCATTTGATTATTGATCCTTTGGATGGTGGTGTTATATATTATATTCTAGTAGATTTATGATTGTCTCATGTTGGTTATGTATATATTATGATGTCATTTTGATTATGGTTTTCTAAGAATACGGACCCTATATCTGTATGCACATCAATCATTGTTATGTTTTACATTACTATTTTGTGTGTTTGGTATGGTATTGGACAGATTCATAGTTACTTGCTTCACAGAGATACACACAATAAACTGGTGTCAACCATTGTTTTTTATATTATATATATGCATATGTTCATCTTTGTGATGGCGGGTTTGCAGGTACTAGGCTACGTCTTACCTGAATTGGCAGCATTGAGCGTGCCCTATCACAACATCTCAATGGTAAGAGAGGGGAGATAATATCCAGGCCTAAATCCCTACACTAAACCCTTATTTTGTCCTAGAGTTGCACAAGAATCTGACTGACTATCCCATCTAAATCTGACAAGTGAGGTGGATTCGTGAGCCTTTGTATGTGTATTTGTGTGTCTATTTTAGTTGTTTTTCACTAGGTTTTCCATCTGGATGGTTTTTAGCTGAATTAATGGTGTTTTTAGCTTGTTTTTATTTAATTATTAATTCTAGTAATACTTAATTTTAATAATTGCACCTTTGACAAGGTTAAAACATTGATATATTAACTATATGGGTATTTAATAATTAAATGTTAATTAAATGCCTATATTTAATTAATTGAATTTTTTTTGGCAAAAATGGCTGAGCCATTAGATTTTTTATTATATACCTGTTTCAAAGGCTCGAGAGGGAAAGAAACAGTCAAGAAAACCCTCCTTCCTTGCCATTACAAACAATTAAAGACATTACAAAGCCAATAAGGCCCAAAAGACTAGTTTCTAAAATCCCTAAACCCCAGTTCCAATCTGTTATCAATAAAAGGATTGAAAACCTTACATTTTATTGGTAAAAGACACAATAACCCTCATGATATGCATTATTCATTTATTTTTATACCCACTACAAGTCAAGGAAGAAAGAAGCCCCAAAATTCAAAATTAAAATAGCACAGACAACACTTATCCTTTCACTTTTCGCTTTGCCGAAGCCTTGCAAATTACAGATGTGGCCAAAAGTGCTTGTGAAGTGGATGCTACTAGAGATGTGGTATTTGAGTCATCATCAACGTAGGCTAGCACAATAGAGAACCTGTATAATATAAAGAAGGCATTTGAGACCATTCCACTAGTCAGGATATCCATGAACTTTATGATTTCTTTTATTAAATGTACGATATCTCGACCTTGTAGTGATAGCTTAGCTATATCATAGAGGCATACAATTTCCTTTTTATTATCCAACTTTGTCAGATGGAAGAGGCCCCTGACCTAGGACATGGATGACCTCAGATGATAGCCATTGATAACTTCTCGCAGCTCCTCCACCGAAACAAAATCCTTTTTCAAAATTTTATTGGTCATTCGGAAGAAGACGTCAAAATACGACACCATGTCATACCAGTTGGAGAGAAAAACCAAAACCACCTGGGTGTGTAGAAGATGACAAGGAGCGTCTGGGAGCATGATACCATCACCTATTATGCCTCTAATACCATCAATTACTAGCTCTAGAAGGGGCTTAAATGCAATGTTCATCTGATGACCCAAATATGTGCCTAAAATTTGGTGTTCCCAATGTTGTACCCTCAGGGATACTCTCAAGTTTAGCTCCCTATAATCTATTAACTTACCTACTTAGCCCAAATTTGATATAGTTCAGAAAACGACTGGTAAAATGAACAATCTTTGGGGGAATAAATAGGCCTGGACTGATGCATGCGTCATACTTAAAGGAAAATGTGACTTCTCTTGGAATAATGACCACATGTGTTTCTGATTCTAAATATCTTGGGACTTAGCTCTAGATTAATTATGGCAATTAAAGAGGATATTTATCTCCTTTTTTTGTCCTTCTTGACATAGATGAGATCTTACGGATCGACACCTCATCCCTTTATTTCATATCGCATTAAATCACTTTAATCCCTTCATCAAGATCTAACCCTTACACTTGTGTCAAAAGAAAAAACTCAAGGGTTATGATGCCACCAGTGTACTTACATTCATTGCGTTGACGTCAAGTTACCTGATATGGCGAGTTGTAGATAATAATTTACTACGACGTCCACTTCAATTTATTTGATCATGATGCATATCACATTCTTCCTTAAGATATTCTGGTAATTATGATGGTTGGACTTGTATGAAATCTCTCTCCTAGTCCATCTTATTACCCTCAGCCCCCATGTTTGCTAACCAGTCGGCTAGTTTATTCCCTTCTTTGTAACAATGTGACAATGTGTACGAAGATAGGTCTGGGAGGATCTTAATCACTTCTTTTAAAGTGTCTTTGATTTGCCAACTAACTATAGATTTGTTAGCCAGATATGAGATAATTAAGAGGGAATCCCCTTCAATATGAAGATCCTTTACTCCTAGTTGGATTGCCATCCCAACACCACATAGGAGTGCATGTGCTTCGGCCATGTTATTGGTTTCTTCTATAAAATTGCAATATGCAGCTAAGAGTATAGACTTATCTTGCTTTCTTAGAATGAAACCTGTTCCACTTCTTCCTGGATTTCCATTACTTTCTCCATCAAAATTTAATTTAATTTGATTGGAGTCTGGTGGATTCCATTCAATATCTTTTCGCAATTGGTTTTTTGGCTTATTCCCAATCAGGATTCCTAAAAATGAAATAGAGATTTGAGTTCATCTTGATTATATTACATTATCAGAAGATGTGAAAGTTAAAGATATGGTTTTCATCTTTGAAACATGACCATTCACCATTTTTGAGGCGTATTTCTCTACCAGATTGCACACCACACTTACCGGGGAGACTTGTTTTCTGAATATCCTCTTGTTCCTCCCCCACCAAATGCACCATACTATGGCTACAGGGATAACTCTCTAGAGGATAGAAAAAAAGGATTCTTGATGCAATAGAGGCCACTGTTGAAGAATCATCTACAATGATGTGTGTAAGGGACCATTCCACCCTAATGTTCCTAAAGCCCATTTCCATATTTCTTGGGCAAAGTCAAATGTTACAAGAAGGTGGTTTGTATCTTCCAGACCTTTGCTGCATAATGGGCATGGGAATGTGTCCATGATTCCCAAGCATTTAAGTCTTGCACTTGATAAGATCCTATTTTTAATTTATAGCCAAAAGAAAACCCCCATTTTTGGGAGTATGGCACTGTGCCATGCAAAATTGAGAATGGAGTTAGGTAATGGTGGGATCTAAACTAGATATTGATAGCTTTCTTTGACTGTATATTTTCCTGAATTTCTTTTCATCTAGATTAATTTGTCACTCTCACCATTGATTGAAATAAACCTTTATTTGAAGATGTCTTCTAGCTCTTCTTTTCTATTTGTGAAATCTGGCTATGGGAAAGATCTTTCTAATGCAATTTCCCATTAGTTGAAGTCAGGTAGTCTATGACCCTAATTCCTTAGTGTAACTATAGAATTAGTTTAATCCTCTGCATATTTGGTATCATGGACAATTGTGGAAGGGCATTCCATGAATCTAGTCAAAACAAAGTTTTTGAGCCCGAGTTAATTTGCCATGATAGATTAGGGAGAACGACCTCTCTATTCTTTATTATAAAATTCCACATGACTAAGCCAGGAGGAGGGTTACTAATTGAAAAATTCTCTCTGGGTCCTTCGAATCTAAGTACATTTATCTGATTACCTAAGCCCAGAGGTAGTTTGGGCACTCATAAATTTTCCAAGAAAGTTTCACCCCAAGATTGAGGTTCCTTTCCTTGATTCTGTGGAAGCCTAGGCCCCCACTTTCTTTTGGTTTGCAAAAATTACTCCAAGAGACCACAGGTACCTTGGCTTTGTCATCCATATTACTCCAAGATAACTGACATGATGTAGATAGGGATTGAGCTAAAGATTGATTTTGCTAGCATGATTCTACCTGCCAAAGACAACCACCTTGCCTTCCAAGAGGCGATTTTGTCTCAAATGTTAGATAATACTCTATCCCAGAATGATACTTTAGCTTTACCTTGGAAAAAGGGTATTCCCATGTACTTTCTTGGGGTAGAAGCCAGTGAGAAGCCAAAAATTCTCTAAATTACTCTACTGGCTTTTCTTCTAGTATTAAAAATGAAGATCTTGTACTTTCCCTCATTTAATTTTTGACCTAATGCCTCACAGTATTTGGCCATGTTTCTTTGATAACATTTTCTCCCTTAACACTACCTTTACCGAATAGTAGTGAGTCATCTACAAAAAGTGTGTGAGAGACTTTAATCTATGACTGTCTGATAGAGATGCCTTCCCAAATGCCCTGAGTTTTCTTCATGGAGATGAGTCTACTAAGGCCTTCTGCAAGGATAATGAAGAGAAACGACGATAGAGAGTCACCCTATCTTACTCCTTGTGAAGAGGAGAAATAGCCACATGGAGATCCACTAATCATCACTGAAAAGTTTGCTCTTGTAATGCTGGACATAATCCTTTTTATCCATTTTCTGTCAAATCCCAGTTTTTCCAATACTGCTCACAAGAATTCCCAATTGACCCGATCATATGCCTTAGTCATATCGAGTTTTAATACCATTGCTTGAAGGTTTTCTTCTTTGATGGAGTGGAGAACTTCATGTGATATCAGAGCACCTTCAACTATATCCTTTCCAAGTATGAAGCCACCTTGTTGTTCGAAAATGTCTGCAAAAGATGAAGATTGTTGACATTTGGGGATGAGTGTGATGGTTGCGTTATTGAACTATTTCAACATACATACATGTTTTCTTGATTCCTCCACTTTTATAAGGATTTCCATGCCCATAAAGTCCAAACATTTATGGAAGAAAAAGGGGATCAGTCCATCAGGACCCGGGGCCTTATCTGGATTCATTGCAAAAACTGAGGCTCGAACTTCTTCTAGAGTGAAAGGGGCCATTAGGGCCATGTTATCCATATTTGTAACCAAATTAGGAATGAAATTTAGAATGGGGGGATGTAGAAAGGGGGTTGTAGTTGGTTTCGCTGAGAGGAGCTGAGAAAATAATCTAGCAGCCTCATCTTGAATATCCCTTTGGTTCTTGAGAATCATGTCGTTGTTGTCCTTAATTTGGAATATAGAGCTTTTGTGTCTCTTAAATTTTGTGTCTCCTTCTTTAAGCCACAATTATCTCAACCTTTGGCACAAGAAAATTTCCTCTCTCAGAAGTAATTCATCCAATTTTAATTAACTTGAAACTGTTCATCATAAGTTTCCATGGACATGCCATTACTATGAATGTACGCTTGAATATCTTCCAATTTTAGTTGGATTTCTGCCTTTTGTTTAAAGATGTTTCCAAAAGAATTTTTTTCCACTGTTTCATGTTGTTTTTCATAAATGCCAGCTTCTTTGACAATTTAAACATTTCTGTACCTAGGATCCTTGGTGCTTGAGCCCACCATATTTACAAAAGTTTATTGAAATTGGAGTTTTGAAACCACATCTTCTCGATCTTAAAATGGGGGCGATTTCTACTGGGTTGATGGGCGATTTGTATTTCAGCCGATATAGAAAAATGGTCTGATCTAGTTAAAGAGAAGATAGAAGATTGGAAAATTCCATGGGCATCTAACCAGAGGGAGTTCACCAGAAACCTATCCAACCTTGCTCCTACAAAATTCTTGCCTTTTCATTTGTTGGACAACAAAAGTTTACCATTTGATGGAATACAGTCTAATAACTGATTGCCATCACTGAAGTTCCAGAACTCTTCAGTGACTAATGGTGAAGGAGTGTCTCCCCCCATCTTATCTTGCACACCTAAATAATCATTAAAATCCCCACCTAGCTTAAGGGAGATTTGGCCCATAGACATTGATATTGAAAAAATTGTTACCTATGCTACCATCTAGTTAGTGTTTTTTGATATCAAAGAGACTTGACATTTGTGCTTATTCCATAGGATTTCCATCCCACTAGATGCACCTGTAAAGGCTGAGATAAGAAATCCCCAATTATACCACTTTGGGAAAAGTTTGTTAGCAACATCTTCTGATAGCCTTGTCTCTTGTAATAACATCAAGTCTGCACCTCCAAAAAGAATCTAATTTTTTATCATCTGGGATTTGTTAGAGGCATTTAAACCTCTAAAATTCCATGATATTATCCTCATAATCCATTTAGAGAGTAGTTATCTCTCCTACTACCATTTAACTATTTCAAAATTAATGCTAATGCCTCTTCCTTGCATTTTCTAGGTGTCCTCTGAAAGTTAAGGGTTAACTGTGTTCCCTGTGCTATCTCTTCTTTTATTTTGTTTATTATAGATGGTCTACCTCTTGATTTTTTCTGGGAACTCATCTTAGCAGTCTTCGAGATATCTAACTCTATTTGGAAGATTGAACGTACTGTGTCTTTCTGAAATAAAGGATCCTCTATTTTTCTTTCCTACAGAATATGTTGAGCTTGGATTTCTATTTTTGAATCTTAATTTGACTCTGAACCACTGTGAAGGTCATCAAGTTTGCTTTCTACCACCTAGAGGATTAGTGAAACCATCATAAGATCCTTGTCCAAATTCACCATGTTAGAGATTTCGGAGACATTAGGCCATTGGACGTCCTCTTGGATATTGTCGAGAAGAGTGTGAGCTTGGCCATCATTTGTATGAGGAGAGACCATATCAGGTTTTAGTGTGGGATATTTCCTATCCCTGACTTGACGACTCGTATGTGAAAACAACATGGTCCTTGTTTCTGGGAGAATAGCTGATGATGGAATTTTAGGTAGCTCCCCCAAATCCACCAAAAGGAGTCTTCCCTCTACCACTTCCTTGACTAATTCTAAATAAACTGGGAGGTTCTTATGTATCTCCAACCGTGCTTGGGATTTTCTGTGTTTCCCACTATTATCCCCAAAATGCTGGTGGTACGCTATCATGTCCAAAGTGGGCAAGGAAACATGATAGGAGCTTGGTGTGTGGCCCAAAATTAGAAGAGCTAGGCATTGGGACTGGGAAGCATAGAATAACAATAAGAAATTATGGAGGATGACAAAAAAGTTTGCAATCAAAACTCCAAGGGATTGTGGCGGGGGATTGCTGGTGTTGCTCTGATCTGAACCACCTTTCTGAGATTTGAGCTTGACATTCCCAGAGGAAGAGAAAAAAGCTAGGTTATAAGAGTGATCCTTACATACTGGCACCTCTATGATCCTAATTGCTTGACAGTTAGTATTCAAGTGTCCTAACTTATTTTGGCACTCACAAACAATGTTCTCCTCCTGGATCACTATATTTTGAGGCCAAGAGCACCATTTTGATTTTAAATGAATTACCGATGGGAGGACCTTGGATTGGTAACTTCCATATGGGTAAGTTCAAAAGGAAGAAGATCGCGCCTAATAAAGATCCCTAAAGTATTAGCTAGAACCTCAATAATTTTTGGATCCCTGTATTCTAATGGGAGAGCAGGAAATGCTATCTAGTGAGGGAAAAAATGACATGGCTGGAGCTAGGTGCTAACATTTGGGGTCCAGAGGGAAGTGAAAATTCCTTCCCCCTGATAGAACCATCCTTTCTCCTTGTACGAGAGGCTTAAGGACCTCGACTTTTCTTGATGGGTCTTGGTTTGACGCTAGTGATTGCAGACCATTATGACCAAGAGAGACCCATTGTGTAGATTCTTTTGGAGATGGGTGCCCTGGGGGTAGGGAGGTAAAACTAGCTGGTGGGGGCTCAATTTGTCCATTGTCACCAGGAGATTAAAATGGTTACCAAGGGAGAGAGAATTTTCCCCCTGAAAATAATTTTGAATTTTTTGACGGTGGTCATTTTCCTGAGCACCATGGGAGCCCTGAAATGTCACCTTAGATGATTCCCCGACCTTGAATGACCTAAAACTATCAAAACCTACTTTAGGTGCAAACTTCTGATGATTCCCTTATTTTCTCTTAACCTCTGACAGATCTGGAAGGGAAGGGTTGAGTTCTGCCTTACTCCCTTTCTACTTAGGCTGTAGATCTAGTGAGGAAGAAGCCAGTTTCTCCTTTATAGCCTTGGTCTTAGATTGTTTGAAGAGGAAACAAGGATTAACAAACATGGGTTTCGTAGGTTGAACCATTGCCTTGCTCCTAAAAATTTTAAACAGATCCTTCTGGCCCTTTTGACCTGAATATTTCTTTGCAAACTCTTGCGATTGGAAACCCTCAAAGAAATGGTTATCATCATATTTCAAAATCCTTTGAACTATGGGTTGATGCCTACAAATGTTCACCCCATACCACCAACTGTCATGGTTCTGCCATCTCTCCTGCTGTCTCCTATACATACCAAACATCCTCTGCTGGATACTACCATCTGCCCTGCTCTTCCTGCCATCCCATGCAAGATGGAGAATTTCAGAGAGAAATCTAATTTTAATTGATTGATTTAATTATTAAATATTAATTTAATAATTGAGATTTAAAATAAATATTTAATCCAATAATTGTAATTAATTGTGCAAATTGAATTATTGAGTATTACTTTAGTTGCATGATTAATTGATTTATTTAAATTGAAATATTCTCATGCGTTTTCAATTATGACTTTATTTTTTTATATTATAAAGTTGAGTTGTGCATTTTTTTAATTGAAATTGAAAGTAATGTATTTATTTTAATTTTTAATTAGATAATTAATATTCCATTAGGGTTTCACTTTTTCAAAACCTAATTGCCTAGTTTTCTATATCTTTGAATTGAAATCCATTTTGGAGTGTTGTTCAATCAGGGAGAAGGAGAAATCAGGTGATTGGAGATTTGTTGAACGCTTAGGAGCATTTTGGATTTGTGAATTGCTTTGGATTTGAATCAGGTTTTCTCATCAGTTACTAAGGTAGGATATTTATCTTGATAATTGTAGCTTCCAGATCCTTGTCTCCTATGCATCTAGAACACTAAACTCTTGTGTTTGAATCTTCCTTGGTTGTTATTATGTGTTTTTTATTGCTTAAAATTGGAAGAATAGGGTGTTTGATCATTTATGTAGTTTTCCCTTCATGATTTCATGTGAGATCTGTGTTTTGGGCTTAAGGGTTTCATTTAATTGCTTTGTTTGTAATATGGGCATCATGGTTTTCATTTGGTATGATCTAGTTTTTAAAACTACCCTTAGGGTTTCAGATCTGTGATTGAGGTTTTCCTTTGTGTGAAATTTTGATATTATTGCCAAAAATGGTTGATAGCTTTCAGATCTGTAAATCCCTTACCTTGGAAAGAAGAAATTTCACCTTTACCAGGTTCATGTCCAAACCACAGATCTAGATCTGCATGCAAACAAAACTGTAAGGTTAATTGTATGCAAGGATTTCACTAGAAAATTAATATAAAAATGCTTATCATTTTCTTGTTTAAATCAATTGTTTGATTTTAGAAAAATCCTTCTATTTTCGTCCTTTAGAGCTATTTGATGAAAACATATCTCTATTATTGGAAAAATATAGTTTTATCAGTTTATTGTTGAAAACAAATGATTATTATGTTGTCGGAGGAAAATACAATAAAAAAAATAAAATATTTTACTTGATGTAAAAAAATAGAGACTGGTGTAAACTTAAATATAGAAAAAAAAAAATTTATTTTAAAATTAATGCATGTCAAATTAAATTAATTTTTTTTTTTAAAAAGAAGAAAACTTAAAAACAAAGTAAGTTTTCTTTTAAAAAAATAGAATAAATATATTAAAGTGGGTGGTGGGGGTCACCACACCCCCAATCACCTACGGGTTTGCGGGTACCATAGGTCATGGGCCTGTGGGTACCGCAGGGACCCACGGGGCCACAGGCTGTGGGCCTGCGGATCCACAGTGGGGACTTCAGGGACCCACAGACCTGCGGGATTCCCCATGTGCCCCGTGGGCCAGGCCATAAAAAGGGTTGCGGGGAAATCCGGTGGGGTGGGGCCGATACCCCCAATGTTATAGTTTTTATTTTTATTTTTTAGTTTATTTTTTATTTTTTATTAAATTAAAATTTTTATTAATAAAATTAGTTATTATTATTATTTATAAACTTTTCTTTTTATTATTATGTTAGTTTATTTTTATTAATAGTTTATTTAAGTTGATATTAAATTTAACGAATTAATATCATTGTTATTATTATTTTAATTAATAATAGCTATTAATTAAGATTTAAAATTAATATGGATTATTTTTTTTTATATTAACTTTAGGATATATTTTATTTTGGGATTTGTTATTTAATGTCTTCAAATTTTTGGAAAGATGTGCTAGTTAAGGGAATAAAGTTTTTTTTAACTCGTTTAAATTATGTAATCTTGAAATGATCTATTTTAAATGCTTGACTTTAACACTTATTTTGAAAGCTTTTATTGTTATGTGGATATTTTCAATAACTCTTATTCGTATTTATACATGAATCTCTTCTACATGCAAACTCTTAGACAACTGGATTTTCTTTGTCAACTACAACTTTTATGATGATAAATGTATGTCATTGCGTTCTTTGTGGATTATTTGTTATTGCATCTAGGACTACGTCGACTTTTAGGATGTAAAATCAGAGGTTTTGGGATTGAATTCTTTATGGTGTCTTGTGTGATTTTCAGTGCATGTTCCTTATGATGTTGATTTTGGTCTCGATCTTTATACCCAATTTTTTTCTCTAAACTTGTCTTATATGATCTTGTGAAAGTACTTTAAGTTCTTATGGTTAATTGAGAACCAATATATTCTTGTATGGGCAGGAAGAAGTGTTGATATTTATGATATACCTTCATGATATTATTATGAGCCTGGGTAGGTTAACTAAGTGTATAGAGGGGAAGTGGCTTGTAATGGGAGCCATGGCCCTAAGTGGCTACTAGGGTAACTCATTGACAAGTTACTTAATAGGTGAAAACATGAAACATTAAACGGGTTTTAAAATGAACTAATAAGATGTCTGAGTCTCTACCCATGCCTTGAGTGTTATTACATGCTAGGATGGGAGTTAGGATCCTAGTCTTCATGAAAGGATTACTAAGCCTCCTAGAGTCACTTGGGGGCCAAGGGTCATGGAGGAATACTAGGGTAACTCAAGGGTAGACTTACATGATGACACTTCCCTATATAGAGCTTAGGTTTTCCTACGTGTGTCAGGTGTCTCTGGTATTGTATTGATATCTTATTCTTTCTTACAAAGCTTGTAGGATATTTCTATGCTTTTATGTATGATGTCTTGTATACCTTTGATCTTACCTTCTTGTTGTATACCCATGTGAGTGGGCCTAATATTATCTCCTCAGCATGGTGCGAGTGGACTTTTGGTTCCATGAGGTCGGGTGGTAGTGATTCTTATTACCATTGAGATCTAACATTCTTCTTCATGCTTAGATGATCCTTGTTGCAGTTCTATCTTCTTATTCTTTTGGAGACTTGTTTAGTTTCATGAGTTGTGTACTCGTACCATATTTGTAAATTAGTTAACATCCTTTCACAAGATGTGTTGTATTTTTATGTATTAGTGCATACACTATGACTTGTGCAATGGTTGTTGATTCTTTTATGTATACCATGGGTATCAGTGTATATGTGGTCTTATTATATGAGATGTATATTATTGGATTTAGTTGATGTACCTTTTATGTTAAGTTCTTTATATTTGTTCTTCGTAGATTAGTTGCTTAAGTAATTCTATGTAAAGGAACCCTCAAGATTTTTAACCTTTGTTGATATGTATTTAAGTGTATGTCTTGTATCTCATTGTGTTGCTTCCCCATTTTTATCATTATTGTTTGTAAAAAAAATTTAAAAAATTATCCTGTTCACTTAGTTGCATGTTTAGGTTAGTTCTCTCGGGTTCCCTAATGGGGCATTACTCTCCAATATGTACAGAAGATAGACAAGAGATCTTCATTTCATCCCGTGCGAGCTCTTTATATTTTGTCTCCAAGCTACAATGATCGTTGGATAACTTCCTAGAGTGAAGGATTTTGAGGATTTTTTTAAGCTAACACAACTTTGCAAGATGAATAGAGGATTCATGACAGAAAGTTTTTAATATTGATAACAAGAGATGATTAGTAAGCATCAAAAGAAACCACAGGGGAAATTTGTAAAACATAGATCTAAACCTTTTTTTAAAGGACATGCTTGTTGCTTGCATGAACATTGAAATCCAATGCCCTCTTTTTTGAAAATTTATTTCCCTCTTATCATTTTGGTCTTTTCCTTATGTGTATAAGATAAGCTTTATCCTCTTTTAGCCTTTAAGTTTCTAAATTTAATAAAGAAATGTTCCTCCTAAACTTCCACATATGTCTTTTGTTTCATATATTACTTTCTATAAGAAAGAAATATTCTGCCCACTTTTACTGGGAGACTCTCTGAGAATTGCTTCCATATTTACCCATATTTGATACCCTTAGGATGGAGATTTTGTTCACTTTATGGAAGGATATAATGTTATTATTTTCAATCACAAATTTCTTGATATAAATACTGCTCTGTATAATCAATCTTGTATATGTAATAGTGTTATGATGCAGATTAAGGTGCAAGCCACAAAGTGGCTCGAGGTGGCCCACCTTCAGGAGTTTCTCAATCATTGAGGTAATGTTCCCTGTATGATTTCTCGTATGCCTCCTGACTCAGTTTATTCTGATGGCACTCTTCCTAGGGATTTCCACTATGGTCGCAT
>MU223579.1:1276331-1286340 GCA_018584345.1 Thuja plicata
ATGTATGATTCTGCTTCTGTTCTCCTCAATAGAATATGCATTTTTAGAATAGGTAGATTAGATTTGAATATAGATTAAACATTATCCTTGCCTGAATTGTTTGTGTCTACAAGCAATTTGGTTAAAAATCATAATGAATAAATATGATGATCAATAGAAAGACATATACATTGCATATCAAACACAATCAGGGAGCTGTACCTGTCAATTCAGAGGGCAGTGATTGTAAACATACACTGACCCATTTATTGGTGACATCCTTTTGTTCTCTCACCTTGGGTGTTAAAAAGAGTTAGAGATTATAAATCTAACGGGAGGACAAATTGTAAACCAACACAAGTGCATCACATCTGAAATCCTTTTGTAGAAGGTGGACTTAATAGTTCTTTTATAAATCTCTTAATAGAGTGCACACCTAATGGTGTTGATAAAGCTTCAAATGAAGTAGATCCTAATAGGTCTCCACTCTAATACTCCTAACATGGTAGATCATCAGAAGTGATCAAATTGTAAGCCTTAACCAGCTCCCTTCTTATCTACAGATAGTTAAGTCTTGTGAGTAGACATCCCCACCACAGTTTTTACTTCCTAACAGGAGTTTTGTGCGATATCATATCATGTGTTATGTGTTATTTACTTTCATGCATGTTTCTTGAATGCTTACATGTAAAGAACTTATATTATGATTTCACATACAAAAAGAAAGATGAACAGATAGATAGGTGAATATACAAAACTGATGACACAAAGGTTAATGGGCCAATCACATAAAATTTTTTAGAGGTATTGATTCACCCCTCCCCTCTCAGTACATCATTCCAATAATTCCAACAGTGTCTATACTATCTCCCTAGTTGTTTTAGAACTATATTGGTTACCACTTATGCCAAATGCTATGGTGTTATTAGTTCTCAAAACTAATCTCTCATACTACAAAATCTTTATGTATCTACTTGGGATGATATAGCTAGAGATATACACCATCTTGGTCCACTTATAGACTATCTTATCCACGAGGGCTTGGTTCCAGTTTTGAACCACGTAATTTCACTCTACTTTTAATACAAACTACTTGGGAAACACTATTGCCAACCTCATCTAAAGTTTATTTAATTATGTCTTTCTACTGAGGAACCTAGCTTGTTCCTATTATTGTTCTTTTTCATGTGATGCTTCACTAGGTACTTCCCTTATCTCTTCCTCATCTACACCTCATCGGTATGGGCTTAAGATAATCTTGCACCTCTAACTAGCATGAGTTTATAAACCTCATTAGCCTTCATTGTTGCCAATAGGACTTATATTCTACTGTAGTCCTTACATCCAATTCATCCTCTTGTGGGTTCCACAGAACCCTTACCAGCCACCTATAACTCACATGTATTGATACTTGTACATGTTCTCAAAAAATGATTTTCAGATAATTGAAATAGAAATAGTGGAACATAATATTTTATAACAATTATGCTATCAATTTTTTTGTAGACATACTTTATGATTAGTATAAAAGAATGCACATTTTGTGATTGCATTGTAATCCCAATTATAATAATATGATGATCACTTCTTTGTTGCTAGATCATTTCCAAAGATAATTTGAAAAATATATTTAATTGACCTAGATGCAAATGGATGTTTGCAATAACCATCGTACCTACCATTAAGAAAAACAAATTGTTTCAATTAAAATTTCTTAATATTGCATCGAATTGACACATAATATTATAGTTAAATTTCCCTTCATGAAGTTTGCATGTTCAACACGTAAAAACACCCTATGATACTTTGATTTTCTCAACCACATCGGCATGATGAATAACATTCAAATTTACAGAATCTGTCATTGAAACTCCTCGTTATTCATAATACATACTACATCTATGTGGATCACGGCATGTCAATTCGAAACTAAATGCAAATGGCTGATAAAAATCAAATATTTTTGCTAACTATTTGACCATTCTTATTTCTCAGTGTCCTGTACCAGGACTTGGCCCAGTGGGCAGTTTATTCTTCAATATGCTTCCCCATCTCCAACTACTCTTAACACCACCATCGTTGATATATGCATTACCCACTCCTGGACTTGGCCAAGAAGGCAACTTGTTCTTCAATGTATTCATTTTCTGATGAGGTCGCATGAGCTGCATGTGACCAACTGCTGGACTGTGCACGAAATTTGAAAGGCGCCCATTAAGTTCTAACCCTGATTCATCAACATGTCGCTTAATTTGAGGGTGTTCTTCTTTGGCATGAACGGCTTTAGATGAATATTTGTACCACACTATTCTACATGCATTTGCACTATGAATATTTGGAAGAATTGTGATGAGAAGCAGTGCTGTTCGCCACGTGGATAACGACACAGAATTTGATGTTTAATCGTATTTAGTGCCTCTAATTTAGAGGAAGAATACCATGAACAAGAAAGGAAAAGGGAAAAAAAATTATAATCTTTACTTGGAAGAAGCAAGCAAATTTGTGTACCGAAAGTATAATGGCAGGAATTGAATATATAGAGAGGTGGAGAAATATTCATTTCTTGGGGAATGGATTTGGTTTGATATGCGAACACGAGGATTGAATTCGGTGTTCGGGATTGACGTCTTTGCTTTGCCTGTGTATTGAATTAGAGTGGGAAGCCGCAGAAACGAACATGTCAAATTTGAACACTTGCGTTAGGTAGTACACCTTAACAATAGCCTGGCTTGTTGAACATTTCAACTCATACCGTTTTCTTCATCTTTCAGGAGGTATTGTCAAACAATGAGCATGACTTTTGCGAGATTTAAAATAGCAAACTAGTTAAACAACTTGTTCTCCATATATACCGACTAACAACCTCCCCCACTCATAAACATTGATTAAAACACAAGAAACATTACACCCAATCGACTCTAATGTTTTCAAAAGGTCAGAGTGTCAATGTTAAAGTAAGTGCGAACTTAAAGAGTAAAACCTCCGATTCCTATGCAATCTAATCATTTTGAACAAATTGAAAATTTTGTGAAGATTAATCTTACCTTACAAACATGCCGATCAAGGTTTTCCTGCCAAATCCATTTAGCAAGAGTCAAATACAATATTACATTCCCTGAAATTATGAGCTAAGAAGATAGATTCAAGATTCAAAGAGAAATGCAGAATCTGGTCAACTAAAGAAATAATCCTTTAGTACGACTCCCAAGAAACCTTTTTATTTAGTAGAGAAACAAAGTTTTGAATTAAAATCACAAATAACCTTCCCCAAACCCAGTTTACAGACCTTCTCACAAGCTATCAAAATAACTTAGGCTTTAACTAGATTGTTAGAAGATAGAGGTGCTCTTCAAACTCTAGTGTCAGCTTGACTCTCTTGTAAAGTCTCTTTCCTAGACCTAATAGGGATTCCACAAACCCTAATCCTAAGGGCAAGACACCAAGATCTCTACCCTTCTCACCAAGAACAATTCTATCAATAGGATCTTTTCGTACTCACTAAACCTACAAGAGTAGATTCTTCCTCGCCAAACCAAACCACTCACAATGCCTTGCAGGGTTGAATTGTCACCACATTAGGTCATTTGATAACATTCTTGAAGACTTAGAACCTTCATCAATCCATCTACTCATCGAGTTCCTAAAAGTTTGGAAAAAGTCTATTGGCTTCGTGTAGCCTTATCTAGACACAAATACTAGTTTAACTCACCTTTTTTTCTCAGAACCCCAAAACCTAATCCTAGATTCAGATACCCATTTATAAGTTACAAATGATTTTTAGGGTGTTCCTGTCCCAAATCTTCCGTACAACACCTAAAAACCCTTACGAACTCTGTCCTTAAAAGTAGGGCTATTTGGTCCAGTCTCTATATTTCTCTTCACAACTTGATTAATTTGATTCACCAA
Source organism: Thuja plicata (assembly GCA_018584345.1). Taxonomy (NCBI): domain Eukaryota; kingdom Viridiplantae; phylum Streptophyta; class Pinopsida; order Cupressales; family Cupressaceae; genus Thuja; species Thuja plicata. Next base: position 1,280,217 of record MU223579.1, read on the forward strand.
CCTCTACCACTTCTTTGGGGGTCGTGTCATCTCCCTATCACCAACCTCCAACCATTGGATTGCTTCATTCAATCCAACCCTGCATTTTTTAAAACTATGATTCTCTAATTCCCTAGCCGGGCTATAGGCAAGATCGCCTAGGACAAGAGCTCAAAAATCAACAATAACTCCTCTACACCTAAAACCAAAAGGAAATGTATATATACATAATCCTTTTTCGTTCTATCTAAGCCCATTTTACATGCCATGGAGGGAAGAACTTCAAGGAGCCATTTTCTATGTATAGCCCAGAATTGGACCAGTGAAAACAAAACTCAAGAAACTTTAAATTGAAACTACAAAATGAAGAATATTTGCTAAACTCACTCCTCATAAAGTTAATAAAAACTTATTGGAAGATAATTACAATGGAAAGAAACACAATCTAATCCATTTACAATATTGTGCAATTGAACACAAGTAAAATGTTGTTATAGTGCAGTTTTGCAACTTTACAAATGAGTAAGATCTTAACAAAATGACATCCAACCTTGGAATCTCGCCATGAAAGTTCTTAAATAGAAATCCTTTGACCAAAACAACTTCTTGAACTGATTAGTAACTAAATTTAGGACAAAATTAACTTTTCTTGCAAAGTTGTCGAGCAACTTTTAAAAGTTGCAATTGTTGCTTTCGGCAACTTTTACATCGTTTTGGCAAATTTTCTTTCTCATGTGTTTTGCCTTCATGGATGTACCACAAAAGGTATTATATCACTTGCTAAGACTTAAAACAACCTCAAAATAGTCTCCTAATCCTAGTTTCCCAATACACATTGGTTCAAATTATCCTCTAGGACATTACATAGATAAAATGGACAAAACCTACTCAAAAACAAACTCAATATTACGAAAGCTTCTCAAACCTTCCTAAGATTTCCTAAACTAGGAAAAAATGCAACACAAAAAAATGAATGGTTTTTAATCGTAGGTGTTGCTTTACCATTCTCCTTGACCAAAAAGAAGTTAATCCCCATTGGGGGGAATAAAGTTAGGATCGATGCCCAACTTATGAAAGTTTGTCTCCATCCCCAAAGTAGCCTTTGAATCTTCCTTATCTTTCCATTTGATAAAATACTCTATGTACACCTTGGTTCTTGTCTTCTTAGCTACTCTGGCACTAAATCTTCTCTGCTTTTGGTCTTGGTATGACTGGTAGCTTTAAATCCTTTATCTCTTCTACATCTTCTGAATGACTATGGTCTCCTTCTAGATTTGGTCCTTTGTAAGACACTAAATATGCAACATTGAACATTGGGGAAAGTCAAATGTTTGTAGTTAACTCTACCTTGTAAGCATTATTCCCATAATTTTCTAGAATGATACAAGGTCCTATCCATCTCATCTGAAACTTGTGTGGGACACCCTTCTGCAATCTTGCCTTGTTTAAGTGAACCTTCACATGATCACCAACCTGGAATTGAACATCCCTTTTCCTATCATCCACCTTCTACTTTTTATGCGTAGTACTTTCCACCAGGGATTTCTTTACTGTATCATGGACCTCCTTCATGGACTGAGAAAATTCCTCTGCATATCTACTTCTCTCTACACTGCTCCCTAGGTCTCTGAGCTCACATATGCCTCTAGGATGCATCCAATAGACCACTTCAAAGGGAAAATTACTTGTGGATCTTTTTATGGTATCATTGTAGGCAAACTCTGCTTGAGAAATCACTTGATCCCATGTCTATCAATATTATTTGGTGAGACACCTTAAAAGGTTTCCCAAACTCCTGTTAACCACCTCAGTCTATCAATCCATTTGTGGATGATATGTAGAACTAAAAGAGAGGTTCATTCCAAGCTTCTACCACAAAGTCTTCAAAAAATGACTCATAAACTTGGAGTCTCTATCTAACACAATGCTCAAGGGTAGACCATGAATCTCAACTACTTCCCTAAAGAAGATATTTTCTATATAGCATCCATCATGGGTGGGTTTACATGGCACAAAATGGGCCATCTTGCTAAATATGTCCATAATCACAAAGACAATATCCAAACCCTCTTTTGTCTTAGGGAGTCCAACCACAAAGTCCATACAAAGGCACTCCCATGGTCTATTTGGGATCGGAAGGGGTTGATACAACCCCTCATTATATAAAGTTCATTTTGTCTTATGAAAGACAATACAAATATCCACATACCTCAGTATATCCCTATTAATTTAGGCCAATAATAGTATCTTTTGACCAGCTCTAAGGTCTTATTCACTCCAAAGTGTCTACTATGTGATCCATTATGATTCTCTTGGATTATGTTCTCCCTCATAGAACCTCTAGGAACACAAATTTGTCCTCCTCTAAAAAAAAGACCTTCTTGAAGAGTAAAATCAAAGTAGTTCCCATGGAAATTATTTTGAAAGTCACTACACACCTTATAGATAGCTGAGAAATCCTCATCTTCTAGATACAGTTCATTGAAAATCTATATGCCAATGCTCCTTAATTGTATTTCTTGGATGGTCAAAAACCTCATGTTTAGTGCATCTGGCACCTTGTTTTGTAACCCATTCTTATGCTTAATTGTAAAAAGTGTAGGCTTGGATGTACTCCACCCACTTAATATGCTTGTGACTCAACTTGTCTTGTGAATTCAGGAAGCTTAGAGCTTGATTGTCTGTGTAGACCACAAAATCCTAAGGAAGAAGGCAATTCCTCCACTTCCTTAAGGCTTGAACCAATGCATAGAAATCTAGGTCATATGAAGAGTACTTTCTCTTTGCATCATTTAGTTTTTACTATGAAAAGCCACAGGTTTTCCTTCCTGACTTAAGACTGCTCCTATGGCGATGTTACTGGCATCACACTCTATTGTAAATAGCTTTTCAAAGCTAGAAAGTGTCAATATTTGTTTTGTGGAACTAGTGGATTTTATGATTTTGTGTGCAGGTTCTCATTTTTTTAATAAAAAAAGGGAATTTATTTGTATCTATTTTTTGATCTCCTCTGAAAAGTAGTTTGTATAATAAAATAACATATTTAAAGAGGGACATTAAGTTAGGCCAACATAACCTTTTTTTTTTCCTTTCTAAAAGTGATAAAAACATAATTCATTTTAATTTAGGTTTCTAACACAAATATATATAGTGTATCCAATTGGTTTCATTCAATTTGGTTAAATATTTTATAGTTTATTATGTTTTGAAGTGACATTAACTATAATTTAGACATAGGTTCATTTAGACGCCCTGACTTGTTTTGTATATACTGAAATTTCATTTTTTATTTTTTTGGTTAGAAAGAGAACATAAATACCTAGTGTCTAGATATTTTTAATATTTGTTTAACCTATTTTACTATTTTTCCATAATCATTGAACATAGAAATTGATATGCAGTCTAAAACCTATGTTTAATAAAATTAAAATTACAAAGTCAAAATAAACTCAATATATATTTATAGCATAATCATTGGAAATTTTCTCATTGTAGCACCATCTTGTATTTGGATTTGTCAAATACGTTTATTCAATTCCCCATAAAGATATGTTAAAGTGATTTTTTGTCATCATTTCGATAGGTGAAAAGGAAACTCGATTGCATGTGTGACTGAGGAGTAGAGAGAATATATCAAAGACTAGAGTTTGATCTAAGAGGCTTTTATCTAACTATTTTCAATTTATTCTATCAAAATGGACCTCTCAAGGCTCAAATAATCATATTTTCTTAAAATTGTGTAATTTCAACAAAAATTAGGATGTTCAAAAAAGTAGGACACACTTTTTTCGGATCACCATATGATGATCAATACCATTGAATTTTATTCTCTCATACCTTAGACATCTTTAATTGGATTTGACTTTCTCTTTCATCATGATTTCTTCTTTGTTAGTTAACAGTGATATTACTACTCATATATTAAATAGAACTTGTCTTCATGTCCTTTCTGTGTGATCTTATAGTTCTCTTGATGTATATTTATATCATTATCATCTGTTTGCATTGGACTTTAATACCTCGATAACATTGCTCACGCATTCTTTTCATGTGTCTTAATAACCCTGAAGTTTTCTCGTGCTCTAGGGGAAGGAGAAACCCACCAATGATGATTTTTTCTACCTAAAATCTTTGTATTGTTTAAAGGCAACAAACATGACTCACTTGTATTTTCTTATTTTTAGCTACATTCAGAAATGTAGTATCCAACTAGTTTGATTGGAATCAAAATATGAAAACTACACATTCATTTAATTTCTTATAACTAATCTTCAATTTTTACATGTTTGGTGTAGAATTCAAAGTTGTTATTTCTCTATTTGTGTGGATTTTTTTCTCATGTAAGTTGGTTTATTCATCTTATAAGAGAAAATAGAAAATTGGCTATGTGTAAATTTTTGTTTAGAATGGTGAACATGGAATAAGAGAAGAAATCAATCCCTTCCAATGCGCGGACATGGGATATGAATGTCATAAGCTCTATGCAAATTATAAAGACCAATAAGGAGGTCATGTCTCAACTATGATATGCCTTCAGGTTTGGTAAGACACTCATTTATAATTTTTTATTTTTTTTAATCTATATTTGGTATGAATTTAGAGTGTGTTAGGTATCTTATACTTTAATGAATTAGCTATTACCTTTTTAAAGATGTAAAGTTATTTTTCTTTCTTTTCATTTAAATTAAACAATTACACATCTAACATCATGTAGGGGAAAAGAGCTATACTTTATTGTAAGAAATTAAATTGTTTTAAGAGCTTGCTAGTATTTTTGCTGTTATAATTTGTTTTTTTTAAGATACTAAAAAAACTTAATATCACTTATGTGTATGCATGTATATATGTATACATTGAGATAGTGTTTTAATAAAATATTTATTTGTATATTGAACTGTACTTCTAATGATGCCACTTGATATCTCTGCAATACAAAAAAGGTATCAAAGTTACAACCATACTTTCAATTAATGTGTTGCATTCTATGGATTCACCAATTAATAACTTTTCAACACATAGTATATTGTATATTTCATAATAAACCATGATAGTTGTAAACAAGTTAGATTGACCAATAAGAAGGTTTTTAGAAGATTTGCATTGGATTAGGATTATGATAGCTCAAGAACATTCATTTATAGAAATATTTTGAAGGTAATACACTTGAAAGCTGATTAGATTCAATGTAGGTTTTCAATAAATAAGTTTACCAATGTTGTAGATTATTGTCTAATGTGACTTGGTGGGTCCTTTGTTATATCTAGAAAATTATTGAATTCTCAAAATATATTTAAGTCATATTTTTTTATACAAAATGATGTACTCTCTATATGCACAATTCAGAAATTTTTTAATGTCCTTGTTTGTTCATTATATACAATATTGTACTTTTTAGTTCGTTGCATATTTGGTGGTGCCACTATATATGTCTTCGAAGATTAGATTGACAATTTACCAAGTTTCCAAAGAATAATACATATGTTTTAATAAAATATGTTGCATTATATAAGTATAACACACTTCAAGGAGACAGTACAAGAGGGTGGATGCACTCTAAAGTAATTATGGTTACCTATGTGCATGCTAAATGTGGGCCTCTGATTTAGCAGAACACTTCAACATAGTCATTGCTCTTCAGCTGCATACAAGAATGAATATCGATTCATTCACCCTGCATGTCTAAAAGAATCGACCTGTTGCCTTCTAGAAGGCAGGAGTATGAGCTTGCTCTTAGATCATTGCAAGCTCAGTGACTACGCCAAAGACCTAAATGAAGGATTTAAAAACTATTGCTAAATGATCTAAGATAGTTATGCAAATGCAATTAATCAAAAGCTAATTAAGATCCAGTATTAGAGCACCAATTAAAGTGTGTAAGATTGATTTTAAAACACCAATTGAAATATGTTCTAAGATTAGGTTTGCATGATTAACATAAAAGTAAACAACAATTAAAGCTATGCTAAGAATGCAAGATAGTTCAGACGAAAATGCAGCATAATAACTTTAAGCAAAAACTAGGATCCTTTGTGAAGGAAAAGAGTTTCTCTTTTATAGAAGTCTCTCTCGAATCGACGGTCGAGATTGAACTTCAAAGAGTGGCTCAGATTCGATTGAAGAAGCACAATCCATGTGCAAGTGATTT
>MU223579.1:1300626-1315259 GCA_018584345.1 Thuja plicata
TTTTTTGTCTCTCTCTCTCTCTCTCTCTCTCTCTCTCTCTCTCTCTCTCTCTCTCTCTCTCTCTCTCTCTCTCTCTCTCTCTCTCTCTCTCTCTCTCTATGATCATGCATGTATTCTCATACTCCCACTAAAATGGAGGCTGAATTTAGCATTTAAAATTACAAATCTAAGTAATTTACATCTTATCTAGGCCCCATTTTAGTATGAGTAGCCTCCCACATGTGTTTCTACTTATTCTAGCCCAATTACCCATATATTATTAGTATCTATCTTAAGTTGTTATTAGTTAGACAAGGGAAACATGGGTTTCCCATATCCTAAACATTTCCCTTTTCCCTAATGTTTGGCCCTAACTTTGAACTTTATAGAACACATTTAGTTTTAGTGGAGATTCTAGGACTGTACAATCTCCTTTAAGTTTTGCAACCCAAAATGGATAGAAGAGGTTCATAAAAAAACTTACATCCCTCATTTTGATAATCATAAAGAAAGGAAGAAATGAATAAGATAGAAATCTCTCAAGTAGAATTGGAGATCTCAACTAAAATTTTACACCCAGATATTCAAAGGGATGGTTTTCAAGAAGTCAAAACATTTTATCCCACCACATTAATCATTTTTGAAAGCTTCAACATCCTTCATAGAGGAATGTATTTTATGATTTCCGTTTAGATTATTTTGGAGTCATGTTATTGCATTAACACTCATAATCATATTCAAAGATAATTGCATTATCGTGGTATAAGATTGTTAGAATAGCTGAGAGGGGGGGGGGGTGAATGAGTGACCTTAAAAATAATTCCTAAAATACAACCAAAAATTCTCTCTCAAATATAATACCCTCTAGTTATCTTCCAGTCCATCAAGATGTATGCCATAAATAACTTTAACAAATATAGCCTGCTTGGTAAGATATTTTTTTTAATCTTTTATAGACTTTACTGAATAATAGTAAATAAACTTAGTGTTAATTGACCAATCCAGTTTCAATAATCTCTAAAGAAAAATATCAATGCAATGAACCATATACACATTGGACAAATAGATTTAACGCGGAAACCCTGCTAAGGAAAAAACTACCTGGGACTGGTAACCCAAAATATTTTATATTGGAGATTTGATTCTGAGCAGCTGATTGATTGTATGTTTGTCATTGATGACAAAATATAATACAAAACAGTAATTCTGTATGTACTTATCAGAATGATGACATGAAGACTTGCATGGTTAGATACATGTTGTTGACATGTTTATTATGTTGTGTTCATACACGCAGATCTAGATATGATGTTTTAGTCAAGTTGTGTAATTATATTATTGGCAGTTACAGTTCTAGAAGTGTATCTATTCAGAGCCGACGTATGTAACATGTTTCTTGAGTTGCACCTATCTTTAGGATATGTGTGTGTATATTCATGATTAATTTTGAGTTGATGATATTCATATAAAGGTGCCAAATGTGTTTAAAGATGATTGAAAAGTTAGAGTTAATTTGGTGAGGCTGACTTAGTGGAGCGTCACGTCTATTTAGTTTATACTTGCACAATTGTAATAATGCTTGCGTGCTTAGTAGAGTTGACAAGGATGTTATGAAGAGTTTTCTCATAGGTCCCATGATCTCATACTTTGAGGAAGATACTTATAGCAAGTCAAATGTGACATGCTAAGTGTGAATAATACGAAAAGAGAAGAAAGATGTACAAAGAAAATTATCAAAGTTGGTTCATTCATCAAGAGTCTATGTGAAGAAGAAGTGAAAGATTATAATACACTAGAACTGATCAAGATAGCAGGTCTACTCTATAGTTCATCATCAGATATAGTGCATATCTATTATATAGAAGGTTGTAGCCTTCACCATCAAGCAGTGAGGTTTTGGACAGTGAGTCCACCACCCCTAACAGGGTTATTTGTAAAAGACTCCTAACAGGGTCTGACCCTTAACCAGGTCACTATACTTATTGCATTGTAAAGTACAACTCCTAACAGGGTTGAAATATCTTCTAAAGGGGATTACTATAAAAAAGTATAGTTCATTGTGGGTGATAATTCCCACCGGGGTTTTACCATTTGGTTTCCCTGTAATCAAATTGTATGTTGTGTACTATGTTATCTGATTGAGCATTTACTTTGTTGTATTCTAAAGTTAAAGAAGAAAAATAATTAAAGTTATTGGTAACTGATTCACCCCCCCCCTCTGAGTTATCCTTTGGGACTATTCTAACAATTGGTATCAGAGCCAGGTGCTTTGGAGAAGAAGCCTAACAACTTAAGGTAGATCAAATGTCTTACTTCAGAAAAGAAAGCCCTAAGTTCAATGGAGAAAATTATCTGGATTGGAAAAACAAAATGATAGCACATTTACAGTGTGTTGGCTTTGAGATCTTTGAAATTTCTACACAAGAAGTTGTAATTCCATCTCTGAAAGACCTTGCAAAGGATGATGCTACTAATAGACAAAAGGAAACATTTGCAAATAATGCAATTTCCAAAGAAGCCCTAATGAGCACCTTATCTGACAGTGAATTTTCTAAGATCAAAAAAATTGATAGAGCATAGACCATATGGAAGTATTTAGAAGATATGTTTGAAGGAGATATTCAAGCAAAGAATGCATGCAGGAAGACATGGAAAAAGAAATACAACAGTCTTGACATGTTACCTGAAGAGAACATTAGAACTTACAATCAAAGGATAAATGAAGCAGTCTCTGGAATCAAAAACAATGGTGGAGAAATATCAGAAGAAGAAATAATGGACAAGTTTCTAACCACTTTAAAATCAGACTATTAAAACAAGATAAGTATTCTAGAGGAAACCATGCAATTCTCACAAGAATTCAAGAGAGAGACTTTGATTAGCAAAATCTCTACATTTGAGATATCAAGATTAAAGACTGAACCCAAAAGTGAAACAACTTTCAAAGCCTCAGTCCATGGTAAGAAATCCTTACACATTTCCAGTCATAATGAGAAAGAAGAAGTTGATGAAAAACTAGAAGAAATCATTGCTATGGTTGCTAAAAGAGAAAAGAAAGGAAAAGAAAAATATGAAGGATAGCTTCCATTCAAATTCTTTTCATGTAACAAGATTGGTCACTTTGCATCTAAGTGTCCCACAAGAGTCAAGAAGTTTAGATCTGATGACAAACCCAAATATAAGAAGGAATGTTATCATGATGAAGAAGGTGTAATTGATGAAGATTCAGGAGAAGATGAAATTGGATTCATTGCGCTTAGAGACATGGAAATGTTGCTTGAGGAAATGTACATTGTAGATGAAAAGAAAGAAAAAGAGTTAGCCTTAATTTCCAAAGCAGACATCAGAACTGATTGGATCATTGATAGTGGATGCCGCCATCATATGACAGGTGACAAAGACAAATTTGTTCATATAGAAAAATACAAAGGCGGTATGGTTAGATTTGGAGATAACACTCCTAAACCTATCATAGGTAGAGGTTCTATCACTTTGGATGGAAAGAACAAGACAGATGATGTTCTATAGGTTGATGGACTACATCATAACTTGCTGAGTGTTGGACAACTACTTGACAAAGGTTATCATCTAGAGTTCAAAGAGAACAAGTGCATCATTAACAAAAAGGATGGAGACATGATTGCATCAGGATCTAAAACAAAAAGGTAATGTTTTTCAGCTCAATTTAGATGTTAGTTGTTTTTTTGCAAAAGTAGATGACAGTTGGTTATGGCACAAGAGACTATGTCATATCAACTTTGATAACATAGTAAAGATAAGTAATGTCAAGGTAGTTAGAGACCTACCAAGTATTGCAAGACTATTTGACACAATATGTAGGGAATGTGTTATGGGTAAGCATGTAAGGAGTTCCTTCAGAAGAAAGCAAAACTCAGCTGAGAACAAATTGGACCTAGTGCATACAGATTTGTGTGGTCCTACTCAAACAAGATCTTATTACGGAGAAAGGCATTTCATTTTTTTGTTGATGATTATTATAGGATGATGTGGGTTGCATTATTAAAGGAGAAGTCTAAAGCCTTTTATAAGTTTAAAATATTCAAAGCTAAAGTTGAGAATGAATCTAGACTAAAACTAAAATGTTTAAGATCAGATAGAGGAGGAGAGTTCACCTCTAATTAGTTTTATGACTATTGTGAAGAAGATGGAATTAAAAAGATAGTTGAGTGCACCTATAACTCCTTAGCAGAATGGCATTGTAGAAAGGAGGAACATGATCATATTTGATACAGCGTGCACTATGATGATTGAAGGAAAAGTTGCACATAGCTACTGGAGAGATGCAGTGAATACAACAATGTATACTATCAACATAACACAATTGAGACTAGGCGCAGATAAGACACCATATGAACTTTGGTTTGGTAATGTACCTATGGTAAAGTATCTCATAATCTTTGGCAATAAGTGCTAGATCAAGAGAAATGATGGTGTTGGTAAGTTTGATGCTAGAAGTGATGAAGGTATTTTCCTTGGTTACTCTACAAAAAGAAAAGCATATAGATGTTTCAATTTTAGATTAAAGAAGATAATTGAAAGCACACATGTTAAGATTGATGAAAATTTTATGGTTCAAGAAAGATACTATGAATATGCACCTATGATTGAAGATGAACCCAGGCCTAGCAGCAGAGATACTATTATTGAAGAAATGTTTGATTGCATTGATGTCTCATGCAATGACCCTGAATCAAGAAGAGAAGAATAAAAAATTACAGAAGAAGAAGATGCACCTAAGGTTCCAAAATTCACATCTAGATACCACTCTAAAGATGATATCATTGGAGATCAGAGTAGCAGTGTTTTGACTAGATCAAAAGCAAAAATTCTAGCAATGGATGAAGAGGTATGTTTACTTTCACAAATTGAACCTTTAGGTGTTGAAGATGCTTGCAATGATTCTGATTGGAAGAATGCAATGAAAGAAGAATTAGATCAGATAATTAAAAATGATACATGGGAATTGGTTCCTAGACCCAGTGACAAAAATGTGATTGGAACAAAGTGGGTATTCAGAAACAAGATGAATGACGATGGTACAGTAGTAAGAAATAAAGAAAGATTGGTATGTAAAGGATATGCACAGAGAGAAGGAATAGACTACATTGATACATTTTCCCCTATGAGCAGACTGGAAGCCATTAAATTGTTTTTGGCATATGCAACATTCAAAGACTTTAAATTTTATGAAATGGATGTAAAATCAGCTTTTCTGAATGGTGACTTGAATGAAGAAGTCTACATAGAATAGCCTAGAGGATTTAATCTTTCAGATGAACTAGACATGGTATGAAAATTAAAGAAAGCACTCTATGGTCTTAAACAGGCCCCAAGAGCTTGGTATGAGAGACTCGATGTTTATCTTACCAAGATTGGATTCAAGAAAGGAGCAACAGATTATAACCTATTCACAAGGGAGACACCTAATGGATTATTATTAGTTTCCATATTTGTTGATGACATTATCTTTGGTGGTAATGACAAGCTTAGTACAACATTTGCAAAAGAAATGAAGAATGAATTCAAAATGAGTATGATTGGTCCTATAAAATACTTTTTGGGACTAAATGTAAAACAAACAGATAAAGGTATATTCATTAATCAGTCAAAATATGTGAAGGAAATATTGAAGACCTTCCAGATGGAAGACTTAAGCTAGTATGCACTCCCATGATAACAGGAAGAAAGCTTTCAAAAGATGATGATTCCACATCAGTTGATAAGACATTGTATAAATCTATGATCGGTAAACTCATTTATTTAACTCAATCTAGACTTGGCATATCTAATGCAGTTGGAATTGTTGGAAGATTTGCAGCTGAACCCAAGCAGAATCACCTAATGGCAATCAAGAGGATATTTAGATATCTAAAGTGGACTATAGACTATGGTTTATGGTATCCTAAATCAGAGAATGTAAAACTTCATGTGTATATAGATGCAGATTGTGCAGGATGTATTGATGATAGGAAAATCACTTCAGGGGGAGCAGTATTTCTTGGAGACAGATTGGTTTCTTGGATAACCAAGAAGTAGAACTATATTTCATAGTCAACAACAAAAGCTGAATATGTTGCAGCAACACATAATTGTTCAACCATGGGTTGGATCAAGCAGATGGTTAAAGACTTTGGCATTTAGGTTGATTATCCTATTTTTATTCACTATGATAATACTAGCACTATCAACATGTCTAAGAACACTATGATGCACGCAAAGACAAAACACATAGAGATCAAGTACCATTTCTTAAGAGAAAAGGTTGCAGACAAAGAAGTAAAATTGGACTATGTGAACACCAAAGAAAAGTTGGCAGATATTTTCAAAAATCCCTTATAAAAGGATACTTTTGAGTATCTCAGGGAAAATTTGGGAGTAATTCCCTCTCCTGAGTTTGTTTAGAAGAAGAAAAAAGATACATTAGTCATCAAGTGACTGATGAATGGTTGACTACTCTACTTCTGGAGTAGTACCTATGCCTAAAGACTTATGGCACCCTTTGCCATTGATGTCAAAGGGGGAGTATATAGTAAGGGGGAGTATGTACTAAGGGGGAGCATATACTCTTGGGGAGTATATACATGGAACAAAAACACAGTCAGAGGAACTACAGTAGTTTAGAGAAATATTTGATGAGGATATTGAGAATATTGTAAAAGAAAGAGGAAACCATGAACAAAGGATGTTTTTGATATCATATGTTGCCATCAATGTCAAAGGGAGAGATTAATGGAGATTTGATTCTAAGCAGTTGATTGATTGTATGTTTGTCATTGATGACAACATATAATACACAACAGTAATTCTGTATGTACTTATCAGAATGATGACATGAAGACTTGTGTGGCTAGATACATGTTTTTGACATGTTTATTATGTTATGTTCATACACATGGATCTAGATATGATTTTTTAGTCAAGTTGTCTAATTATGTTATTGGCAATTACAGTTCTGGAAGAGTATCTGTTCAGAGCCGATGTATGTAACGTGTTTCTTGAGTTGCGCCTATCTTCAAGATATGCGTGTGTATATTCATGATTAATTATGAGTTGATGATATTCATCTAAAGGCACCAAATGTGTTTCAAGAATATTGAAAATTTAGAGTTAATTTGGTGAGGCCGACTTAGTGGAGTGTCGCGTCTATTCAGTTTATACTTGCGCAGTTGTAATAATGCTTGCATGCTTAGTAGAGTCAACAAGGATGTTATGAAGAGTTGTCTCATAGGCCCCATGGTCTCATACTTTAAAGAAGATACTTATAGAAAGTTAAATGTGACACGCTAAGTGTGAATGATACAAAAAGAGAAGAAAGATGTACAAAGCAGATTATTAGAGTTGGTTCATTCATCAAGATTCAATGTGAAGAAGAAGTGAAAGATTGTAATACACTGGAACTGATCAAGATAGCAGGTCTACTCTATAGTTCATCATTAGATATAGTGCATATCTGTTATATAGAAGGTTGTAGCCTTCACCATCAAGTAGTGAGATTTTGAACAATGAGTCCACCACCCCTAACAGGGTTATTTGTAAAAGACTCCTAACAGGGTTTGACCCTTAACCAGGTCACTATACTTATTGCATTGTAAAGTAAAACTCCTAACAGGGTTGAAATATCTTCTAACAAGGATTACTATAAACAAGTATAGTTCATTGTGGGTGCTAATTCCCACCAGGGTTTTTCATTTGGTTTCCCCGTAATAAAATTGTGTGTTGTGAATTGTGTTATCTGATTGAGCATTTACTTTGTTGTATTATGAAGTTAAAGAAGAAAAAAAATTAAAGTTATTGATAACTGATTCACCCCCCCCCACTCTCAGTTATCCTTTGGGACTATTCTAAAATTTTCACTCTTCTGATGTGAGCTAGGTGAAGAGCCAACCCTATTAAAGGTTACAATACACACTGTTAAGTGTGACCTTGTTAGATGATTTAAAACCTATAGTTTATCTTTTGACCTAGCATTCACTATTTTGTAAACAAGAAAATATTTTTATAATCTTGAGTATCTCAATAGAATAAGGATTGTTAAATCCCACTTGGTTAAGAGATTTTTTGAATCAATGGTTAAACTGATATAGTAAATGATTTGTTCAAAATACAACTTTAACTTGCAGATATTCGGATCTATTTTTAGTCCATTAATACCTCTTTGATCAATATGATCTTTACTTCCTTTTCTCTCTTCCTTTGTTCTGCTCGGTTAATGCTATGTCCTCTATTGCTCTTTGTCTACAGAATTTCTTGGGTCTGTTCTTCAGCCTGTATGATCAGATCTGCATGAAAAATTTAATCTTCACCAGAATATACTTAGCATCACTCTCTTGTTAATGAATTCCTTGTCTCTTTATATAGACATGATTAGCCTCTCAATCTCCTTTTTTGTTGTAGATCACTTCTTGATCCGTAAAACTCACCATGCTTTCTTTATCTCGTGAAGCTCTGCTTTAGTTTTATTCTACAAATCTCTCCATGATAACTATGAATAAAACATGCTTTAAATATCTTTCCTTTATTTAGTTTAACTGTTCATTGAAAATAAAGCAATCAGTAAGTCAATCCCTATATATAGCTCTTGATAGCTAAGTAGTTTCGTCAATCTTTAACTTTAGTTCTACTCAGTCATCAAATCCAATTAGCTCGATCATTGACTTTATTTATGCTCGGTAAATAGTTCTTTCTTGGTAACACTTGGTCAGTTACTACGGTGCTCGGTATACATTATGAACTGCTTAGTGATCATTGTCTATCGGTGTGCACTATCCTTTGGTGTGCAGTATCTTTCAGTGTTCACTATCCCTCAGTGTTCATTTTCACTTGGTGTATACAAATTTTTTATGTTTTACCGATAACATAAACTCTATCTCTTCAGATCTTTAATGTTATGAGCAATATGTGTTTGAATAATCAAACTATATCATGTTGACATCAATGAAAATACAAAACATTAACTGATTTAATGTCTTGCATTCACTTTTGCATCTTGGTGATTATCAACTTATCATCTTCAAACATTCAATCAGTTATAGTTTATCAATCTCTCTCTTTGGCATTAATGGCAATATACTATGAAATATGAAGTGTAAAACATGCCATAACATACCAAACTTATTGTTCTATACCCAATTAAAATATTTGAATCCCGGTAAGCTCTTGTAGCTTAGATTTGAATTCTACTGTGTGCTCTCCCTTTTTTCATTCCCTTCAATGAATAGGTGTAGCAGTTTTGTCTTCTGTTTATGTCTCTCCCTTTCTTGTAGAATCTTTTCTTCCTTTTCTGGATAGATATGGAGTATTAACTCTTTCTAATTATCTCACTTTGATGGATGCTTACTTCATTGAATATCTCTCTCTTTAGATGTTCTTCTCCCTGATGTATATTTCATTAAATCTTCCTCTCCCTTTGACATCAATGCCAAAAAATATATATATAGCTCTATAGTAGCCAACAATCTTTTCCTCCCTTTGAAGCTTTC
This sequence comes from Thuja plicata, assembly GCA_018584345.1. Taxonomy (NCBI): domain Eukaryota; kingdom Viridiplantae; phylum Streptophyta; class Pinopsida; order Cupressales; family Cupressaceae; genus Thuja; species Thuja plicata. The sequence continues at coordinate 1,310,106 of MU223579.1, forward strand.
TGTCTATTTAGTGGACCAATATGTCATTGTAGTCCATATCTTAGCATGCATCAACATGAATAATCTTTTGATAATGTGTAGGCTGATGTAGCCTCCTAGTCAGCTTAGTGACCAGTCGACAAGGGACGAACCCCTAGTCTAATCCTCAGGTACACAAATGTATCTTTTGGCAATGGTTTTGTGAAGATATCTACTAGTTGTTTGTTGGATTGTACATATTCTAGTATCACTTGTTTCTCCTGTACTTGTTACCTTAAGTAATGATACTTAATAGCTATGTGCTTTGTCTTAGCATTCATTATAGGGTTCTTTGAAATGTTTATAGCACTAGTATTATCACAATAGATAATTAACGGGTCAATAATTTCCTCATTCATACCTTTTAGCAATTGCTTGATCCATGCAATGGTAGAGAAATTTGTAGCAATAGCTACATATTTTTCTTCTGTTGTTGACTGAGATATGCATCCTTACTTTTTACTTATCCATGTGACAAGTCTATCACCCATAAAGAATTCTCCTCCTATTTTTCTCTTTCTATCATCTATGCTTCTAGCCCACCAGGATCAGTATAAACGTGTAGCTCAAATTTGCCTTCTTTATTGTACCACAAAGCATAGTCTTTAGTATTCTTCAGATATCTCAAAATTCTTTTAATAGAAGTCATGTCAGATTCCTTAGGATTAGTAGAGAATCTTGAAACTATACCATCTACATGTGCTATATTAGGTCTAGTGTGTACAACATACATTATTTTTCCAATCATAGATCTGTATAAGGTATTATTTACCTCGCTTTTCTTGTCTTCATTTTTAAATTTGCATCTGGTTTTCATAGGTGTTCCAATTAGTTTTGGGTCCTCCATTTTGAATATCTTCAGAACTTCTTTGATGTATTTGGATTGTGTGATGTAGATGCCTTCATTCTGTTGTAGAATTTTTAGACCAAGAAAAAATTAGATCTCTTGAAACATTGAAATTTCAAATTCTTTGCTCATTTCAACAACAAATGACTTGCATAGCATATCATTACCTCCAAATATGAATCATCAACAAATATCTCAACAATTAAAGTCTTATAATCAGTATCTCCTTTCAAATACATATTATTATTATCACTTGTTCTAACAAATCCAATACTAATGAGATAAGAGTGAAGTCTTTCATACCATGCTCTACATTCTTGTTTCAATCTATACAATACTTTTTGTAGTTTACAAACCATATTCCTATTGTTAGGATAACAAACCCTTCAGGTTGTTCAATGTATACCTCCTCTTCTAGTATTCCATTCAGAAATGAAGATTTAACATCCATTTGGTATACTTTGAACTCTTTAAAAGAAACATAAGAAAGTAGAATTTTTACTCCTAGTCTAGCAACAGGTGAAAAGGTTTCTAAAAAGGTTTCTCCATAGACAATACCTTTTTCTTGTGCATACCCTTTGCATACCAGTCTTGCTTTGTTCCTTTTGTCTTCTCCATTCTTATTCAGTTTGTTTATAAAAATCCATTTGGTTCCGATGACATTTTTGTCACTTGGTCTAGGTACTAATTTCCATGTTTTATTCTTCTCAATCTATTCAATCTCTTCATTCATTGCACTAACCCATTCTTGATTCTCTAGAGCAGCATTAAAAGATTTAGGCTCAAAATCACAAATCAAACATCTAGTGTTAAGAGACTTACTTCTTGTTCTCATTCCTACTCTTTTGTCTCCAATGATCTAGTCTTGTGGATGGTGTCTTCTAACATATTTATTAAGTATATGTTCAGATCTCTATTCTTCATTTTGATCTTCATCGTGATCTTCATTATCACTCGATTCAACATTGTGAGCATTTTCCTGATTCTTTGTGTGTGCAGTCTGTTGCTTGGTTGCATTGTCTATTTCTCAGGAAACGTGTCAGGTTCTTGAATGTAGATTAATTTTTTTGTAATATTGAGGTTCCTTCCTTTTTCCTCATCAATTTTCTTAGCAAATTCATCCACTTTAACATTTGCACTTTTAACAATTTTGTTAGATGATTTGTTCAGACATTTATAAGCTTTGCTTTTAGTAGAATGTCCTAGAAATATTCTTTCATCACTTTTAGATTTAAGTTTCCCATTTCTATCATATTTCAATATATAAAATTGACTTCCAAAAATTCTAAAGTAACTCACATTTGGTGTGTATCCATACCATAGCTCATAAGGTGTCTTATTTGTGTCTTTCTTCAATTGAACTCATTTCCATTTATAGACAACAATACTTACAACTTCTCTCCAGAATGTTTGTGTGATGCCTTTTTGAATCATTAGTGTTCTGGCACAATCAAAAATTGATCTATTCATCCTTTAAGAAATCCCATTTTGCTGTGGTGTTCTCGGTGCAGAAACATGTCTTGTAATCCCATGCTCATTAAAAAAGTTAGTGAATTCATCAGTAATAAATTTTCCTCTTCTATGAGATCTTAAACATTTCAATTCTTTTCCACTTTTTTTTTCAACTTTAACTTTATACCATTTAAACATCTTAAATGCTTCAAATTTCTCTTTTAAGAACATGACAGTCATCATCCTAGAATAGTCATCAACAAATAGAATAAAGTATCTATCACCATAATAGCCCTTTTTTCTCATTGGTCCACATAAGTCAATATGGACTATCTCTAGAATAGAATTAGATGTGTAGGTTTTTCTCTTGAAACAAGACTTTGTGTCATTTTTCCTATTTGTCAATTCTTGCACATAACATGGTCAGGCTTTGAAATACTCGGTAAGCCTCTTACTTTTCTTTTCTTACTTATCTTAAACATGTTGTCAAAATTCACATGACATAACTTTTTATGCCACAACCAAACATCTTCATTTCTAGCCAATAAACAAGTGGTCACAATATCATCAAGATAGAATAGATTAACTTTTGTTTGTTCACCAATGCTGATCAACTTTCCCTTTTCATTATAGATCATTGCCTTTTTATTCTCAAATGAAACTCAGTATCCTGTGTTGTTCAGTTGTGAAACACTCAATAAATTTTAGTTAAGTCATTTTACCCTATATGCATTTTCACATTTGATAATATTATTCAAAACAATGGTACCTTTTCCTTCAACTGGGCAAGGCGAGTCATTGCCCATCATAAATAATCCACCATTATAATATTCAAAAGTTTCAAAGTTTTCTTTATCTCTAATCATGTGATGAGTATAGCCACTATCAATAATCTAAACATCATTTTTGCTAACTTTAGAAATGAGTGTTGTTTTAACATATGTTTTTTCTTCATCTGAATCATCCTTCATAGCAACAAATACTACCTCAATATCTTCATCAGAATGAGTGTCTAATTTTTTAGCTTTGTTCTCAACTAGGTAACAAGCCTTCTTGCCTCTGTCCTTGTAATATCGGTTATCTCTTTTGTCAGAGTGTTGGTTGTCTCTATAGTCTCGGTCATCACTTCTTTCATACTTCTTTTCATAAGATTTTACATTGTTTCTTTCATCCTTTCTCTTGTTAGGGCATCTACCAGCAAAATGTCCAATTTATTTGCAATTAAAATAGACCAATGGTAATTTACCTTTATATCTTCCTTTACCTCTATGTAATCTCCTAGCCATTAATGCTTCAAGTTCATCAAGTTATTTTTCATCACTATCACTATCACTATCATTTCTCATAGTGTGTTTGTTACTAGATTTGCTTATTTTTAGAGAAGATTTGAATGCTGACTCAATAGTTGGTAAGACATGATTGTCATAGTTGTTCATCTCAAATGAAATAAGTCTTCCAATCAAACTAACAAAAGTAACATTGTTACTAGCTACTTCTCTCATTTCTTGAATTGCAGATACTCTAATAGCATAAACAGGCAGTAAGGTTCTCAGAATTTTACTTACAACTGTTTCTTCCTCAAGTACTCCTACTCCACAAATAGCATTAACAACTTCTTTGATTCTGCTATTGTACTAATTTATGTTCTCTCCCTCTTTTATTCTCAGGTCATCAAACTTTCCTCTTTGGCTTTCAGCTTTAGCTCTTAGCACATTGTTGTCTCCTCCATGTACCAGCCTTAGTTTGTCCCACATTTTCTTTGTAGAGGTGCATGATTTCACATCTTCAAATTCAACATCGATTAGTGAAGAAGCAAGTTCTATCATCATATAATTGTGTTTATGTTTCTCTCTCAATTGATCAACAGTTAGAGGTCCACTAGGTGCAACATATTAAGTATCAAAGTGTTGTGTAACATCATTTCCAATACTAGATAGATGAAGTCTTATCCTACTTTTCCATAATTCCAAGTTGTCTTTGTTTAACATGGGAACATCCCTTTTACTCATCTTGTGATATTTATCTTAAGTCCCTTAAAAATTTTCTTCCAAGCACCAAAACTCTGATACCAATTGTTAGAATAACCGAGAGGGGGGTGAATCAGTGGCCTTAAAAATAATTCCAAAAATCCAACCAAATCTTATCTCTCAAATATAATAGCCTCTAGTTATCTTTCAGTCCATCAATATGTATGCCATAGATAACTTTAACAAATATAAGCTATTTGGTAAGATATATTGTTTATCTTTTCTATACTTTGTCAAATAGCAGTAAATAAACTTAGTGCTAACCGACCAATCTAGTTTGAATAATGTGTAAAGAAAAATATCAATGCAATGATCCATATAAACATTTGACACATAGATTTAATGTGCACTAGTAGATTTGAACCCAAATTTTGACCAAAATTTCCGACCAAAGTGCAAAATGGTTTTAAAATTTTCTTTTTTTTTCCTTTTATGCCCGTGTTGGTCAAAAATTTGAACCAACACATCCCGTGTTGGTTGAAAATTTCGACCAACACAGGGCATAAAAGTGAAAAAAAAAAAATACATTTCATTTTAACACGACTTCCAGTACCTATGAGGCCAGTTGCAGAAGATTTGTTCCCAGGGCTGTGCTCATGGATTTCGGTAGGGTAGAATGGCAGGGGATTTTATCATTTTCCAATCACATTGGCTTTAGGAATGGTTGGGGTTCGATCTCCATAAAAAAACCACTAAGGCACATGGACATCAAATCTAGCATCTTGGGTGCAAACCAAAAGGGTCGATAGACATCATTACCAGGCTTGGATATACGTTCGGGAAATTGCATTTGGGGCAACAAAGTCCTTG
>MU223579.1:1323169-1334747 GCA_018584345.1 Thuja plicata
GCCATGATCTCCTTACACACTATTCAAGATGCCGACACATCAACATTATTTGCAAGAAATACATTTTACAAAACAAATAATAAGAATAGGAATTATCCAAGGTTGAGACACCTTATTCCTAACAAGCATTCCTAAATGGAATACTTGAAGAAGAAGTATACATTGAACAACCAGAAGGGTTTGTTGATCTAGAAAAGAGGGACATGGTATGTAGACTTCACAAAGCCTTGTATGGATTGAAACAAGCTCCAAGATCCTGGTATGAATGAATTCATTCCTATCTAATAAGTATTGGATTTGTAAGGACTAGTGAAAATAGTAATCTTTATTTGAAGGAAGATACTAATGCTAACACTTTGATTGCTGAAATATTTGTTGATGACATCATATTAGGAGGCAATGATATGCTATGCAAATCATTTTCTAATGAGATGAACAAAGAGTTTGACATGTCTATGTTTGGTGAGATCAAGTTCTTTCTTGGTCTATAGATCATTCAACAAAGTCAAGGAATTTTCATTACACAGTCCAAGTACATCAAAGAGGTCCTAAAAATATTTAAGATGGAAGAATACAAACTAGTTGGAACATTGATGGCTACTGGATGTAAGTTGACAAAGGAGGACAAAACAACATAGGTAAATTAGACTTTGTACAGATCAACTATTGGAAAACCCATGTATGTTGTACACACTAGACCAGATATTGTACATGCAATAGGAATTGTTGCTAGATTTCCTGCTAACCCTAGGGAATCACATATGACTGCTATGAAAAGAATTCTAAGATATCTAAAGAATACTAAGGAATTCGGCTTATGGTATAGAAGTGAAGGAAAATTTTACCTCAAGGTGTTTACCGATGCTGATTGGGCTGGGAATCTTGATGACCAAAAGAGCACAAGTAGAGGAGCATTCTTTATGGGTGATAGACTTGTCACATGGATTAGCAAGAAGCAAGGATGCATCTCTCAGTCTACTATAGAAGTAGAGTACGTTCTTGTTGCTACAAATTGCTCAAATATTGCATGGATCAAATAGTTGCTGGAAGGTATGCATATGAAGATCTTAGAACCAGTGATTATCTATTGTGATAACACCAGTGCAATAAAAATTTCTAAGAATCCAGTCATGCATGCAAAAACTAAACACATTGCCATCAAGTATCATTACTTGAGAGAACAAGTTTAAGGAAAAGAGGTGATACTTAAGTATGTGCAATCCAAAGAACAAATAGATGATATCTTCACCAAGCCACTACCCAAGGATACATTTGAGTACCTGAGAAAGAGACTAGGGGTCAAACCCTTGTCTACCAGTTAGGAAAATAACTGAAGGCTGCATCAACCTACATATTATCAGAATGTCATTCATGTTGATGCAAGCAATGAGATGAACTTAAAAGCTACATCTATATACAGACATGTATATATCAGAACTAAGCACCAGAGATTATTGTTGCATTGCTGATGGATAAGGGAAATTTAAGGAATATATTATGGATAGGTAAATGATTGTTTGACATGAATGTTAAATATTTGTAAAATATTTGTTTGGCATTGTTATCAAAGGGAGAGAGATTATCCATATTATCACATTCTTCTGAGAAAGATTATCCATTATTAGATTACTCCAACAAGGAGAGATCATATCCATAGGGAGAGAGTTTGTATGGAAAAGTTTATACAAAGGGAGAATTGTTGAAAAGAGAATAAGACATCAAAATAGGAGAACAGTCAAAAGAAGAGAAATTGACACAAGGAAAGGACTCAACACATCAGAAGAAAAGAGAACTACAGGAATCAAATCTAAGCTAAAATAGAGATTACCGAAGTTCAAACATTTATTGGTTGAAAAAAGGGAGAGATTGGTAGTTTGATGAATCTCAACAATTGTATTTTATATTGTATTAGAAATAGCATAGTGTGATAATATAAGTTTGTTGCCATCAATGGCAAAGGGAGAGATTGATGACATGTAACTAATTAAATGTTTGATAATGCTAAGTTGAAGATAATGCAAGGCATTCAATCAGTTAATGGTTTGTATTGTCATTGATGTCAACTTGATATCATCTGTATGGTCATATACATAATGCCAAAGACTTCAGAGAATCAATGGAACAAAGGTTATGCTTTCAGTAATGCATAAAAGTCAAGTATTCACTAAGTGACATATAAAACTGACGGAGTGCACAACATCAGTAAAGGCAAAGAAGAAAAGTCACAGTGATACTCGATGAGCAGAGGACAATGTTTCTCAATGAAGAAAACCATAGGATGCCCGATGAGCTAAAAATAGAGTTGCCAGATTAGTAAAAATCCAATGATGCCCAGTAGACGGAGATCCTGAATGTAACTGGAGTCACACCGATGGAACTGATGGTTGTAACTAATGACTAACTGAAGAGTTGACCGATGTAATAGAGAGTTCAGAAAATGACAAAATATCTAGCTGGAAAGAGCTAAAGATAAACTTAACTGGTTGTTTTCTCTGTTTTATTTGACTAGAGTTAAGTAATTGATTTAAAGCATATTTATACAGTTGGCATGAAGATAACTACGAGACAAATTAGGAGCTATACTTTAAATCAATTTGGCTAGATTATTTTTCACACCAAGAATCAAGAAATAATGAATATCATGTCTATATAAGAGACAAGATTAATTCATTTTTCTATCACATGAAAAGTGGATTAAGGGGAGTGAATAGAAAGAGTATGCTAAAGAGAAACTGATGAAGAAAAACTTCATGAAAAACTAATCAATCAAGATGAAGGAGAGCTAAGGAGTTCTGTAGACACAAACTAACAGTAAGCACATCATAGGGTAGAAAGTATGGAGAACAAAATAATTGAATTGATACATTGATCAAAGAGGTAATCTACTTAAATAGATCTAAAAATTTGCAATTCAAAGTTGCACTAGAAATAGGTCATTTTGTTTTAGTTTAACCATTGAAGCATCAAGTCTCTTAACATAGAAGGACTTAAAAATCTTCATTATATTGAGGTATATCCCAAGGAGTTCCAAAAAGGTTGATTCATGAAGGTAGCATTGGATATGCTTGATGCCTATTGGCAATTTTAGAGAGAGGCTGATTCAAGGATGGCAACATTAGATGCCTGATACTAAGTGACAACCTACATGTATAAAATCCTCTAACAAGGTCACACCTAATAGAGTGTTTGTAACCTTTAATAGGGTTGGCTCTTAACAGGGCTCACTTCAGAAGAGTGAAAATTTGGGGTACTAGTCCCAGTGGTTGTTTTCCTTATCAGGGTTTCCACGTTAAAATCCATGTCTTATATGTGTGTATGATATATTTCTTTATTGTTTTATATCTTACATAACTCATTCTGGATTTATCAGTATACTCTGCATATTTACTGTATTTTGGTAAATAGTTATATTTCTTATCAGTAATCAAGGAGAATAAGGACAAACAAGGTAAACCAATGGATAGTTAATAATTATAAGTATTTCATGGCATGCATCTTGTAGGGACATAATAATCAGAGGTTTTATTGATTAGTGGTTAAGTTTCAGAATAAGTTTTTGAGGCCACTAATTCACCCCCCTCCCCCCCCCCTCTTAGTTATTACTAACACAATCACCTCAAATGGTTTGAAGAATTGGAACACATAAATAGTAATATTCTCCTAAGATGACTATGCACCAATATAGCTTGGCCTCTCATAACCACAAAATCTCTTAACTTACTTTAATGTACTTGATCACTTTCTTCACTTTGTGAGTCGTCACTTCTACAGTGCTTCCATATCATATGTATTATTCATTTCAAATTGGTATGAACTGATGCCTTTGATCAGTGTATTGTTCCAAAAATAGGACCCAAAAAATTACATACATTCATACCAAATTTATTTACAAGGATAAACTCAATTAAATCAAGATGGGTATTCGATTACTAACAATTTATTTTATTAACATTTACTTAAAATTTTATAATTAATCTAAAACACCAACACGAAGCCATGTGGAATACTTAGCAATACCTAAAATCATGCAATGTACATTGAGGGTACTTACGCATATATAAAAGTTAAAACATAGAAAAATCATTTATAGGGGTTCAAAAAATACATAATTTAAGTTTAATTAACTAATATACATTACAAATAACTTTCAAGGAAGATGATGATAGAGGGAGGAGGAGGTGAAAATTTGAATTTGGAAGGGGTGGGAAACATCTACAACTATGCAGATGGAGGATTGGAAGATTCTAGAGGTGGGAAGATGAATGCAACTAGGTATTCTAAACCACCTGGTAATGAAGATAATGTGGGAGCCTCTAGGGAGTGTTCCATGGTAGGTTGTGTGGGCTGAGATAATATAGGTTCTTCCCTATAAAAAAAGTTGAACACTAATGTACCCCCATAGGAGAATCACACATGGTCTGACCTATTTAATTCCAACCTCAAGGGTAAGGAAAATTATCTAGTTTCTCACTTGGTATATGTTGCTTTCCGTAACTTTTCAGTCGTGATTCCTTATTTTTAGGTGGAAAAATGGATGGTTTTGATGTCCCTCTCATTTATTGGTAATTTTATTGGCCTTAGACCTAATACTGACTCTATTAATATGTGGGAAATTCAAAATTTGAAGGGGAAAGGTCAAATGGATGTCCTGGCTATGCCCAAGAGTTTTTTATCTTGTTTGTTCACCTATGAAGAGGACCTCTTGGTGGATTTGGATGTAGGGTGGTGGATGTTTGGAAATTCATCTTTGGCTTTTAAGAGGTGAGAGCATATGTTTCCACTTTAGATTGTGCTTTCAATTTGTCTTATGTTTGGGTAAGATTCTACGGTTTTCCCTTAGAGTTTCAAGATTAAGATATCTATAAGGGAATTGCTAATTTCATTGGAATGATCATTATGGTGGATTCCATTACCAAAACCACAAAAGATTAGTTTATGTCTGTATATGTATTAATACCTCTCATTCAACTAATCTTTCCAATGTTGTTTCTCTCAACTCTAAGTTGGGGGTTTGGTCCCAAGTGTTGGAGTTTGAATCTAATCCATTTGGCTACTTTCACTGTAAGAAGATAAGGCATTGGGCTAAGGATTGTCCCTCTAAGCCTAAATCTAGCTCGGCTAAACCCTTGAAGAAATTATAGAATGATAAAATTTCCTCAAAGTATTCTATGAAAGTGCAAAATTTGGAGACCACAATTGAGGTGATATCTATTCATCAGTGGGAGTTGAAGGTTTTGGCTGAGACCGTAAATGTCAAGGGAGATATAGGTACCACCTCAGACATGACCATCATCTTTCATGATATTGATAAGGAATATTCTATAAGAGAATCATAGGGGGATGGCTTGTGCTTCCCCCAAGGAATTGTTTGAACAAAGTATTGACTTATTCTGATGGTCATCGTGACTCTTAGGAACCTGTGTTGGAAGAGAGAATGCAACTAATGAAGATAACCATTCTCTGCAAAAAATAATGAATCAACTAATAAGGAATCCTTAGGTAATAGGGAGGTTTTGCTTTCCTTAGGTTTGTATGGGAATATTAATACCCCTTCACCATGGTTAAATCCAAAAAATAGAAGAATAAATAACTTTCCTTCTCTAGTGATTACAGTTAGAGTAATTTCCCTTTAGACTTATTGATTAAATAATGTTGATTTAATTAGTCAAGTTGTCATTACTCTTTAGTGCTTAAGATTTCTCTTAGGAACATTAATAATTAATTATTTTATTAATTATTAATGTGCAACCTAGCTTTTTTCCTTTTAGGGTTTCATTCACCTTTTAAGTTTGAACTTTGTAATTATTGTTCATTAATTTAGAATATATTTTTTCTCTACTCTTTCGAGTTTCTCTGAGCTTCTGAGTTCTTCAGCTTTTTGCTTCTTTTTCCTTCTTTCCTATAACAGGTATTTGGCATGCAGGTGTTCTTTAGGTTATGTGGATTTGTCTCTCTCAAATCCTACAATTACTACTTGGAGTAGGATGAAAGTTGATTATGGGAAGCTTCTAAAGGGATGGGTAAACCATCTTCCATTCAGACCTGGGAGAAAATGAGAAAGATGGATGTTGCAGATAGCCTACAAATGACTTTATTGGACATGGGCATATCAAGTTCCCCTAAGAATCTATAGGAGGATGGTTTCATAGAATATTAGGGGATTCAACCTCCCCCGAAATTATGCCCTCTTGTCCAAGAGCATATACATGATATTTTCCTTGTTCAGGAGACAAAAATGAGAGAATCAAGACTTGATTACTTGAAACTAGCTATTTACAAAGATGTTAGTATTCATTATATGGACTCTAATTGGGCCTCAGGTGGCTTGACCACTTTTTGGAACCCTAGATTAGTCAAAGGTGCACCTTTTTTTTCTTCTATGAATCTTTTTGCTACTAGTTTTTTCCTTGTGAGTGATCTGAGTTCTTTAGTGGTTTCCAATGTGTATGCCCCTAATAACAAGGTTTTTTGGCATGGTCTTTTGGATTCCATCTCTTCTTTTTAGGCCTAAATTCCTATTAGTAGATGGATTTCTATGGGGGACTTTAACACTCATGTTTTCAGTATAGATTAAAAAGATGGAGCTCCTATTAATTTTGATAGTAGTTAGGATGTGTTGGATCTCATCAACTCCTAGGATCTTGTGGATAGATATTTTTATGGTTCTTCCTTTACTTGGTCTAATAGGTGGATGGGCAAGGATTTTATGCTAGTTAGGTTAGATAGAGCCTTTGTTCCTCCTTCTTGTCTTATGAATCTTAATTGAAGACTTTCCTCTCTTTCTAGGACTGGATCGAACCATTTTCTTATTTCTTTTATGGATGAGAAAATTTGTAGGTGGAATAAATTCTCTTTCCACTTTGAGAAAATATGGACCACGAGTCCTGATTTTAGAGATAAAATTAGTGAATGGTGGAATACTGATGTGAGGGGGATGACTATGTACATGGTTATGAATAAATTGGTTGTTGTGAAAGATAAGGTTTAGAAATGGAATAGATTAAATGTTGGGAATTATAGACGGTGAAAATGGAGACCTTTAAGTAGGGTTTTGAACAATGTAAATTTGCACATACAAGATACCCTAAGTCTCTATTAGCCATAAAAATTTAATTGTAATGATAAGGAATGTAAATCTAGAAATGATTGCAAAGAATAATGAAATAAAATACATACCTAAAAATATAGCAGACCTGGAAAAGCCTATTTTCTAATGTCTGTGTTGAGTTTCGGGGAATTCTACAACTGGATCTAGAACAAAAACATAGAGACAGACAAAACCCAAAAATCTTTTTCTATTCTGAGTTAGGTGAACCTTGACCTCTTTGTAGGGGTGAAAATGTACCCCAAAATGTCAACCTTGACCTGCATAGCTAAGACAAAAATGTTGTTCGCAGATTCTGAAAGTTGGTGGAAAAGGGTATCCAAATCTTCTCTACAACTTGCGAAATAGAGAATGTAGATATCTGAAAATGGTTTTTTGGGGTGGCTATATAGGGTTTTGCCTTAGTCAAATGCCCATTTTGGTGATTTCCACCTCCATAAATAGCCGGATGTAATAAATTATGTGTGAGTGTGTTGCTCTTAGGAAGAGATTTGAATGTGGAATGCCAAGATCTAATCTTCTAGATTGAAACTCCAGCATGAATTGAAATGAGAGAGAAAAGCATAGAGTTGAATATGATAAAGAAAGCATACATGGCCACCAAGGCTAAAGTACTCCTAAAAAATCAAAATATGTAGTTGCTACCCCATGATTGAATCATTTGAATTCTTGAATGTTGAAAGTAATAAATCAGTGAAGAAGGAAGGATTTGAAGAACTCTTTCTTGATCCAATGAAGATCCACAATAGTTTGTTGACAAATGTTCTTGCTTGTATCAAAACATCATCATATCTTATCCTCCTATATCATCCTCTTTCATTCTTGCATAATCATCATCATGTCATCATATCATAATTTGGTCATGTCCAAATAAAGGAAAAAGAGAGTGCTTATATAGAGATCTCAAGGTCAGCCTCCTAGGGAAATGGAAGGGCCCATAATTAAAATTTCACCTCGAATCAAGGTCCAATTACAATCATGAACCAAGGAGGGGATGTATTAATTTCAAATTTCAGAGAAAACACTTTCGCATCTTGATCAGGTGACCTATTTTTAAGTTTAGGACCCCGATATGATGCAAATTTGAAAGTGGGAACCAAAACCCAATAGAGGTCAAGGTCAACCTTGACCCTTACCTGAGGTTATAGGATGGTCACTTTGAAGAATCAGTGAGGTTCCCAGGTCAGTCGGGCACCTAGAAAGATGAGAGAACATAAAAAAATACTGGGAAGAAGGCACAGGAGCCTAGAAGAGGTTTAATGAAGGATAGGAGGACCAATACATAAGTCCTACCTAAACAATAGAGCCATAGAGAAGGGAATCAAGGAGAATCCTTAGGATTCTAACCCTAATTCCAAGTGTAGATGTATACTAAATACAAATCTATCATGTAAATGCACTAAAAGAGGGTGCTAAACCTACCAAAATGGAAGTGCTTCCATTTTAATATGATACATTTAGCCCCCATTTTATCTTAGATATGACACTACATGAATATGAAAGCTAAAGTAAGAAAACTTCATAAAGGTAAAAAGGATATAGACAAGTCCTTAATGTAGATATCTTGCACAAAACTGTTAGTACCCACAACGTGCAACACACAAGGTTAATGAAAATGCACAAATAATCTAAGACTTACTAGGACGAGATTGAGAAGTGCATAGAGTCCCTTATCCCCCCCTATTTTGGCTTTCAATTTCTGAAGGGTGAAACAGGGTGATAAGGATAATCCTATACACGGGATATGTAGTTTGTTGCAAAAGCTTTTCCTAAACCTATTAGAAGGGTCATAAAAAGTACTAAACTATTTCAAGGAGTTAGGTATCTGAATTATTATTCCAACGCCACAAACAACCTTAAAAATGGAGCTACGAAACTCAAGTTATGTTGAAAAGAGTGAATGTATATTTAGAAGCATATGCAAGGAAATTCCAATTTAATGTAGGTAAACCCTAAAAATATTCACAAAACCCTAATTTATATCTATAAATTAGGGAAGAGAGAACATACCTCCTCATTCTTACCATTTTCAAAGTTTGGGAGAGAAATCAAGATGTCAATCAGAGAAGAACTTTGAGTGATACAGATGGAGCTCCTGAGATAGTGTGTGGCCACAGGACAACCGCTTCCCAAGGTAAGCCTTCTATTTTTTTTTCTATAATGTCCTATTCCTATTTTGATAGGTGAGGTCAACCCTGACTCATAAAGGTCAACTTTGACCTAGTCATGTTGACCATGACCCTTTGAAGTCGACATAAACTAGGTAGGTCCAAATCCTCTTCTAGGGTGAGGTTGACCTCGACATAAGAAGGTCGACCTCAACCCAGGAAGGCCAAACTTGACCCAAGAAGGTTGAACTCAACCTAACTGAGGTTGACCTTGACCTGGTCAAGTGGGATGTGTAGTTTAGTGATTGCAAGGTCTACTATGATGTTGCTTTGTGCTGACAGGACCTGGTTCATCTCCGAGAGCACCCCTTTGGAGGGACATTACTATTGATCAGAGAGAAGTTGTCTGAGCTAGATGTTGATGAGTCACAACTACTGAGAGATTTGGGACTATATTGGGTAGTAGCCCTAGAATAGATGAGATTTCACTAAGGCATGATATTGGCTCTTATAGAGAAGTGGAATGAGGAAACTTGTTCCTTTCATCTTCCCTCTTAAGAGATCACAGTTACATTAGAGGATGTGTACAGGATCTTACGACTTGTAGTCTGAGCTGAGCCTATCAGACCTAGATTATAGTAGGGTTCTAAGGATATCCATGTAGATGAAGAGTATTGTATAGGGTGGGTTCCATATATGCAAACTGAAGAAGATCACATAACTCTATCAGCTATACTAGCAGGACCAACACCCTTGGTACGAAGAGTGATGCTATGTGTTCTTTCCTTGGTTGTAGTACCAAGCACAAAGGGTACAATATTTTTAGCACCATTCACTCATCTCATATACAAGATGGAGAGTGATAGGACTATCTTTGCATGGGGCTGTAGCATGCTATCCCACCTATATCATGAGTTATGTCAGTTGGTGAGATATTGGTGAGAGGGCCTCACGGTATGCACACTACTATAGATTTGGTTAATTTAGCACTTCACATGTACATGACCATAGTGCTATCTAGTGACAGTAGATGCAGGCATACCTAGAGATTTTTCTTATCCACTGGGATTTGCCTGGTAGTATGGAGATATCCTTTACTAGAGGGTACGTCTACATCATATACTAGGTAGAGATGTGATATGGAGACCATACTATCATATAATAGAGTGGCTAGATACATGACATTAGATGAGACACTTGTAGCAGTGCAAGCTACTAGAGGGTCATCCCAGTCACATATAAATGTTGTATTACTATGAGAGAGTGATGAGACAGTTTGGTCTTGTACATGGAGTCCCTAGAGCAGCACATCGGTACACACATCCAACAAGGTATTATTAGAGACCCGGTGCTATACGTTGGCCATCAATAGAACATATTATAGATAGTGATATATATGAGAGAGAGGATGTAGATATATCCCTAGATGCGGCCCCAGTAGGTGTCACCAGGGATTACATTAGATATTGGAGCCTTGAGGGGACCTACCCTATCTTCCCTAATGACTATCCCACAGGTGATCTAGGTCTTTTAGAGAGGACACACTAAGATAGAAATATACTAGAGGAGGAGGAGGAGGATCATAGAGATGAGGAGGAGCCCACTTCTAAGGGAGATCCCATGGAGGAGGAGGAGTGAGCAAAGGAGAGAGTAGACAAGATGTCCCTGATGGGTAGCATGGGCATAGATGATTATGTTGACAAGGCCACACCACTAAGATCATGACAACCTCCATGCACCCATACAAAGACACCACCTATGAGACCTACATAGAGTGAGAATCAAGAGAGTAGTCACTCCATACCCCAACTATCCAGACCCTTGAGTGACACCTAGGAGGGAGATCCAGGTATAAGACATGTATTTTATTGAAATATGTAACTTAATGTTATAAAAAGAAGCACTAAAAGATAAATATGTTTGAATTATATAGATAGCATAGCAGAGTAGATTTTCTTTGTATCTAAGGTCTTGAAGGATACATATATATCCTAATGACTACCAGCTAGTGAGAAAGAGTACCTCATTGGGCACAGACATACCAACAGGCATGCAAACATCTTTCCATGTGTCCGGTGAGAGCTGAGGTTATGCAGAGAGAGAGAGAGGCTAAATTGGTGGCTGACCTATAGAGAGCCCAGGAGTTAACATATGAGATTAGCATATCAAGGAGCATCACAGAGACTACCCATCTGAGATCTTGATCCTCACATAATATATTAGAGAGAGCCGGGAGCCATCAACCCTCAAAGTGTAGAGACGGAGATTGACAGATAGGGAACATTTGCCACATATGTATTAGACTCATAAAAGTATATATATATATATATATATATATATATGTATATATAAATATATATGTATA
>MU223579.1:1341713-1383863 GCA_018584345.1 Thuja plicata
ATCTCTGTTCTGCTCTAATAGATCCTTACTGATCACATATATCTTTGCAGCACCTCAAGGATATCTCTAATCCTTCATCAGAATTCGCACATTCCTTCTGCTTCTTCACATTTCCACACTTCTCACTCTCTCTTCTTGTATTCGCAACTTGATCTTTCATATATACCCTTTAGGTTATCAAGTCAGCCCAATAACAAGTTAATAAATATTACATTGGTCGGTTGAATAAACATTTACAAATAAAATCCTTCGCAGGCCGACAACATTGTCCAGAAATGATATTCCAGTATTGACCAACTGATGCTCGGTGAACACTGCAGATTCTGCGAAAATCCTTCGGTAACCGACTGAACTCGGTAAGCACTGACTTTCCTTCACATTTTCTTTGATGACCGACTGAACTCGGTAAAGACTGAATTTCCTTTGTCGACCGAGAGAACTCGGTAGTAACTAACTTCTCGGTATAGTATTCTAGAGCACTTGGTAGACTCTGTCTAATGACTGATATGACATTTGTGTAACATCAAGGACAATACACAATTAAACAATTGTTTCCAACAATAGGGAGTAGAAAATCTATGTTGAATTCGATATTTCTTAAAAAAAATTGTGACTTCTTTATTCTTGAAAGAAGTTCCATTATCCAAAACTATTGTTGAATGAATACCAAATCGTGTTATAATATTATTAAGGATGAAATCACAAATAACATCGACAGTAGTAGAACAGAGAGGGATAGCTTCCACCCACTTCATAAAGTAATATGTAGCTGTTAGGATGTATGTATGTCATTGAGAAGAAGCCGAGGAGAATTTTCCAATAAGATCAAAACCCTAAATACTAAAAGGCGATGGAGCAACTTGATTACGAAGCTCACGAGAAGGAGCATGAATCAAATTACTATGTTGCTAACATTGACGAAACTTATTAACAAATATGAAAGAATCTTGTTCCATTGTTTTCCAATAATATCCCATTCTAAGAAGTTTATTGACTAAAGATTTCCCACCAAAATGTCCCCCACAAGAACAAGAAGGAGCTTCTGCTAAAGCTATCAGAGTTTTGGTTCTACCAAGACGTATTAATACCAAACCATCATAAGAGCATTTATAAAGTGTATCTCCTAGAGTGATATAACGTGATGCAAGCTTCCTAATATGATTACACATGTTCCTTGTTTCTAATTCCAAAAAAGTACCATCTTTCAAAAAAATAAAGATATGCAAAAACCATTCATCCAAATGCAAATTGAAACTATCAACAATAACCTTGTTAGAAATTGCAGGGTGTTCAAGAGTATGTATAGTAAATTGAAATTCTTCAGAATTATTCTCAAGACAAAATAAATAAGCTACACTTTCCATGGCATCCTCATGTGGATTATCTTTCCTAGGTAAAGTTTGAATCGTATAAGAAGAGAATTGTGAAAGAATATCAAGAGCCAAATCTCTATATTGTGTCATTTTATCATTCTTAGTCTGATAACCTCCTTTAATATGTTCCACAATCAATTGTGAATCCCCATAAATTTCCAATTTTTTAATTAAGGGATGAAGTTGCTTGTAAGCCTGTTATAAGGGCTTCATACTCCGCCACATTGTTAGTACAAGGAAAAGTCAATTTATATGATATAGGGATTGATTTTTTCATAGGAGGGGTCAAGATAATGCCAATATGAGAACCTATCTTAAAACTATATCTGTCAAAATATAATTCCCAAACATCCTCCTGTTTAATAGCTAGAATGTTTTCATCAGGGAATTCTATTGAAGTAAAGCATGTATTGGAATAAGGACAAGGAGCTTCAACCAAATAATCTATTAAAGCTTGTCCTTTATTGAATTTTTGGAAATGAAATTAACATCAAATTTTGTAAGTAAAATTACTCAGTTTGCAAGATGGCCAGAGGGATCAGTCTTTGAGAAAAGATGTTTCAAAGTATCAAATTTAATAATCACATTGACTTAAACATTTAATAGATAATGTCTGAGTTTCTAACAAGCATAAAATAAAGCTAAGCATTGTTTTTCCAAGTCTGTATATCTTGTTTCATAATCAAGTAATTTTTGACTAATGTAGTGCACACCCCTTTCCTTACCTTCACTATTGTGCTGAGCCAACAACGCACTGACTGCATTTGAAGTAGCTAAAGTATATAGATAAAAGG
Organism: Thuja plicata; assembly: GCA_018584345.1. Classification (NCBI taxonomy): domain Eukaryota; kingdom Viridiplantae; phylum Streptophyta; class Pinopsida; order Cupressales; family Cupressaceae; genus Thuja; species Thuja plicata. Next base: position 1,343,881 of record MU223579.1, read on the forward strand.
GTTTATCAAATTGAGAAAGTTAAAAAATAGGAGGATTGGTGAGGTACTCCTTCAATTTCTCAAAGGATATTTTACATCCCTCATTCCAAGAAAAAATGGTATATTTTCTAAGAAATCAAGTGAAAGGAATAGTTGTATCAGCTAAGTTAGAAACCAAGCAATGAATAGCTTGAATTTTTCCTTCTAAACTGCGTAATTGAGAAATGTTCTTAGGAGGAGGCATGTTAAAAATAGCATCAATATTTTCAGTGTCAACCTCTATGCGTCGCTTAGAGATTATAAACCTTAATAATTTACCAGAATCAACTCCAAAGGTGCATTTCTTAGGATTCAATCTCATATTATAACTCCTAATTTTTTCAAATATTTGTCATAAAATAGAACTATGATCCTCTCTTTGTATAGATTTTCCCAAAATATCATCCACATAATCCTCAAGAATCTTATGAATGTAATCATGGAAAATCAGAGTCATGGCTCGCTGATAAGTTGCTCCCGCGTTTCTTAATCTAAAATGTATCATGACCCAAAAAAAATTTCCCCAAGGTGTTATAAATGTGGTCTTAAGTTGATCTTCATGAGGAATAAAAATTTGATTATAGCCTGAAAAGCCATCCATAAAATATAATAGAGCATGACCTGCTGTTATATCGACAATCATATCAATATTAGGTAATGAAAAATCATCTTTTAAGGATGCTTTATTTAAATCTCAAAAGTCCATACACATTCTTATCTTATTTCCCCCTTTTGAAGCAGCCACAATGTTTGAAATCCAATCTAAGCAATCAATAAAGAGGACAAATCCAGCACCCAATAATTTTTCAATTTCATCTTTAACTAATAAAGCAATTCCTAGATTCATCTTTCAGATTTTTTGCTTCATAGGTTTAGCATTTGGTTTGAGAACAATATTGTGAGTAACAATCTTAGGATTTATGGCTGGCATATCTGAATATTTCCAAGAAAAAATATCCTTAAATTCAAGTAAGAGGGAAACTAACTAATCACGTTCATCCTGATTCAAGCATTTTCAAATTTTGATTATCTTCTTAGTGTCATTTGCATCCGCTTGAACCTTAATAGTCTTAGTTATGAGAAAATTACTTTTTATCCAAGAATCCATTGGTAAAGGAGAAATATATTGTTCATCATGTTATCCAAAGTAGGCTTCAGTATTCAAACAATAGGCCTTCCTTCTTTTATGATGAAACATAGGTAAATCCTCATAACCTTAGGAAAACTATCTAAGCTAGGTTTTTTATCCATGTTGAGGAGAAGCAAATTAACCAACTTCAAATGTCCACCATAGATATGATTGACATTGAGAGGAAAATCCAATGGTTGTTTGTACAGATTGAACCCTAAATAATATGTATAATCATAAATTTAATTGTCCAAGTGTTCTTGTATACCTTGTTCATATTTACCACATCCTTTCCCATTAAATCTTGATTTTTTGAGAAAATGATAACCAAAACCATATCTATCAGCCATGTTAGATTGAGTAAAAGGAGAAGTATATGTCACAATGTCATAGAAATCAAGTTTTATTTTTTCAATTGTTTCATCCATTGAGGCAGCGACAAAGTTACTTTTTAAATCCGCAGAAAGTGGGAAAGGAATTAAAACTTGTTTTTCAAACCCACTTTGTTGTTTCCTGAATTTTGAATCGGAAACCTTATATTCTCTAATAAAATAAGGATTAAATTCCAACATTCCCCAATCATCTCGATTCAAAGAAGAAGATGGAGCTTCAGTTATTTGAATCCCAGGTGTCTTTTCACATTCCTTACTTGGTTGGAGAGGTTCAGAAACTTTAGTATAATTCACATATAAGAAAGAATTTGGTGCATCATCTGCATGTAGCCTATACATTAAATTTTTATCAATGAGCCTAACCTTATGATGAAGAGTAGAAGGAACTACATGCATAGTATGTAACCAAGGTCTACCTAAAAGAAGGTTATAATTGAGATGTCCATGCATAACATGAATAGCTGTATTGAGTATAACCAGACCAACTTTAAGAGGTAGCATAATAATGCCCAAAGTTCTCTTTGCAATATTATAAAATCCACAAATAGGGACATTATCAAGTTGAATAGTTGTAAGATCAACCTTAATTGAATTAAGCATATCTATTCTACAAAAAGTAAGCCTAGATCCATTGTCAATTAATGTTCTGCGAATGATACTCTAATTAATAGAAATAGAAACCATGAGAGCATCATATTGATTATGCACCTCAATAGAAGGTAAATGATCATTGGTGAACATAATAGGAGGTGCAAAAGGCATAGTATGCATGCATTCCAAAAATAAATCAATATTCTCTTGGTTTGGAGGGGAAGCGGGAAGGGTAGATAAAGCCTTTTGCAATGCATCATGATATGTCAGAGAAGTTTGAAGCAATTCCCATAAAGATATGTTTGCAGGAGTAGCACGTAATTGTTCAACTAAGTCATACTCCTTAAAGGAACAAGGTAACCTAGGTTCTTGAGGAAGAACAAGTTGAGAAGGTGGTAAAGAAGATGGAACAGTAGGCTGAGGATTATTTTGTGTGTGATAAGCATGTGAAACGGAATCCATGTTGTCAAAGAAATACAAAGGATCTCTAGGTTTGCCCTTAATAGTTATTTGAGGATATCCTTTTATCGTCAAAAAAGGTTTAGGGTAAAAAATTCTAGGTCCATCAATGTTGCAAATAGTGAAACATGAAGGTAACCATGCACACACCCTATGGTAAAGGTCAATTGAAGAGGTTGTGAAGGAGGATGAAATAGCAATAGGATCCATGGAGATCATATTTAAACAATTTCCATCCTCACTACTAGGTACCTCATTAGGGGATCTAACCTCTTTTTCAATAAAAGCCTCATCAAAATATTCAAAACAAAAATCATACATGTTGAAGACAAAGTAATACTACAAGCATGAAAAATGTAAATATTTTTGTATTTTTAAAGATATTTTGTGATTTTTATTTTTCTTAAATATAAGTACAATAACATAAAATAAATTTACTTTTATGTGCATGTAATTTATAACATAAAATGCAAATCTAACACCAAAAATAAAGACTTGTCTTCACGTCGTGTTCACCAAAATGTAGAGGGTGAAAATGGAAACCTTTAGGTAGGGTTTTGAATGTAAATTTGTACATACAAGATACACTAAGTCTCTATTAGCCCTAACCATTTAATTGTAATGATAACTAATGTAAATCTAGAAATGATTGCAAATAATAATGAAATCACATATATATCTCATAATATAGCAGATCTAGAAAAGCCTATTTTCTAATGTCTGTGTTGAGCTTTGGGGAATTCTGCAACTGGATCTGGAACAGAAATGCAGAGGTGGACAAAAATCAGAAATATTTTCCTTTTCTAAGTTAGGTTGGCCTCAAACTCTTTGTTGGGGCACAATTGTACCCCAAAATGCCAACATCGACCTGCACAGCTTCGACAAAATGTTGTTCACGAATCCTAAAAGTTGGCCGAAAAGGGTATCCAAATATTCTCTGCAGCTACCAAAACAATGACTATAGATATCTGAAAATGGTGTTTTGGGGTGGCTATATAGGGTTTGTCCTTAGTCAAACCCCCATTTTGGTGATTTCCACTTCCACAAATAGCTGGATGTAATAGAGTATGTGTGTGTTGCTCTTAAGAAGAGCTTTGATTGTGCAATGCCAAGATCTAATCTTCTATATTGAAACCCTAGAATAAATTGAAATGAGAGAGAAATTCATAGATTTTAATATGATAAAGAAAGCATATCGAGTCCCCACAATGAAGAAGGAAGGATTTGAAGAACTCTTTCTTTTGTCCAATAAAGATCCATAATAGTTTGTCCATAAATGTGCTTGCTTGTATCAAAACATCATGATATCTTGTTCTCCTATATCATCCTCTTGCATTCATGCATTATCATCATGTCATGATATCATAATTTCATCATGTCCAAATGAATTTCTCTTTCTCTCTTCTCTATTTCTCTTTTCTCTCTTTTCTTTCTAATCACTTTTTCTTTTCTCTCTTTCCCTTTCATGTTAGTAGGACTAGATCATGAAGCTATGTCATTTATAATGTTGCTCTTGTCTTTCTTATGTAGTCATTTATGCTTTCTATGATTATTTTTTGTTTTCTTTTGTACCCTTTTGCATTTATGTTGAGTTAGAATCCTTGGTTTATGGGCTCATGTCCTTAACTAATTGATGTTCTACCTTGTTGCGATCCACCAGAGTCATTCTTCTAACTTTACCGCGAGTATGTTCGATTTTCATACTCCCGCTAAAGTGGGGGCTTAATGTATCATCTTAAAATGGAAGCATTTCCATGTTAAGAAAATTTATCCCACCTTAGGGGGTGTTTTAGACCATCATCATCTTGTCCTCTCATTTCTGCACCCTCTCCAACTTTTGTGCCTATTTAGGACCCTGATTGGGCCTCTCCGGGCACTATTTATCCCACCTTGCCCTGGGTCAAGGTTGACCTAAAACTTGACCTAGGTCAGGGTTAACCTTGACCTTGACATAGGTTAGGGTTGACCTCAACCTCAACCCAGGTCCCCCTTTCCAATTGGAAAGATTGTTGGTTGTCGGGAGACATTTAAAAGTTCATTTTCCGACTTCCAGGTCGGTTGTTTTGGGTTCCGAAGAGATGACTTTTAAATTATATTTAAATTAGGTCCTCCTCTAGGGGTATAGTTCTAACTATAATTTAATTACTCTATGTAGGCCTCCTTAGAAGATTGTGCCCTATATTGGTATGTAAGGAAGCCTTCTCCTCTCATTTTCTCTAATCACTAACCATTTGTGAAAGTAATAGATCAATGAAGAAGGAAGGACTTGAAGAACTCTTTCTTTCTCCATTGAAGATCCACAATATTTTGTCCCCAAATGTGCTTTATTGTATCAAAAAATCATCATATCTTGTTCTCTTATATCATCCTCTTGCATTCTTGCATTATCATCATGTCATGATATTGTAATTTCATCACGTCCAAATGAAGGCAAAAGAGAGTGCTTATACAGAGATCTCAAGGTAAGCCTCCTAGGGAAATGCAAGGGCTCGTAATTCAAATTTCACCTCAAATCAAGCTCTAATTATAGTCACCAACCAAGGAGGAGATGTATTAATTTCAAATTTTGGAGAAATCACTTCCGCATCTAGATCCGATGACCAATTTTTAAGTTTAAGACATCGATATGATCCAAATTTGAAAGTGGGAACCAAAACCTGACAAAGGTCAAGGTCGACCTCAGCCCTGACTTGAGGTTTTGGGCTTGTCACATTGATTAGCCAGGGACCTAGGAAGATGAGAAAGCATAACAGAATGCTAGGAAGAAGGCACATGTGCCTAGAAGAGGTGTAATGAAGGATAGGAGGACCACTACATAGGTCATACCTTAAAAATAGAGCCACAGAGAAGGGAATCAAGGATAATCCTTAGGATACTAACCCTAATTCCAAGTGTAGATGCATCCTAAATACAAATCTATCATGTAAATGCACTAAAAGAGGTTGCTAAACCTACCAAAATGGAAGTGCTTCCATTTTCATATGATACAAAAATATATTTAAAGAGAAAGATAACTTGAAATTGGAATTGGATAGTGTACAATCACATATTAAAACTTAGGGGGGAAGAGGTGAACTTAATTGTTCAAGAGATTTCTATCTGTTCAAAACTCCATGATATTATTAACAAGGAGGAGTTTTAAATACAAAATTCTAGGTCTATCTAGCTTAAACATGGAGAGAGTAATAATTTTTTTTATCATATATATATACTCTTCAACATATAGAGAAAAACCATATTTATTCTATTAGGTTAAATGGATCTATGTTTTAGGAGGATAAGGACATTATGCAAGCCACGCTTGATAATTTCTCCTCTCTTCTTTCCCAGGAGTCTCTAGTTTATTTAGGTAAACAGCTAGAGCTACTAAAGACATTCCTTATCTGGTTTCTTAGGAAACAAATAGAACTTTGACTACGAATCCTTATGGTAAGCAGCTTTATGAAACTATTTTGTCCTTTGAAGGTAATAAGGCTTTGGCCCTAGATGGTTTCCTTATGTTTTTCTTTCTTATATATTGGTATATCATGGCTAAAGATGTGGTGGTTTCTGAAAAATAATATTTTGGTTTTATGTCACTGCTCAAGGAACTGAATGCCACTTGTTTTGCTCTCATACCTACAAACCCTAGGGTTGATTACTTTCAATATTTCAGAACAATAAACTTATGCAATTACATATATAAGATATTCAAAAATATTATTATCCTCAAGATAAATCATTGTTTTCCATCCCTTATCTCTTATTAGGAGAATGAATTTGTTCCTGGAAGACCAAAATTGTTAGAATAATTTAGAGGGGGGGTGAATCAGTGGCCTTAAAAATAATTCCAAAAATCCAACCAAAACTTATCTCTAAAATATAATACCCTCTAGTTATCTTTCACTCCATCAAGATGTATGTCATAAATTTCTTTAACAAATATAACCTTCTTCGTAAGATGTAATGTTTATCTTTTCTAGACTTTACCGAACAACAGTATATAAACTTAGTGTTAACCGACCAATCCAGTTTCAATAATGTGTAAAAAAAAATATCAATGTAATGAACCATATACACATTTGACACATAGATTTTAATGTGGAAACATTTGTAAGGGAAAAACCACCTTGGACCGATAACCCAAAATATGTTCACTATTCTGATGTGAGCTCGGTGAAGAGCCAACCCTGTTAAAGGTTACAATACACACTGTTAAGTGCGACCTTGTTAGAGGATTTAAAACTATCAGTTTGTTTTTTGACCTAGCATTCACTATGTTGTCAAAATGAAAACCTTTTGATACTCCTGAGTATCTCAATACAATAAGTACTGTTAAATCCCACTTGGTTAAGAGGTTTTATAAATTAATGGTTAAACTGATACAATAAATGATCTGTTCAAAATAAAACTTTAACTTGTAGATATTCAGATCGACTGTTAGGTCAATAATACCTCTCTGATCAATATGCTCTTTAGTTCCTTTTCTTTCTTCCTTTCCTTTTCTCGTTGATTGATGTATCCTTTGTTTCTCTATTTCTACAGAATTTCTTGGCTCTATTCTTCATCCTATATGATCAGATCTACGTGAAGAATTCAATCTTCACTAGAATATACTCAGAATTCCTCTCTTTCTAATGAATTAATTGTCTCTTTATATAGAAATGATTATCTTCTCAATCTCCTTGTCTTTTTCGTAGATCACTTCTTGATCTGTAAAACTCACCATGCTTTCTTTATCCCATAAAGCTCTACTTTATTTTTATTCTACAAATCTCTGCATGATAACTGTAAATAAAACATGCTTAAAATCTCTTTCCTTTCTTTAGTTTAACTAAACATTAGAAATAAAGCAATGAGTTAGTCAATCCCTAAATATTTCTCTACGAACTAAGTAGTTTTTTCATTCTTTAATTTTAGTTCTGATCGATCATCAACTCCATTTATGCTCGGTCATTGACTTTAGTTATGCTCAGTCATTGACTTTAGTTATGCTCGGTAATTAGCATCTACTCGGTAACACTTTCTCAGTTACTATGGTGCTCGGTATACACTATGAACTACTTGGTATTCACTATACGTCAGTGTCACTATCCATTAGCGTTTACTGTCACTCGGTGTATATAGAACTATTATGTTTTACCGACCACATAAACTTTGTCTTTTTAGATCTTCAAGTTTATGACAATATGTATATGACCAATCAAACCATATCTAGTTGAAATCAATGACAATACGATACACAAATGGATTTAATGTCTTGCATTAACTTTTTTAGCTCGGTGATCATCAACTTATAATCTTCAAATATTCAACCAGTTATATTTCATCACAATTCTAGACTCAATAATGACTATTTATGAGAACATTCATTCTCTTACTGCAAATAAAAGGGTTGTCTTCTTCCTTAATTTGGACCTTCTAAAGACCTATGATGGGGTGAAGTATTACTTCTTGCTGAAGGTTTTAGCTATCTTTGGCTTTAATGAAGCTTTTATCTGGATCATTATGTAGTTGTTTTTTAGGATTAAATTCATGGTTATCGTGAATGGTTTTCTAATTGGTTTTTTCTCTTCCACATGGGGTGTTATAAAAAGACATCCCCTTTCTCCTTTCCTTTTTATTCTCTTAGTAGAGTCTATTGGGATATTTATTCAAAGAAATTTTAATATTGGAAGACTTAAAGGTTTGACACCTTCATCTATAGACCTAGTTTTCTCTCATTAACAATTTTTTGATGATACTTTAACGATGGGGAAAACTCTCTTTTGGAGGCTAAATTTTTCAAGGAGATTCTCCATGCTTATGAGGGTGTTATCGAGAAGACTATCAATCTTACCAAAATTTCTCTTTTTCTTGAACACTCTTGATAGTATACATTAGAGACTTCCAAGGATTTTTGGCTGCAAAATTGAATCCTTTGCATCGACCTATCTAGGTCTTCCTCTTTTTGACTATGAAGCCCCAATGACTTTTTCAGGAAAGATGATTGAGAAACTTCAAGCTAATCATGTTGGGTGGAAGTGTTTTCTTCTCTCTCAAGATGCTAAGCTTAAATTGATTAAAGATTCATCATAGAATTTACCATTCTACTATATGAGCATCCTCAATGTTATGAAGAAATTTATTTTTAAACTAGAGCAAATTTAGAGGAATTTCTTATGGTGAGGTTTTGAGGCCAAACTTAGAGTGCATCTTGTTGCATAGTATTAGATTTTCATGCCTAGGAATATAGGGGGTATGGGCATCCACAATACTAAAGTGTTCAATAGGGCCCTTCTTGGCAAATAGCTTTGGAGAAGCATCACTGTTAAGAATGTGTGGTCCAATATTATTCAAGATAAATACATAAATGGACATGGTCACATTATGGAATTTATCATTGATGAAAAACCTATGGGGATGGACTCTATCATGTGGAAATATATTTTAGGCTCTAAGGAGATCCATTTTTAGGGATTGTGTTGGTTGTTTGGCAATGGAAGAAAGATTTGGTTTTGGGAAGACTAGTGATTGGGTGATTCTCCTCTAATTTTGGTTCTGAAGTTTTCCCTTTTTAGAGGTCATTGTGTTAGAAGGTTTGGGTTCTTTTTCGATGAATAAATCCTTGACTCTGCTTGGGTGAATTTAAGGGGTGTGACCTCATCCCTTTGCTCTTTTTCAAGACATGTTGACTCATGTTCATGTCCCCGATTCTTCATTGGAAGATAAATTAGTCTGGTTCCCTTCTGTAGATGGAAATTTCAAGGTCTCAATGTCGTTTTGGAAGGAAAATAGACTTCCTTTGCCTAGGACCTTTTGTTCTTTGGTTTGAAATTTGAACCTTCTTCAAAAAATTAATAGTTTGTTTTGTCTTCAGATTCGTAACATAATTCCCAGTCTTGATAATATTTGAAAGAGAGGTATGTCCTTTCCTAACTGATTTTTTTATGCTTAAAGGATGTTGAAAATGCTTTTTGTATCTTGTTCACTTGTGATTTTTCAAGGGAGGTTTGGTCCTTCGTCTTGAAACTTTGGTCCACATCTTGGGTCATCCCAAACTCCTTTATAAAATGTTGGATGCAATAGAAGTCACCCTCTCAAATCCACTCTTTGATTTCTCTTTGTGATCTTATGCTTCCTCATATTGCATAGGGCTGTGGAAGGAGATAAAAAACTTTTTATTCAAAGATAAGTTATGTTTTGAGGATGTAGTGGCTCGTAAAGTTCAAATGGATATTAAGGAGAATTTTGAGGGAAATTCTTGTGGTTTTATCCACCCCTTACTTCTCTTGGGGGTTGGAACTGTGTAGATCCAATCCTACTCCAACTTGAATAACGAGGGTTATTAGCATTGATTTGCAATGAGGGAAAGCAATTGAAAATGATAAGAAAGAATCTATAGACAAAAAATAACAAGCAAGATAAATAGGAAAAAGAATGAATGCAAACCACAATGCTCGAGGCTTCTATTGCTTGTCTCTACTCCTTTTGAAACACTAGATGAATGATGCTCAGTGTTGGTATTGGTAGTGTCTATGACTTGGGAGTGTTGAGAAAATGATATTGATTATGATCATGCAAGAATGCTTGATTCTTCGCAATAATCCTACAGAGTAAGTGTTCCCAAAGCTTGAAATCCTATATCCTTCAAATGGTTGTGAAGGGTTGATTATATAGAATATGGAAAATGATTTGGATGGTTGAGATTGATCCCATAGATTAGTGAATGAATGGTTGAGATCAAACAGAATTAGACAAGAAATCAGTAAACTCCACCTCTTCAACTAGGAGAGAAGAGGTCATGATTTAGTTAACTGAGGAGCAACCAGTAAACTTCACCTCTTCAACTTGGGGATAAGGGGTGATGTTTTAGTTTAATTGAGAAGAAACTAGTAAACTCCACCTCTTCAACTTGGAGAGAAGAGGGGATGTTTAGTTAACTAAAAAGAAAAAAGTTTTACTCCACCTCTTTAGCTTGGAGAGAAGAGAGGATGTTTAGTTATCTGAAAAGCAACTAGTTTACTCCACCTCTTCAACTTGGAGAGAAGATGTGATGTTTAGTTAACTGAAAATTTGATCATCAGTTACATTTTTTAACTTGAGAAAGGATATATTTGAATATTTAATTAAGTTTTATAGTTAAAGTAGTCAAACATGAGAAATTGAATTCTTTTTAGATTTAGAATTAAATTATTGAGTGTAATTAAATTAATTCAATGAAATTAATTTAATTTAATTAGAAGAATTAATTAATACATTTAAAAATTTAAATTTAACATTTAGGAAATTGAATTTAATTAATTAATAAAGATTAATTAATTAAGGTTAATTAATTAAATAAAATTAATTATTTAATTAATTTTGGGGATATGATTAAATGATTTGGGGAATGGATTTAAAAGAAATAAATGATTACTTAATAATTAAAAAACCATTAATTAATAGATGAAAATAGTGTTTTTAATGTAAGGTCGCAAGTCTGTCCATTTTAGGGTGTCTACAGGAACATTGCACAAGCTTGGAACTTAAATTTGGATATCACTAAACCCTTAACTAAACAAAAGAATCCAAGGGATAATATAAGGTGGAAGCCTCCTCCTTGGGGATGTTTTAAGATTAACATTGAAAGGGAAATAAAAGGAAATCCTAGAGCTACAAATTGTGGGGGTGTGGTTCATGATCAAACTATCATAATGGTCTCAGGAATGGAACACCCTTTTGGCACTTAGATAAACTATTTTTTTAAGGTTATAACTGTCTATCTAGGCTTAAAGATGGCTCGAGATTATGGTCTATCTAAGGTTTTGTTAGAGACAAACACCTTGAATATAATAAACTACATCAAAGGGGCCTTCCCCCTAGCTAAACAATTAAGGCTATTAGAATATATAGCTTAGATTTATTGGCAGGATTTGAGGGGTATTTTATTTTTTATGTATATCGTGAGGATAATTGTGTTTTGGATCACCTAGAAAACCTGGGTGCCAATGCCCATAAAAGATTGGATTAGGATAAAAATAATCAAATCCCAATGAGTTTGTGTCAACACCTTCATAACGATGAAAATGGGTGATGACCTCTTTACTCTCATTAAAGATGATTTTTTGTATCATTTTTTGCATTTATTTTTAATCAGTTCACTAGGGTTTTGATACTAGAGCTATTGGGAGATAGAAATAGAACAAAGCTAATTGTTTATGAAAGATGACAAAATAAGGAGTCAGTATGGAGTTCCATTGTCATTGAGAGACCTAATATATATATATATGGAAAGGCTTCATAGTGCTAATACCCTTGTCATTGAAGCCCTTCTGGCGAGATGGAAGCATGGTTTTATGCATGTGTATGGGTTGGAGATGGTTATAAATGAAGATCTCATCGCTAAAGTCTCTGACACCCAAATTGAAGGCACTAAATTCTTGATAATCCATAAAGGATCAAAAGTTGACATTAGTATACAAGGAGACAGTTTTGGTCGATTGGTTATGATCACCAAGTGACAATAGTTACCGAGGGTAGTGATCATCGAGCACAATGATCACCAAAATGTTTTGAACAACAAGCAATATATCAACCAAGCATGAGTCTACAAAGACATCACCAAGAACTAGTCTACAGAGACATCACTGAGCACTAGTCTATAGAGACATCACTAAGCACCAATCTACACAGAGAGATAGCATTTCACTGGGAAAAGTAGATCTTATCTACATGTCAGCTAAAGTACCTCAATCTTTAAAATAACTTTTTTCTTAGCTGGACAACCATTTTTTATGGATCAAGAAAAGAATTAATTATGGATGTAATTAGTTAACTAATTGTATTCATACAAAGTAGGAGATCAAGGTCAAGTTGTAAACCTTTGATCTTAGAGTTTTTCAAGAAAAGTGTGAAACCTGATTAGGTCAAATCCTTGATGTATAGATGCAATAATAAATCAAGAACATGATGATTGTAGCCGCCAAGGACATTTATGGATCAGATAGAGAGTTTCATGCACAAGGAAAGAAAAAGACGAATTCAGTTTATGAAGAACCACATTCAAGCCTACCAAGAAGAATAGAGGTATTATCCATCATAATAAGGTGATATATATTTTGTGTACTTAATGGATCTGTAATCAGCAATTTGAGATTTTAGCAACCAGGTCATATATTTTGTTACTCTCTAACAATTGTACCAGACAACAAAATCCTTTCACAAGGTGGACTTAATAGTCTTTATGTAAATCTCTTAACCGAGTGCACACATACATTGTGTTTCTAAAATCTATTAACCAAGTAGACTTAACAAGTATGACATGTTACTCTTAACAAGGTAAGATCATCATAAGTGATCACAACTTGTAGCCCTAACAGGCACCTTCCATTGTACAGATAGTGAATCTTTGAGGGTTTTATCTACACCACAGTTTTTACCTTCTAACAAGGGCTTTTGTGTAATCAAATACTCATGTCATTTGTAAATTAGTTTCATGACTGTTTCAATGTTTGTTTACATGTATTTACATTTATGCTATGATATTGCATGTATGAAGTAGAAAAGCTACAATGATCAATTATGCAAGTAATGAGTACTAAGGTTTAAATTGTAAAAGTTTTAAGGGTACTTATTCACCCCTCTCCTCTCAGTACACACCCTTCCATTATTCCAACAATTGGTATCAGAGCTAGCTCTCTTATTTGGAAAATTTTAATAATTCAAGAGAAAAGATATTACAATGGAAAGGTATAAGCTTGATAAAAATATTGAGAATCGGAAGTTGCAAATATATATTTTCTTTGAGCAATGCAAAGAGACAAGAAACAAAATGAAATAGCTATTGGCTGAAAGAAAAGTCATGGCATCTGACTACAATGAAATGGACTATCATGAAGAAGAGATACCTAACCTATTTGATTCATCTGGATCTAGATCTGGTAGTACATCTAACACATCTGAAGGAACCATTGCAGATCTAAATGAAATCAATCAACATCTGATTGAGCAAGTGAAAGTACTGCAGATCGATCAAGAGACACAAATGGTAAGAATAATTGATTTTATGAATAATGCAAGACAATATGAACAAAAAAGACCTTTGGTTATTGATGAAAAGAGAAAGATTAATGAAAATTTTCAAGAGAAAGAATTTGAGATACAAAAACTTACTGAACATCACCTTGAGATCACCAATCGAATAGTTCTCATGAGTCATGAGGCCAATCGAGTGAACATGGAACTTGCTGGAAAATTGGAAGCTATTGGTGAGATAAAAGACAAAAATGATAAATTGAAGCATGAAGTAAAGATTCAACAAAAACATAATGATATGATTAAGAAAGTTGAAGACAATACAAAAAGAATGGATGAATTTTTGAATGGACAAAGAAGAATCAACAACAATACTAGTTTAGGGTATACCGAGAATGAAGAATGATCAAACCGAGATGATGAAAGGAATGTATACAAAAATCCAAGATCAAATAAGCATTCATGTAATCACTATGGAGAACCAAGCCACACATCAAATGTTTGCAAGAGTAAAGTGAAAAATGTATTCCTAAAACTACTTCTACATTCATAGGTAATTTTTATAACTGTAACAAGCAGGGACACAAAGAACATGAATGCATATCTAGGCTAAACAAACCAAAGAACAAATATTACTTGGAAAAACGTTGCCCTACTTGCAACATGAATGGTCACATATTTCATGAATGCAAGAAAAGGATAAAGCAATTTGTTTGGAAACCTAAATAAAAAGAAAATGCATGTCAACCGAGACGAGATGGTAATACATATGTTTTGGATTACAACACTTGGGTAAATTGTACAACATGTGGTATATATGGATATATAGCTACTAACTTTATGAGGAAATAGATAAGAAGATCTAGAAACTAGACTAACCATGGAATGACATGCTTACACTATCATAAGGTTGGTCACTTAAGTAAGGACTATAGAGACTGAGTGATAGAGTCAATAAATTTTTCAAATGGAAATAATATTGAATAAACAATGAGAATGAGAAATCAAATGTGGAGGAGAGCTTCAAACAATGATAATGCTAGACCAAGTACTACAGTTGGTGACACCTGAACCAATGGATCAGGTGATTCTAGTACCCCCACCTAATTAATACAAGTATGGAACTGCACTCTACAAAACTGTATCTTACATCAATTCCTATATTCATTGAGAAAATGCCAAATTATCATGAATGAAGATGCACCATGGTATTGCATGTTATGTTTTGTGAATCTAGTTTGTTCGGTCAATATAAACCAAGCATAAATTACACGACAGTGAGCATGTGAAAGACAACTAGGTTGAAACTATGTACTAAGCATTGTATACTCACCGAGTTGAAGACTTTGTTGTGTTCATAAAGCATATCTATTTCATTGACTGAGTGATAGCTAAAGCATTTAATGCATCACTTAGGGTATTTTTCTATAAAAGGGGCAATGTGAAGTCATTCGTTCACCCAACGTTAAAGAGCTATTTGTAGAGTGAATAAGAATGATTAAGAGTACCTACATTGTAGAGTGATTCACAACACTTTCAAAGCTACTCCAACAGTTTTCAAGAATTCACAGCATACATCCAGTGAGTATCTAGACTCACTGAGTCAACAGGCTATTTGCAAAGAAGCCCTAAATTAATGAACAATAGCATCCACTTCATGAACCTCAAAGATCAAGATGGAAAAATAAAATAAGGTCATTTTAATGAACAACTCGATCTGTGAGGAAGCTAACTACAAGTTTTGCCCTGAGGTTTTTGTTCAACCCGATGACAAAGGAAAAGAAGGAGCATTTTTTACTATCCCACTTAGGGTTTTACTTGTTGAAGACATCTGTGCATACATCCTCTGCAAAGTTGGAGATCGGAGACTTAGCTCGCTTGAGGAAGCTTACAAGAATCTATGCAAGGATGGTAACCTAAGGGATGAGTACAAGCATATTGAAGTGAAATGATTAAACAATGTCCTACTATTCCAAAAATATTTCAAAACATAATGGATTCGTATTGTGCTCAGTCAAGTGCATGTCATAAAGATGTGGTTATATGAACCCAAGAAAATCACAAAATATGTGATTCAGATAGTAACTAGATACCCAATAACTGAGAAAGAAAAATCCCTAAGACACCCTGGATGACCAGAGATTGAAAAGGTAACTAGAGCTGAGCGGGATGACAGAGGTCTCAAAGTCAATTCAATCACTGACCTTGAAATGAAATATTGTGCGTATGTGATTGGATACAAAATATTTCAAGAAAGCAGATTGAAAAATGTTGGTTGTGGGACATGTTGGTGTTTAAAACTATTATGTTATCTAAATCCACCAATATGCCTTGATACTATTGTTAGGAGTGGTTAGCTCCAAGTATGAAAGCTTAACAAGACAACTGGACCAACTATAGGGAAAAGACTTCACTCTTCACTTCTAGCTCTACAAAACCAAGGTAGGTACACCTAATCTAGACTAAATTCAGCTCTTTACAACACATTTAACCTCTATATTTTGAACAAAAGATGAATGGAAAGTAAGTACTGAATGCCAACCTAGCAGTCATTGACTCTTTACTACCATGGGTGGAATAAGAAGAACAACTATAACTATAAAGAACTTGTAAGTGAGTTTGATATAAAGTTTAGGGACATAAAATAGACAAACTATTCAGATTTGTATCTCAAAAAAATAACTAATCCTAGATCAGTTCCTTATCCATTGGGCTAAATCTAAATATAATACTAAAACTGAAACACCTTATTGGCAAGGATTCAAAGCCATGAACATAAGAATTCTCAAAATCACACACTACAAGATCCTCTAATAGATATCCAAATAGAATCAATGTAATGTCCAAAGGAATTAGTTTGACCTAAAATCAAATACTTATGCAACACACATATATGCATCAACAAAACTTATGTGGTAAGTCCTAAAACTTACAACTTAGTGAACAACACAAAGGAGATACTTAATTCTGAGAAAACATATATTAAGTATGATGAAACTGATTCTTGATTTAGTATGACAAGGAGATATGCAATATGAAAATATGCAAAAGATGAAAGAACTTTCAATTCTCTCTTGACACAATCTGAAATTACATTTTCTATATCCTAGACTAGAGATAAAATGTAAGTCTAATTCTCTTCAATATTTCTCCCAATTCTCTAGCCCCTCTAAATGGTCCTAAAAATTCCTTTATAACAACAAGAATGCAACAAGAATCTGACCATTTAGGGATAGGGTTACCACCATAAAATGCAAGCATTCAATTTTGAAAATAAGTTGAAACCCTAAAATATTCCCTTTTTCCTATGCAAATCTGATATGGAAATATCAGGAAAATTCCCTTGAATGTGAATACTGTATTTTTGATGTTGAAAATAAATCAAAGTCATGACATCAAGTAATGCTCTCATTAATGAAGAAAAGACCAGGAGGTGCCAATAAGAAACAATTTGATCAAAAACCTTAATTGCATCACTTCATACATAAATACGCCTAACACTATCAGATCTCCATCCAAACATGGCTCTATAGCTGTGGAAAAAAGACCCAAAAGATCAGATTGAAATATTAATGGGGCGCTCAGACAAAACATCTCTCGCCTGGCATGAAAACCCTATAGTAAAAAATTTAAAAATTTCAACTTCCATTGAAACGGTCACAGGTGGCCCCGAAAAAGACATCAACAATTGAGATTTAAAATTTTATCGGCTTTTAAAATACAACCGCTAATACACTTTAGTCATTTTTTTGGAAAATAAGTAAAAAATAAATTTACTTAACCACGATCAATTCTTATTGACCACCACATAGAATCTCTCCATTGGCCCTTAGAAATACCTTTCCATTAGCCCCTTCACATCATCCCCACACTTCCTACCACTACCTTGGTCACACATTATACATTTTTCTATCACACGATGCTTATCTTCCTTGGATCTTTCCTTCACGCGGTAGTGAAATACCATCGGATCTTGGTCCATCTTTCATGATCTTAGTAGACCTATTCTGCCATTTGTGCCACATGGTGCCACCTCATTTTCTAGAGCTTCTACCATGTGTTCATCCAACTTGGTATAGCTGCTTGTCAAACCTTCCAGATGTCACACCTGCGCTACTAAGCGATCTGACTAGACCTACCGTGACTTGGACTACATTATAATGCCTTGCTACCATTTGACGATCCTTAACCATGTCGCTCGAGCATTCTCTAACATGGGCCCACCAAAAAATCCTTTCTATCCATCCATGTCACTAGCCACATCACCGTCTATATGTTGAACCATGTGCCAAAAGGAACATTCCTTTCAGGCACTTAACTATTTCTGGTTGGGATATACAAATATCAAAGTTCTTCAACACACAGCCGATGTGGGATAAAAGACCTAGGGAATTTTAAACAAAGAAAGAACTAATGAAGGCATGAAGACCAAAAAAAATGTTGTGAATCCACATAGGTGACCAAAGGGAACAAAATATGACCACAAAAACCCTCTGCAACCAATTCATGCAAAAAATAGATAGGAAACACTCAAACGCCAATGAGAAAGCCCGAGAAATATCACCAAGCGACATCACCGAGCAGCCCAAGTAGTCATCACTAAGCAACATAGTGTAAACCGAGCACCAACACTACCTGAACATCAACATAAACTAAGCACTTTATCTTAATGCCTTTTCACCATCTTCGGTTGTTAGTGCCTTGGTCAGATTTCCAGAGGCTTTCAAACTACCTCAATACAAACTAAACCAAAAAACAAGCAACTAATCAAATATTGTGTTTGTTTACCGAATTGACCTCGGTCTTTACAAGAGTGGATGAATAAACAACCTAAGTTCAATAAAATGGCCTAATAGTGGCTCTGAATGGGCATATGTGCTTCTCACAGACATAAAAAGGTATAAAATCAAAAAAGAATATATACAAACACTCTTGTTCATGAATTCTTGCTTCTTTAAGAAAAGTAGAACTTCAAAAATTTCCCATGAACCAGCAATTACAGTATGTTTCAAGATAACTATTTTATCATATACGAATCAAAACCCCATATTCTATTAAATATGTATGGTCCCAACCAGATAGGATCAAATTTCCTATGTTTTCCTTTGTCTTCTATTCTAGCATTCCGCAAAAAAAACTATTTCATCAGCCTCAAAGTTCCTAGTAGTAGTTCTCTTGTCAAATAGATTCTTACATTGTAATTGCAATTTGACATTTGTATCATGTGCTTCCCTTCTTGACTCATCAAGTTGTATCAAATCGTCCAACCTAATCCTCATATCATCTTCTAGGTCATTATCATATGCTTGGATGAATTTATACATTTGCAATAAGTTATTCTAGGGTAATCTGGCATGGATACTATATACTAGGTCAGAAGGTGCACATCCAAGGGCCTTCTTTACTATTACTCTATCTTCCCATAGAGAAAGTTGTAATTTGGAATCCAAGGCCTTCTTGTTTGCATCTGACACTCTCTTCATAATATTTATCAAGCTCTTATTACTGGATTCATCCTGACCATTGCCTTGGGGGTGATATGGGGAAGAGTAAGAAATATGAATCACATATTGATGAAAAAAATCAATGAATTCCTATGATCTAAAACACATATCATTGTCCACTAGAATGGTTTCTGCAAAACTAGATCTAGTCAACATATTTTGCATTACAAAATCAATCACAACCCTACTTGTGGCTCTTCTAGTTGGAATTGCTTCCACTCACTTGGTAAAATAATCAGTTCCCACTAGGATCCATGAAAGACACCCACTATATTTATTAGGGATCTCACCTATGAAATGCATCCCCCATTTAAGAAAAGGTGCCTCAACTATAACAGGCTTCAAGGGAAGATTCCCACCAAACTTTAACTTGCCTAAAAATATCTGAAAAGCATCACATTATCTAACATATTGGTGAGCATGCATGAAGATTTTTGGCCACCAAAAACTAGATCTAATAATATTATGGGCAGTCATCTTAGCCATGTAATGGACAACACATATACCATCATGCATTTCTTTCAAGAGATCATCAGACCTATCATGATCTACACATTTGAGCAACACTCCATTGCTCCTCCACCATAATTGTCCTTGAATTATTTCATATCTCAAAGCATGAAACTTGATTTTTCTCCTTTTATTATCACTCATGTCAAGGGGTAACAACATCTTCTGCAAGTATCCAACGATGTCTTTGTACCAATCAGAATAATCCATATAATAAATATAAGGTCTCTTCTCTTTTTCTAACATATCAATATGATTTGCATCCAAATTGGTTTGATCCATGAGTTTAGAAAATCCTAGACCCCTCACCAACTTAGTACTATGGATGTCAATATTAAACTCTTGGATCTTGTTGATCTATCTACATCTCCTCTCTGAGACTTCTTGTTGAACTAAAATGTCCTTCACATTAGCAGTTGACACATAAGAAACTATGATTGCCCCTACCAAATAACATCTAAATTCTTTTACAGCTTTGACCAAAGAAAAGGCATGTTTCTCCATAATATCATATTTCAGCTTTGCTACCTGGAAGGACTTACTAAAAAAGGAAATAGGCTTCTCATAGCCTTATGAATTCTTCTATAATAGTACTGTAGCAATAATCTTATAAGAAGGAAAGGAGAAAATTTAAAGTGGCTTAGTATAATCAAGGGTCCTCAGAATAGGGGCATCTTTAATAGCCTACTTGATATCTGAGAAATCTGTACATGCTTCTTGAGTCTATTCCACTTTGGCTCCTTTCTTCATCATCTTTGAGATTGGTAAACTAGTCTCTGCAAAATTTGTTACAAACCTCCTCAAAATGTTCACTTGTCCAAAGAAAGACCGAATGCCCTTAACATTTTTTGGTTGAGGGACTTTATCAATTGCACTTACCCTTTCAAGGCCAATCCTAACTCCATATTTAGAGACAATGTGTCCTAAAATCTTTCCCTCT
The DNA here is from genome assembly GCA_018584345.1 of Thuja plicata. Lineage (NCBI taxonomy): Eukaryota > Viridiplantae > Streptophyta > Pinopsida > Cupressales > Cupressaceae > Thuja > Thuja plicata. Next base: position 1,364,398 of record MU223579.1, read on the forward strand.
ATCACCCCAAAAACACACTTCTTTGGGTTAAAGGAAACCCCATACTCTAGGGCTCTTACAAAGATCTTCTCAAGATGATCACAATGTTGATCTTCTCTTGATGAGTATGCAGTAAGATCATCTTGGAAAACTACCAAATTATTTTTTATAAAATATGCAAATTCTACATCCATAGATCTTTGGAAAGTAGCTCCAATATTTGTCAAATCAAAGGGCATCTTGACATACACATAAGTTACCTAGGGTGTGGTGAATGTAGTCTTGAACTATTCAGATTCCTTGACCTTGACCTAATTATATCCTGAAAAGACATCCAATATAGACATCATTTCAGACCCTATGACTCTTTTCAACATTGCTTCCATGTTGGGAGATCCATAATTATCCTTCAAAGAATTATGATTTAGATTTCTAAACTCCACACATAATCTGATATCTCCATTTTTCTTTCTTACTGGTACCAAATTGGATACCCAAGTTGAATGCCTTATAGGATTTATAATTCAAACATCCCTCATCTTTTTTAATTCATTTTGCATCTTTGGTGCTAGAGTGGGATTAACAAATCTTAACTTCTGCTTGAAAGGCTTAATGCCTTCTTTTAATAGAATCTCATGCTGAAATAAATCCTCTTTATATGCCTTTAAATCATGATAAGACCATGCAAAAAAATTTCTATATTTCCTAAGAAGATTTACCAATGAATCTCTAATCTTGGGGGACAACTTCTTACCAATATATACCTTTTTTAGGATCTTGATTGGTTCCCAAGTTTACCTCCTCATGGCCTTCAGGTTTGTTGACCATGCTTGTTGATAAAGACTTGTCTTTATTATCAAAGACTCTTTCAAGTACAACCAAACCTTTGGGTACCCTATTGGAATTAAATTGGAGAACTTCCCTTCCAAGAATATTACCTTTCCCATCTATGGTCTCCACAAAACTAGTAAATTCAATCTCTTTATCACCAAAGTATGATTGACAAGATAGGAATCTCAAAATATCCACGTCATCATCAAAGACCTGCCAACTTTCAACATTGTTTGGAATGGATGGTCTATATTGAATCTCTATACTAGGAATTCCTACAAAATTAATGTCTTTAGGCCTCAAATAAATATTATCCAAAAGATCTTCCATCTTGTTCTGACTTATATCCATCCATTCAATGCAAAATGCATCAAATTTTTCAATTTCATCCCAAACAACATTCCTATACTATTTTAGCCTTTGATTCTTTGAAGCATACCTAGAACTTATTTGAGAGACCACCAATTCAGAATCCCCAATGACCCTAATACATCTAATCAAGTGTTTCTTGCAACTAATCTGAGTCCTATTAGCAAAGCCTCAAATTCTGTAATATTATTAGTGCAAGTAAATAGTAGAGAAAATGAGAACTTGTATGCTTTACCACTGAGAGCTATTAGTAACACTCCTACACCAGCTCCTTCTTTTGATTTTTCACCATCAAAGTACACAATCCATAAATTAGTTTTATCTACAACATTGTCCTTTTCCTCTAATAGTATGATATGTTTGACATCTTTCTAAATTATACTATCTTGCACTTGAAAAGATCCAATGTCATTATTCAAGAAATAGTTCATTGCTTCATCTTCACTATCCTCAATCATGTGAGGAGTTCTAACTTCTTTGGATACCTTGAAATTCTTACCAGCTATGTCAAATGTTGCAAAGGCCAGATCACACTCGATAATCCCTCCAATTGAGGCACTCCATTTCCTAGATAGAAACATTCCATATTTAGGTGGAATGTCAACTACTAGAACACTCATTGTTAGTATCTTTTTTTGGAAATTCAGCAAGTGTATAAGGCAAAGCCTTAATAGTGTTTATAACATGTACTTCTCTTGAATCCATTGCTTGACATCTCCTATGAGGAGTATCTACCTAGAGTCCCATTGATTTCATTATTTCTGCAGGCATGATTGTGTTTTATGCTCCTGAATCAATCATACAATTCTTGAGCATTTTACTATTAATAATTAATGTTAAGAAAAAGGGATCCATAGCTCCTACAAGAGGAGTGACATGATTAGTATTTAGGAAAATTTGAGTTATCTTAGAAAAAATTTAATTTGATTCCCTTCCCTTTGTATCAAGCTTCTCCTTACTGCTCTTTTTTCTTTTCATCCATGTATGACGTCAAAGCTCTTGTGGTAGAAACACTATTCATCCATGTTAAATTTGTCTCCTTGTGTTCAGGAATCCTCATAATTTCTAAAATCAGACCTCTAATTGTGACCTATGAAATCAATTGTCCCATGTCAAAAGGAGTGTACTTGATATCGACAATGTCTTGCTTGGTAATATCAATACTTCTATCCTTATTTTGACTAGAAAAACTAGGTTCAACTCCTTTAGCATCTTTTCGAATAGAAGAGGCATTCATCTTTGGTGTCTTTACTATAATCTTATGAACAATACTTGGATTTCTTAGTTTATTCTTTGTTCCTACATTCACCTTTTTTTATATTCTCTATAGTTTTTTCTTCCCTAGTGTCAACTTAGGACATTCTTTTGCATTTGTAATAAACATACCAGCTGGTGTGCCATATGCACTATCAACTATCATATTTCTTAGATTATAGTTACTTTGTGCTTGAGAAACCAAGTTCTTTGTAATTGTACCCCTCTATACATCTGAAGGTCTTCTAGCGATAAAAGGCGCTTTTCCTCTTAAAATATTACACCTTATTTCATAAATGTCTACTTCCTTTTCCTCATATGAAAGGAAATTTTTAGCTTCATCTTGGTCATCAAACTCCTCTTCATTTGATGAAGAAAACTCTTGAATTTGACCTTGGCAATCAGGTTCTTCACTGTTGAAATCTATAGAAGCCATTACATTCCTGACATAATCATATAATTCTTCTTCTTCTTCTTTTTCTTATTGGGTTTGACTTAGATACATCTTCAAATCAACAACACAACTAGAAGGGTTATGTGGGAATTCACAATCATCATGCCAATAATTTTCACTACTCATTTTAGCTGAATTTCTCTGAAGAGGATCAGGGGTATCTTTGTTTGGCTTCTCTGTCTTTTGTGGAATAGTGAGCTTGCCATCCTTCCATTGGGTATTGTAGGGGTAACTCTGCATCCTAGGCTGCTAAGTGAAACTATTGTAGGATTGCATGTTGTTATTCGGAGCTCTAGGATTCTTACTCTCTCCTAGATTTAGGTCTTTTATTGTATTCAAAATCTATTTCATATTGACCTCTTTCTTAGGCTTATCATTTGAAGGTCTATCCAACTCCTTTCTTGCATATTTCCAATCATCTCTTCTACCTAATTTCACAGATACCCTCCAACTTGTTTCTATATTGATAGCTATTTTATAATCATCTCTTATAGTCCTTGGATTTTTATCTCTTAGGATGTATCCCATCTCAGAATCAAATGCATTAAGATAAGTAGCTAGACAAAAAATTTCATCAAGTCTCATAACTTGGAAAAGTTTATGCATAGCTCTCTGAAATATTATGTTGAACTCTACAACATCCTCATTCTAATTCTTTTTTATATTTTTGAATTCATTCAACATTAATCCTTCATTAGTCTTATCAGCATATTTCTCTTTAAAGTAATCAATTAATTCATCGATTGACCCTACAAAATTATGGGGCAGCCCTTTGAACCAATCCCTAACATCCTCTACTAAGGACTGAACAAAAATTTTCATTTTAATACATCCTCATGCATAACTTCATATTCATCCATGATATTAGTAAAATTATTTAAGTGTTCTTCAAATGTGATTACATTGTTCCTAGAAAATCTAGGAAGCTCATCTCTAATAACACTTGGAACGTCATTAGGGTAACCATGAATATTGTGAAAATAAAAATTTCTTGTACCTTTATGTATGAGTAGAATTCCCTTGAAATGTCGTGTTACCTTGATAATTAGAAGCTTTAGTATTTATTGTTGTAGCTCCTCCAGCACCAAGATAAACTAGTCTTATTGTTTGTCTAAGAAAATCAGCCTTCTTCTTCATCTCCAAAGCAACAACTTCCAATTCTACCTTCTTAAGCTCTTTAGCTATGATCTCCTTTTTAATTCTAGCTCTTTTAAGATCCATATCAAAGTTATACATGTGATATACTGGGACCTTGGAATATTTGGGTTCATTTAATGTAACGCCTGTCATTCCTTGTTTTCCCATGTCTTTAGGGCCTTGGTGACTAATCAATTGAATGACAGGTTCCTCTTCAAAATTCTGAGGCTTTTCAACAAAATTCATTGCCTCTAGCTCTAACAGTATCCTCATTCTCTATTCAAGGAAAACTTGGTTCTTTCTTATTTCATTTTCCTTTTTCTTTTCTCAATTTTTTCTGATAGTTACTTGCTCTTGGATTCTTCTTTCTACTTCAACAAGTTTAGCAGCCATACTATCAGGATCCAGAAGGGTAGAAATAGGTTCGTCCTCCTCTCTTTCATTAGGAGAACTATAATCTCCATAAGTACCTAGTCTTTCATCTGTAGCTTCCTCATATTTTGATGCATTTCCTTCATGGATATGGTGGAATGGTCTTTCTTCCCTAATGTCTTCCCCTTGTCTTTCATCTTGAGGGGTATCTCTAGTATTCCTTTCTCTTGTAGACCAATCTGACTTGGATGTAGTTGGGAAATAATTTCCAAACCTCTCTTCAGGATGTCTCTTTGACCAAGACCTAGTGCCTCTGTAACTCATATTGGAAAGTGTGTGACACAAAAAATTTAATACTCAGCACTGTTGCAGAGAAAAATTCAGAGTTTCCACCCAACAGTAGTTGGGATCACAACACTAACAAATATGAATAACCATCAAATAGAGAACTCACAAGATAAAAAAATGAGAAAGGTGAGTCTTGAGGGACTCTATGCTTCCAAAGGTCCACTTCACTGGCCAGTTATGGAAATTTACTGCACTGTCCACAGTAGAGTCACCATCTTTTTGGTGTTTAAAACTGTTATGCTATCTAAAGCCACCAATATGCCTTGAGACTAATGTTAGGAGTGGTTAGCTCCAAGTATGAAATCTCTACAAGAAAACTAGACCAATTATAGGGATAAGACTTCCCTCTTCACTTATGGCTCTGCAAAACCAAAGTGGGTACACCTAATCCAGACTAAACTCAACGATTTATAGACTAAACTCAGCTATTTACAACACCTTTAACCTCAATATTTTGAACAATAGATGAATGGAAAGTAAGTACTGAACTCCAACCTAGAATTCATTATCTGTCCACTACCATGGATGGAATAAGAAGAATAACTATAACTGAAAAGAACTTTTAAGTGATTTTGATACACAGTTTAGGGACAAAACATAGCCAATCCACTCATATATGTATCTCAAAAAAATACTAATCCTAGATCAATTCCTTATCCATTGGGATAAATCCTAAATATAATACTGAAACTGAAATACCTTATTGGCAAAGATTCAAAACCTAAACATAAGAATTCTCAAAATCACACACTACAAGATCCTCCAATAGATATCCAAATAGAATCAATGTAATGTCCAAAGGAATTAGTTTGACCTAAAATCAAATATCTATGGAACACACATATGTATCAACATAACTCATGTAGTAAGTCAAAAACCTTACAACTCAGTGAAAAACACAAAGGAGAGACTTAATTATGAGAAAACATATATTAAGTATGATGAAACTGATTCCTGATTTAGTATGAAAATGAGATATGGGATATGACAATATGAAAAAGATGAAAGAAATTTCAATTCTATCATGACACAATCTGAAATTACATTTTCTATATCCTAGACTGGAAACACAATATAAGCCTAATGCTCTTCAATATTTCTCCCAATTCTCCATCCTCTCTAAATGGTCCTAAAAATTCCTTTATAACAATAGGAATGCAACAAGCATCTGACCATTTAGGGTTAGAGTTACCACCTTAAAATGAAAGCATTCAATTCTAAAAATAGGTTGAAACCCTAAAATATTACCTTTGTCCTATGAAAATATGATATGGAAACATGAGGTAAATTTCCTTGGATGTGAATACTTATAATCTCGAAAAGAAATCAAAATCATAACATCAAGTAATGCTCTCATTAATGAAGAAAAGAACAGGCGGAACCAAGAAGAAACATTCTGATCAGAAACCCTAATTGCATCACTTTAGACATAAATACACCTAGCACTATCAAATCTCCATCCAAACATGGTTCTATAGCTATGGAAAAATGACCCAAAATATTAGATTGCAACACTAACATGGCTCTGAGACAAAACACTTGTCACCTGGCATGAAAACCCTGCAATAAAAGATCTAAAAAAAATTAATTTCGGTTGAAACGGTCATGAGAGGTGCTAAAAAAGACATCAACGGTCGAGATTTGAAACTTTATCAGCTTTTAAAATGTAGCCGCTGATACACTTTAGTCATTTTTTGGAAAATAGGTAAAAAATAAATTTACTTAACCATGATCAATTCTTATTGACCACCACATGGCATCTCTCCATTGGCCCCCTAAAACACCTATCCCTTAACCCCTGTGCATCGGCCCCATACTTCCTACCACTACCCTAGACATGTGTCATGCATTTCACTACTATGCGATGCTTATCTTCCTCGCATATTTCCTTCATGCTATAAAGAAACACCTTCAGATCTTTATCCATCTCTCATGATCTTAGTAAACCTATTCAGCCATGTGTGCCACGTGGTGCCACCTCATTTTCTAGAGCTTCTACCATGCATTTATCCAACTTGGCACTGCCACCTATCAAACCTGCCACATATCACGCCCATGCTACTACGCGATCTGACTAGAACTACCATGACTTGGACTCTGCCATCATGCCTTCCTGCCATCTGGTGATCCTCGACCATGTCACCTCAAAATTCTATAACATGGGCCTGCTAAAACATCCTTTATGTCCATCCAATTGACTACCCACATCATCTTTTATCCTCTGAACCTTGTGCCAAAAGGTGCATGTTAGAATTATATTGAGATGATGTACTAAGAGGGGAGGGGTGAATCAGTACCTCTAAAACTTTTCTTGGTTAGCCCATTAACCCTTTGTCATTAGTTTGTAATTTAACTTATCTAGTTGTTCATCTTTCTTTATGCATATGAAATCATATCATACATTCTTTCTTATATGTAACAATAATAGAAACATTCATGAAAATAGATAACACATGACACAAGATATGATATTGTAGAAAACTCCTGTTAAGGAAGTAAAAACTACGGTGGGGATTGTTACCCACAAACTTCACTATCTGCAGATAAGAAGAGCCGGTTAAGGTTTACAATTGGTCACTTCTGATGACCTGCCCTATTAGGAGTATTACAGTAGAGACCTGTTAAGATCTACTTCATTTGAAGCTTTTAACAACACTGTTAAGTGTGCACTCTATTAAGAGATTTACAAAGGATGGTTAATTCCACCTTCTACAAAAGGATTTTAGATGTGATGCATTTGTTAGAATGCAACTACATAGGTCTTTGATTTGATGATAAATGCAATCTTCAATTGCTGATAAATAGATCCTATAAAGCTTCAAAAATACTATTAATCATCCTTCCATGATTGAGTATTACCTTTATGTGCTCGTTGGTAGCCTCTGTGTGTTCTTGATAACTAATATACTCTATTTCTACTCTTTGCATGAATTTTGCCTTCTTCTCCTTAGATGCTCTTCATGGCTATCAATTAGTAAGAAATCATGTACTCTCAATTGAGTATGAACAATCTATTTATACTATCTTAGGTTCATTTCTTGATTCATACATTCACATGTTAACTCTAGATTCAAGATATACAACTTCATCTTAATCTGTTAGTTAGATATGCTTTAGATCCGTTAGGATGCTTTAAAGCATTTACATAAAGCTTGCATGACCATAAAAAAACAAAACAATTCTACAAAATAGAATAACTTTGTCTTATCTGCCGTGTATAAATCAGATCCACAATTTGCGGCTTTTTAGACTATCGGTTCTGACAATTGGTGTTCTTGGTTTTCGGTGTTCCTTTCTCTAAACATGTCATCGGGTATGCTTGTTTGTTCCTGTCAGGTTGCTTTTGGAAACTGTGTTGCCGGTAATGCTCAAGTTCACCGGTAATGCTTGTGTTCACCGGTGAAGCTTGTCACATTTATACTTAGCATTTTTCTCAAAAATTCTTTGTGTTGTCGGGTAAGCTTGCATTTCACCTGTACTGCTTATGGTTCACCGGTGATGCTTGCTATCTTCCAATAATGCTTTCAGACTGTGTTTTTCCTCTAAGTATACTAATGGAAAAATAATGTCATCAATCTCCCCCTTTAACATTAGTATCAAAAACATTATATGTGCAACATACTGAGTGTATTAGTATGTACACCTGTGTATACTTCTACCTTATTCATTTTAATGACTCCCCCTAAGTATATGACGGTAAGTGTAAGTATAAGTATATATCCTTTTGTCTTTTCTTTTTTTGATATATGTAATGTACATACTATATACATTGCCTTTCCTCCTTTTTTTATTCTAAGGAAAAAGGTACTTACAACTTGTCAAAAAGGTGGGAATGTGAGGATTTCACTTCCTCCATCATCTTCTTCCATTTTTCTTTCAACATTTCTAGATCCATGTGCTCTAGTGATATTCTTACATGAATATCATAGATGCTGTCTACAATAGACATCTCTGGGGTTGCTATTAGATTTCTTGCTTTAGAAATATGTTGCTACATAATTGTGAGATTTGGTAGAATATGTGCTTGTAGTTCAGTGATCTCACCTCTAAATTTTGTCTCAGCATCCCATATTTCTTGTCTGAGCCTATTTGCCTCAATGACTGTGTCATGATGTGCCTTTATGCTATCTTCATGTGAGGTTAGGCTTTGTGCACTCTTAGTGACATTTGCATCAATTTTTGCAAGCTTGTCACTATTCTCCTTTGCAAATTTGTCAAGTGTGCACATTTTCTGAACTAAGGTTATTGCTTCTGTAATCATTGGTTCCATTTCATCACTAAGTTCTGAGAGTTTAACCTTGTTCAATGCCACTTCTTGGCTTATCTTATCAATTATCTTGTAATGATATTTCTTCTCTTCTTGTTTCTCCATTGCTTGGTCAGCTTCTATTCCACGCTTTGTTAAAGCCTCGGTAAGAACAACAATTTGTTCGATAATTGAAGCATTTTCATCAATTTTCATGTCAGGAACCAACTGTTGGAGTATTTCTTTGGCTTTCTCAAGTGCCATGTTTTCTCTATGTTCTTTGATCATCTTCTTTCGTATGGATTTTCTTTGACAAAGTACTCCAAACTCTTGAAGTTTGTCACTATCCAAAGTCGTGATGTCCCAAATTGGAACTTCAATTACTTCATCAATGGTTACAGCGAATATGTCTCTCTTGACTATTTTCTTCTTCTTCTTCTTTGGCTGGGTGGTAGATTGATGTACCACCATTTGTAAGGCTTGTGATTGAGTTGATTTTGTTGGTGAGTGTCGAGAGGATGAGGCATCCTTTTGTACCTGTTCAGTGTTCACCAGCCGGTTTGGTGAAGATGTCTCCTCATGTACCTTGGGTGTTTCAACAGATGAATCTTATTTCTTCTTCATTTCCTCATTTCTCTTATCTTCCTCACTCTTTTCTTATTCTTCAACCTTTTTCGATGTTTCCTCTATTGTTTTCTCTGCCTCTTGTTGTTATTCCTTTGATGTATTTTTCTGCTCATCAGTGTCATCCTTCATTTCTGTGTCGGTATCCTTTGGAGTATTTGATGCACCTTGATTTTCTTTTGTACCCTTATCCTTGGGTATATCATCATCTTTCTTTGATGATTTGTCTTGGCTGGACTATATATTGATAGCATCTATCAATATATTCATATTAGTTAACGTATTGATAGTTGCAGTGTAAATAGCCTTGTCCTGTTCATCGGTCTTACCCTCTACAGTAGCATTGATGTCTTCATCTTTTTGTATGTCTACTATAGGGTCTTTTCCTGTAATGGTGTTGACAATGTTGTCTAACCATGATTCATCATTAATATCAACATCTAAGTTACCTTTGATTGAGAGTTCCTCTTTGGCAACTTCTTCATCCTCCAAGTTTATGTGGATGGGGCTGTTCAGTACTTGATCATTTTCACCATCTTTTGGCGAGTCTTCATCTATGACATCTGTTTGTTTTTGGTATGTGATCTGTACCTCTTCACTATCTAACTCAACCATTGAGTTACCTATTTTAGTGATGATTTCTCTTTTAGGACTGCTCTCTTCTATAGGTTTTAAAATATCACTCCATATCTTATGAGTGTCTTCTTCCAATTCAATCAGTTTCTCTTGAATAAATTTGTAAGCTCTCATTTTTGGAGAGAATTTCTTTGTATATTTCTCCATGACTTCATTGATTTCCTCTTTTGTTTTTTCAGGAGGCATAAGAGAGACTAGTACTCTTTCTCTTATCCTCTTCTCCTAATGGAGTGCAAAAGTAAATCTAGCAGATATATTATTCATTAGTTCTTGTGGAACATCTTGTGAAATGAAGTGCAGTGGGACATAATAATGTTTGCACATTTTTGCAATCAGTGCATCTTCTATCTTATCCTATTCTGCTTTATCCCATTGTAACCATTTCCTAATTTTTGGATGTCTAACAAATGCAGCTTCAGAAATGTACTTACATATTTCATCAATGCTATCAGATACTGATGTTACCTTTGCTTTTTATTTTTCTATTTTTACAGAGTTAAGTTCATCCATTGCTGATTCTTCTAAGTCTTCATCATTCTGAACATACTTTCTTCTCCTGGCAGGTGCCCTAGCTGGTTGTTTTTCCTTTTGAGGTGTAGGTTTCCTTTTGTATACTTTCCCTTTTACCATGGGAGAAGGAATTGCATCTTGTGCTATTTGGCTTCTTGTTCTAGATTTCTTTTGTGGAGGAGGAGGTGGTGAATCAGACTTTTCTTCTTCTGATTTAATTGGCTCTGCTATATCACCAATGGGAAGTTGTTCCTCAGTGTCTTCCTCCTTACTTTGTTCTTCCTCCTTACCCTATTCTTCATCTTCTCCATCAGAGGATATGTTCAAGTTCTTCTTTATGTTTTTCACCATCCTCTTAGACTACTTTACAACCTTCTTGACAACAAGTGTTGTTTTAATTTTTTGTTTGGCTTCCTCATATGTTCCAAATCTCAGTTTCTTGTTGTCAATGGGTTCATTCAATAATGCCTTAATTGCTTCTTTTGCTGGTCCAGATTTGATTTCGTAATCAAGATTTTCTAGCCAAGATTTCCTAGGGACTACTACTTGTATGTAGGTGAAGTCAGTATCCACCATAAAACAAATGTCATCTTTGTATTCCTCAATTAGACTTTCAAGAATTCTATTCCTTTCTTGTAGCATATCCTTAATTTCCTTAAAGTACTCATGCATTACATTGTCAAAATATGTGCCTAGTGTTTCAATGTATTCATTGATCTGCATGGTAATAGGTCTACTGGTGTCCCATGTTACTTTACCAATTGAAGGAAAGTACTCTTCGAAGTAGAAGAATATACATAGTATGATGGAACCAAACTTACATGTGTTTGTCCGTGAAGACCTTGTGGTGCACATGTTCTCCTCAAATTGATGCAACAGGATCTCTGCTAGATCCACCTTCTTTCCCAGTTTGATGATTTTGTAGGCTATGCTCATTGCTATGCTAGAGATGTTGTTCATTCTGCTAGCTTGAAATATCTTATATCCAACTGCACAAGCACCAAATTTTAGCTCAACATCGGTGATAGTGTTTACCTTCAGTGCCCTCTTATATGATTTAGCACCGGTTAACCTTTCCACTTCTACAATAGAAGGATGTTTGTGAGCCTGAGGTTTGTCACTTGTTGGATAGCCTATTACTGCATGTATAACATCTTTTGTTATAGCCTTTGGCTTGTTCAACCACATAGCATTGTTATGTACTCTACTTAGAATAATCTTAATCCACTCTGTCTTTAAAACCTTTGGGAAATGAAGTGCATTTGTTAGACCTTTCACTTCTAAGTGTGTATGCTCTTCTTTGAGCTTGCCACCATCATCACAAAGTGCCTTATAGGCATTTTCTAAGTCTAGATCTCCTATCTCCAAGATCTTGTAGTGTATATAGGACCTAACATCCTCGAGCAATAAAACCCTAGATGGGATTCGGGAGAAAGCTCCAGAATCATTTGGTTGAGAGGCTATCTTAGGATGTAGTTTATATTTTGGTTCAGCACATGCCCCTCTTTTAACAAGGTTAAATGGTTTCTTCTTGTCGTCCTTAAGTTTTTCTACCCTAGATGTCGATGCCAACATTTTTGAGATTTTAGGGCTTTTCTGTAAATCAAAATAGTGCTATCAGTGAGTGAATGAACTTACTAAATGTCTATGATCTCCTTTGAATCTGAATGCTTAGTGAATGACCTCTATTGGGTGGCTTCTCAAACTGCTCAAAATCTCTCTGCTCTGTTCTGCTCTGCTCAAAAATTGCGGGTGCAAAAATGAGCTTACCCATCAGGCTTTTATACCCTTTTGGTGCCCTAAGTTGTCATTAATGCGTACCAACTTTGTTAGTTTATGAAGACTGCCTCCATCAGTAAATGCATTCATAACTTCTCTGGTGTTTTTTCAAAGTGTCGGGGTAGCTTAGCAGTGTCAGAGACTTCATCGGTGATCGTCAGTGATATTGTGACAACAACATTTGTAGATTCAGTGTATAATGATGATCGTCGGTTTTCACACAACTTGTGTATTGACCGATACATTCTGGTAAGTATTGCTTATCTTTTCTATGTGTGTTCACCAATGCAAATTGTGCCTAATAATTGATGGTTGCTTTATAGTAGACTTTCAAGTAACAATATATTGCATCTTCATTCATGCCTATATAACAATATGAACTATGTGTAATGGAATTGATGTATAATAAAACATGTGGTAATGCAGTTCCATACTTACTTGTGCAATCTAGTTAGATGTAGTGATGTCACCAGATCTAGTGGATTGGGTGTCACCATTTGCATTGCTTGTACTAGCACCTTCAGTGTTTGTGGCTTTTACCCACATCTTGTTTCTCATTCTTTTGATGTCATCAATGGTATTTCCATTGGGATGTGTATTTGTGTTTGTCAATCGGTTTTTGCAATCTTTTATCACATGTCCAACCTTATGACAATGCAAACATGCCATACCTTGATTGGACCATCCTCTTGACCTTCTAATCCATTTTCTCATATAGTTTTCAGCAATATGACCATACCTTCCACATGCTGTGCAATTGACCCATGTGTTATAGTCCCAAACATACGAGTTACCCTCTCTGGTTGGTTTGTAGCTTTTATCAGTTTCTTTCTAAGTCCAAGCTTTCTTGTTCTTTTTCCAGCATTCCTCATGTGTATGCCCATTCATCTTGCATGTAGGATAGTACTTGTCCATGTAGGTTTTTCTCTTTTGATTCATCACTTTGGATCTGCACTCATGTGCCTTGTGTCCTTTCTTTTGACATTTATAACAATTACCAATAAAAGTAGATTGTGCTTGAGAAATACCTTTCATTTTTCTTTTACAGATGTTTGAGGTGTGGCCTACTTTTCCACAGTGATTGCATGACAGCTTCTTGGACCTTGGGGGTATGAAAGCATTCTTCTTATCAGATTGATTTGAGGATTCTTCATTCTCATTGTACCATAATCCTATGTAGTTGTTGACTCTTCTTTGTCCATCAAGAAAATCATCCATCCATTTGTTGCTATCCTCAGCCTTTTTGATTAATTCATTGTGTTGAATCTAAACTCTGATTTCATGCTTTAATTTTTCATTTTCTTCCCTTAATTCACCAATGGTCTGTATTCTTTCTGAGTTCTATATTTAATCAGTTTGCTTCTTGACTCATAAGAATAATCTAGTTGGTGACCTCATGGTGATGTTCAGTGAGTCTTTGAATCTCTAATTCTTTATCTTGTAGCTTCTTTGTAATTTTCCTCCTATCATCAATGGCTAATGTTCTTTCATTTTCAGCTTTCCTTGCATCATTCATAATGTCAATCATTTTTACCATTTGAGTCTCTTGACCAATTTGCAGCATCTTGATTTGATATGTCAGATGTAGATTGATCTCTTGTATATTTATAATTTCTTCAACTAATGCATTTGAAGCTTTGATCAATAATGATTTTTCTATTTCAAATTACTCTTGTATTTCCATTTCTTTGTAGTCTTTCTCATTCAGCTTGGTTGCTATGATCTGTCTTTCATCAAGAATTTTTATTAGCTTTATCTTTGCCTCCTTGTACTGCTCATAGTTTATTTGCATTTGTAACTACTCATTCTCAATAGTCATATCCAGTCTGAACTTGGCCATTGCTCTAATATTTTCTCTCAAGTCTTTAAGCTTTTTCAAGAGAGAGACTAGGCTCTGATACCAATAGTTGGAATTATATTGAGATGATGTACTGAGAGGGGAGGGGTGGATCAGTACCTCTAAAAATTTTCTTGGTTAGCCCATTAACCCTTTGTCATCAGTTTGTAATTTAACTTATCTAGCTGTTCATCTTTCTTTATGCATATGAAATCATATCATACATTCTTTTTGATATGTAACAATAATAGAAACATTCATGAAAATAGATAACACATGACACAAGATATGATATCGCAGAAAACTCCTGTTAAGGAAGTAAAAACTGCAGTGGGGATTGTTACTCACAAACTTCACTATCTGCAGATAAGAAGAGCTGGTTAAGGCTTACAATTGGTCACTTCTGATGACCTACCCTGTTAGGAGTATTATAGTAGAGACTTGTTAAGATCTACTTCATTTGAAGCTTTTAACAACACTGTTAAGTGTGCACTCTATTAAGAGATTTACAAAGGACGGTTAAGTCCACCTTCTAAAAAAGGATTTTAGATGTGATGGACTTGTTAGAATGAAAATACATAGGTCTTTGATCTGATGATAAATGCAATCTTTAATTTCTGATAAATAGATCCTATAAAGCTCCAAAAATACTATTAATCATCCTTCCATGATTGAGTATTACATTTATTTTCTCATCGGTAGCCTTTGTGTGTTCTTGATAATTGATATACTTTGTTTCTGCTCTTTGCATGAATTCTTCCTTCTACTCCTTAGATTCTCTTCATGGATATAAATTAGTAAGAATTCATGTACTCTCAATTGAGTATGAACATCTATTTATACTATCTAGGGTTCAGTTCTTGATTCATGCATTTGCACGTTAACTCTAGATTCAAGATATACAACTTAATCTTGATCTATTTGTTAGATCTGCTTTAGAACTGTTAGGATGCTTTAAAGCATTTACATAAATCTTGCATGACCATAAAAAACAAAAAACAATTGTACAAAATAGAATAAATTTGTCTTATCCACTGTGTATAAATCAGATCCATGATTTGCAGCTTTTCTGACTATCGGTTCTGACGATTGGTGTTCTTGGTCGTCGATGTTCCTTTCTCTGAACATGTCATTGGGTATGTTTGTCTGTTCCTATCAGGTTGATTCTAGAAACTGTGTTGCCAGTAATGCTTGTGTTCATCAGTAATGCTTGTGTTCGCCAGTAATGCTTGTGTTCGCCGGTGAAGCTTGTCACATTTATACTTAGCATTTTTCTCAAAAACTCTTTGTGTTGTCAGGTAAGCTTGCATTTCATCGGTACTGCTTATGGTTTGCCAGTGATGCCTTCTGTCTACTGGTAATGCTTTCTGACTGTGTTTTTCCTCTGAGTATACTAATGGAAAAATAATGTCATCAGTGCGTGCCTTCTAGCCACTTAACTATTTAGTGTTGGGATATAAAAATATCAACATTCTTCAAAAGATAGCTCATGTGGGATAAAATACCTAGGGCATTTTAAACAAAGAAAGAACCAGCAAAGGCACCAAGACCAAAACAACTATTCTTACTCCACAGAGGAAACCAAAGGGAACAAAATATGACCACAACAACCCTCAATAACCAATTCACACAAAAAATAGACAGGAAATAGTTAGACACCAGTGAGCAACCTCAAGTGACATCACTAAGTAGCCCGAGTAGTCATCACCGAGAAACATAGTGTAAACTGAGCACTGGTACTGCTTGAACATCAATGTAAACTGATCTCTTCATCTTAGTGCCTTTTCACCATCTTTAGTTGCTAGTGCATTAGTTGGATTTCCAAAGGCTTTCAAACTACCTCAATATACACTAAACACCAAAAAAGGAACTAAACAACTATGGTGTTTGTTCACCAAATTGACCTCATTAATTACAAGATTGGATGAACAAACAACCCAAGTTCAATAAAATGGCCTAACAGAGCAGTCGACAGTGCATACAAAATAGTGAAGAAAGGTGTGCAACTTGACCTAGCCAAGTTGCTACTAAAACAAATTTAAGAGGACATGAAAACAATTAGATCAACCCAATCTAATACATGTAAGTTCAGTTCCCTACTGATGTGAACATTCTTTTACTTTCAAAATTTCTATCCTTCCATGGGTAAAGTCACTTCCAGGACACCAACCACCCTATCACAACATAGATTAGTGAATACAATAAATCACTAGGAGATAATTTCATACTACTATTGGATGTATACTTTGCAGCATTCAAGAATAGGATGCAAAGGATGATGAGAATCCCTACCCACTTATTTGAACAATAAAAGGATGGGATATGTTTTTTATTTTACACTGAAACAACACTCATCAAATCTGTCAACCCAAGAACAACATGGTTGCAACCATTAGACTATGCAATTGACATAGATCTGGATACAAGACCTATTGAAGCCCTAATGAATGAACCAGTTGAAAAATCTATAAGCAGATTTGGCACATATGAAGAAGCCAAGTCAAGAATTAAGACTGGTTTTAGTAGTCAAGAAAATAGGGAAGAAGAAAACATGAATGGGGGATCCACTTCAAAAGAAACTCTCAGTAACTGATGCAAAATTGGAACAATCAGTAGACATCACTGAGGAATAGACACCCTTTAGTGAAAGTAAAGAGTCAATTGATTCAGAGTCTACCGAATCAAATGTAGAGCCACGACAGGCCAAGAAAATAAAGGTTACTAAAATAACAGATGCATCTAGAACAAGGATTAAAAAAACAATGGTAGACTCACTGCCATTAAAGAAAGGCACTGTAAGGACAAATCAAAAAAGGAAAGCCTCAACCGAGAAACCAACACTGAGACAATGAAATAATTATGTAAGAGGAAGAGAAGACAAGGATGATACTAAAGAAGCTAAAAGAGAACAAAGGATCCAAGCAAAAAAGGCTGAAATACCAAAGACAATTGATGAAATTACAGAGTCAATTGTCAACACAGGTAGTATACAACATCATAAAATTAGACAATGGGGAAATTTGTCTACCAAAGATCAGAAAAAAATAGAAGAAGCCATCATTAAGATGATGGTATCTTACAAATATGTACCTCTACAATTTGGCAATCATATTCCATAGGAGCTTCAAGAAAAAATATCAGCTAGATGGACATATGCATTGCACATGGAGAAATAGATGAGAGAGAGATCCTTAGTTACATTCATACCCAACTCCACAATTGAATCAATTGACTCAAACATGAAGGAGTACACCAAGATATTTTTGGAAAAACCAAAGCAGACAAAATATTATAGAATAAGTTAGAAGATATTGACATAGAAAGTAATAAGATTGGGACTCAAATCTTTAATCCACCCAACTAGATACTAGCTATAACTAAGACTTATCAAACCAAGGAGAACAAAGCCACAATAAGCCCTAAACACATATTCATCAATGACATCAAGGATTTCAATCCCATTGACTTAACCACAGAAGCAAGTAAGGTCATGGATGATATTCCTGAAATATTAAAATCATTAGGGGAACACCAGTTATAACTGTACAAGATATCACTCAAGGAGATCATAATGATGATGCAAAGGCGGATGAAGATGTCACTAAAGCCACCGATCCAACAAATGAAAAGGACACTACTTATGTAGTATAGGCACTTGTACCAGGTAATATACCTTTATTGATGCAAACAATCAATATATTAACTCAATCATAGCAGACACCAACTAAGCATCAAGAAAATATACCAATGGACAAAGGTGAGTGACATGGGGAGAAGACAGATAATAGTGGAGAGCACAAACTGATTGATGCACCCACCAAGGATAGTGGAAAGGTAGACAAAGCTACAGGTCAAGAAAATTTTGAAGTAGAGATGTCTACTACCAAACAATAGGTCCAGACCATGCACCCTAGCAAAGTCACCACACCTCCCAAGAAATCAAGGACAGAAACCGAGAAACAAAAGGCTCTTGCTATAATTCTTCATTCCCCTGCTACAAGCAACATTCAGAAGAACAAGAACAAGAACAAGAAAAGTAAAGCCCCTGTGACACTCGATGAGATCATAGACATACCCGACTATGATCCAAGAACACTTGATCCTGAGTCACTGACAAGATATGGAAAACTATGCAAAAGAAAAGCACAACAGGACAAACTCAGAAAGGAACACAAAAATTCACAATTCTGAAAAATAGCAAAAGAGATTCTATTACAAATAGTGCCTAATGCCAAGATTGATCAAACTACATCCATCATTGATCAACTTACAATTCTGACCAAGGAAATCACAACACAAAATGTAGATGCCGAGAAGGTCATTGAAGAATGAGCAGAAGAGAAGTATCACTTCAAAATCACCGAGAAAATCAGCCAAGAAGTGGTAGAGAATAAGGTGAAACATTCTAAACTAGTAGCTACATTAGAAACTATTATTTAAGAATTAGTTACCTTAAGTCAAAAGTTGTGCACTCTAGAGCACTTCACTATCAAGCATATTCAATAGATAGCTAAGATAGATGAAGATCTAAAAGCTAGTGCACTAAGTCTTTCAACCAAGCCAATTGCATTCTATCTGCATTACAAAAAGATTATAGAATCTAAATGGTTAAGAATTGAAATAAAAAAAGTAGAAAGAAAAATCAAAGATGAAGTAACTGAGCTACAGGTCATGTTACTACCAAATCTCACATTGCTGTTAACACACATGACTATGGAAAAGACTCTATTTCCACCCCAAAGATGTCAGTAAGAGAAATCATCTATGACATGCATGCTCAAATCACTTTGGAGAAAATAACCCTAGAACACTTGAAGGATAAATGGGAAAATCTAATGGAAGCCATTCAACAATCTCATTCGCACATTTTTTACAAGCTGTAAGTTCGGTACACACAAAATAGTGCACTTCTATGAATCCTTACATGCAAGGAAACTCAAGGATGAGCCCTCACAAATCGACTCATAGCTCTCTATGCATGGAGTTGCAAGATTTGTAAAATTGCTCTCAGCTAGAGCTATAAACTCATGACCTTGCCAATAAACCATACAACAAGAGATTCACAATGAAAACAAGGGCAAGAATGCCAA